>JAINUG010000438.1:0-84791 GCA_029706075.1 Aldrovandia affinis | reverse complement strand
TTATCTAAGACGGACACCCGTGCAGCATCTAAGTGTTAAAACTCCGCAAAGTATTCCATGGTTCTGATTAAATAAAAAGGTCTGAGGCAGTGTTGGAGCATCTATTTTACCTACAGGTGACCCTGTGACATGTTTAATGGTTACTCGACAGTTCGTATTTGCATTTTAACTGCATCTGTTTGCTGGAAGGACAAGTTTTCTTTCACTCGCCTCACGCGGCAGTGTTTCGTGAGCGACATGTTTTCAAAGCTAGTTAGCAGCCCTGTAGTTCACGCCAACTCTCAAGAATGAGTATTTTCTACGAAATTTAGCGACTTATCTCAAGTGGATATCGTGTAAAAACGTTCCTGATCTTGAAAATCAGTTTGAGGTTTTAGGCGTTTTGGAGCGTTTTAACATCTCCACGCTGGACGCAAGATAAGCTGTCGTATTTATTGAGCTATGGCAGAAGATGAGGTGTTTATGTAATTAATTTATTAAGTAAGTAGGTGGGAAGCTTATTAATAGAAACATTTGATGGTTTTTGGGGCCCTGGAGTTATGGTAAGTAGGCTTACTTCTCTACATAACCTGGTGCTCCGATTCCGACTCTCCGTTGCAGGGTCTTGAGATGGTGACACGCACTGAAGCGAGGCTGGCCAGTTCCCAAACTCCCGTGGCGTTGGTGCCAATTTAGCTGTAGTCAAAAGGCGTCTTTAGATTCACTCGCAGTCCGCCACGCGAGTATCATTGGTCGTAATATTGTAATATAGTCCCGACACGTTGGTTTCTGCATCGCAGGAAAGGAGACTCTAAAATAGAATCGTCTTTAACACCTCTACAAAAACGGAAAGGATGTTAAGCTTGCTGTTTGGATTTAGCTGTACAATCGGACTTTCATTGTTTGGATATAGGATCGTTACCAATCTGTAAGGACTGCATCCGTTTTCTGCCACCGAACTTTGCAGTGCGTCCGTTGCCTTAAATGAATAGTCTGTTTGTCGGGGGGAATAGTGAAACAGGGAAAGGTGTATTACAATAAACAGTAAGGCACAAATACCTAGATATCCATGCACGTGACCGCACGTAAGACTCCACAAATGACAGTTGTCCAGACTCCATAAAATACCGAAGTCTGTGGGGGGTTGTTCAGGACCCCCGCACACCTCCCAGGGCAGGGAGCTGTATGTGTTAAGACCCAAGCAGATGAAAATGGACTCAAACCGGTTGACCTTTACTGCTCCGTGGCGCTGGGACATACGGTTCAAAGCAAATGAGTGAGTCACAGCAATTTAAATGTGTTTTGCACGAGACAATGATGCACATTTGTGTCCCTCACATCCGCGTTGCACGTGACTCTTTGTGTTGTCTCTGTTATGCTTGTCGGTGTGTGCAGGGACGTGTCGAACCAGACCTGTGAGAATGGCATCCGCATGGACCTCTTCCTTCACTGCTCCCTCCTCCCTGCTGTGAGTACAGTGGCGCCCGCAGGCCTGGGTCAGACGACCAACTTAAACCCTTTACTGAGACAGCGGTGAGATCCATGCAGATTACAGACATTTAAAAACAAAAGGAAACATTGAGGTGGTGGAACTGAAGGTCACAAACATGTATTATGGGACTCCGAACGTTGATTTAGGTCTTTGTTCTGCTCTTTGTTTCCACTGATCTGTACACTCATGATTCCTGCACACTAGCACACGCATGAACCCGGGTGTTAAATGTAGTCTATGTGACACAGCACACGGATGAACCCGGGTGTTAAATGTAGTCTATGTGACCCAGCACACGGATGAACACGGAGTTAAATGTAGTCTATGTGACACAGCACACGGATGAACACGGGAGTTAAATGTAGTCTATGTGACACAGCACACGGATGAACCCGGGTGTTAAATGTAGTCTATGTGACACAGCACACGGATGAACACGGGTGTTAAATGTAGTCTATGTGACGCAGTGCTCCTGGTCACTTTCACCCTGGGGGGTGAGGACAGGGCAGTCAGACTGCGGATGCTGTGGTTGCCAACTTTCTATCATCCAAATACAGGACAGAAGGCGGGGCGCTGGGGGTGAAGTGGGTATGGTGTTGTACGGATGTAAATCAACCCGCACTGTGTACTGTATATCGTAACGTGGATATGGAACGAGCACGAGACAATTTTGGCCCAAAAACGGGAGGTCCCGGCTAATACGGGACAGTTGGCAACCCTAATTTCCCCAGTGAGTCGTCCCGCGATGAAAGTGTCAGTGCGGGCGCCTTCTCCTCCTGTGAGTGATCTCCTGTGTGTGATCTCCTGTGTGTGATCTCCTCCTCTGAGTGATCTCTGTGAGTGATCTCCTCCTCCTGTGTGTGATCTCCTCCTCCTGTGAGTGATCTCCTGTCTGTGATCTCCTGTGAGTGATCTCCTCCTGTGAGTGATCTCCTGTGTGTGATCTCCTGTGTGTGATCTCCTGTGATCTCCTCCTCCTGTGAGTGATCTCCTCCTGTGATCTCCTGTGTGATCTCCTGTGTGTGATCTCCTGTGTGTGATCTCCTGTGACTGATCTCCTCTTCCTGTGTGTGATCTCCTGTGTGTGATCTCCTGTGTGTGATCTCCTCTTCCTGTGAGTGATCTCCTGTGAGTGATCTGTGTGATCTCCTCTCCTGTGAGTGATCTCCTGTGAGTGTGATCTCCTGTGACTGATCTCCTGTGATCTCCTGTGATCTCCTCCTCCTGTGTGTGATCTCCTGTGTGTGATCTCCTCTCCTGTGTGTGATCTCCTGTGTGTGATCTCCTGTGTGTGATCTCCTCCTGTGTGTGATCTCCTGTGTGTGATCTCCTGTGTGTGATCTCCTGTGTGTGATCTCTCCTGTGTGTGATCTCCTGTGTGTGATCTCCTCCTGTGTGTGATCTCCTGTGTGTGATCTCCTGTGAGTGATCTCCTGTGTGTGATCTCCTGTGTGTGATCTCCTGTGTGTGATCTCCTGTGAGTGATCTCCTCCTCCTGTGTGTGATCTCCTGTGTGTGATCTCCTGTGTGATCTCCTGATCTCCTCCTGTGTGTGATCTCCTGTGTGTGATCTCCTGTGTGTGATCTGCTGTGTGTGATCTCCTGTGAGTGATCTCCTCCTCCTGTGTGTGATCTCCTCCTCTCCTGTGTGTGATCTCCTGTGTGTGATCTCCTGTGTGTGATCTCCTGTGTGTGATCTCCTGTGTGTGATCTCCTGTGAGTGATCTCCTCCTGTGTGTGATCTCCTGTGAGTGATCTCCTGTGATCTCCTCTGATCTCCTCTGACTGATCTCCTGTGTGTGATCTCCTGCAGGTTGCGGTGGTGGCTGTGCTGTCCTTCCTCCAGCAGAGGGTGCGGCACATGGCCATAGATGAGCGGCTGCCCGCCCTGAGGGGCCGATTCGGCGTGGTGATGTGAGTCACGCTTCTTTTAAATCGTTGTCCATATTGTGTCTGTGTGCGTCTGTCCGTCTGTCCGCGGGGGAAGTGTAGCCCTGGCGGCAGGCTCTGTTTGCAGGAAGGCCTCTGTGAGTTTACTTTAAAAAGTCTTTACATTTACATTTTAGCAGACGCTCTTATCCAGAGCGACTCACACAGTTTACATTTCTTTACATACAATCCATTTATACAGCTGGATATTTTACTGAAGCAATTCAGGCTAAGTACCATTTGCTCAAGGGTACAACAGCAGTGCCCTACCTGGGGATTGAACCTGCAACCTCTGAGTTACAAGCCCAGCTCCCTAACCATTACACTACACTGCCAGTCTTCATGGGGCCTAACGCACCTGGGGCAGTGTTTGGCGGTCTGCCCCAGGGGGAGGTGGGAGGGGGAGCCGGCACGAGTTCGCTGAGAAGCACGTAAGGGTGACTCCAGAATGTGGGTGGATTAATTCTGTCTCGAAGGAAGCAGAGTTCGCTGCCCTCAGAGAATTAGCTTGTCTCGTAGAGATGGGCGGCAACCTTGTGTGGGGAGGGCAAATCAAAAGAAATAGAATTTTACGGAATAGAAAAAAACGGGAAGAAATCCTAAACAAATGTATAAAAAAAGATGAATTTCTGTGGCATGTCCATGTTGGAGACGCTGGGCTGATCATCGGCTTCGGCCGCCAGCGCATTCATCCATGTCAGGCCAATAAAGACATTTTAATAAACACACAGCAGAGTGCCTTATTGTTCTTGCTGATATATGTATTTCACACCATCAGCAATGCTCTGCTGGCAACACAGCTAAAAGAGGCAAAAAGACAACAAGAAAATCTTGTGTGTGTGTGTGTGTGTGTATGTGTGTGTGTGTGTGTGTGTGTGTGTGTGTGTGTGGTGTGTGTGTGTGTGTGTGTGTGTGGTTTTCAGCCCGCTGGACGTGATTGGCAGCCTGAGGAACAGGTGGTCGTACGGCTTTGCGTTTGGAGCTCTGTACAGCAACGTGATGCTGCTCTTCTCTCAGGAGAACCTGCTGTTCCAAGCGCCGCCGTGGGCCAAAGGTACGCCCCCCCCGTGTGGCTGGTCCAATCAGATTTCACTCGCACTGGGGGTCCACGATCTCAGGAGTGCCGTTCTTTAAAGGGTCTGTAGGAGAGGCCACAAAGTGCAGGAGGTCTGAACGCCTGCTGTAGTCTGGGTGGGCGGTGGGTACAAAACACAAATGTTGCACTCGGCACAAACCAATCCACTCATGCACTGTGTCGTCACCGTTTGCCCCCGCGATGTGCGAAGCTGTTTGACATGCGTTGAAATCATTGCAGATTGCACAAGAAGGTCAACAACTTTACAACAACTTTACAATGTAAAACGCATTTCCATGGTGGTGCTGTGGAGGGCCATGGCTTTCCTTCCTGGTCCTCAGGAGCAGGCACACAGAATCCAGCTGCACATCCCTTAACATCCCTGCACATGTGTGTGTTTGCAGTGATCGCCTTTCTGCCAGCGGCCCTGGAAGTGGGTCTGGCCTACTACCCGTTCTTCGCCTGCTTGTCCACTCCTTTCCGAGTGGTGGGCGGAGTGCTGGGAATACTCTACACTCTGACCTGGTCAGTACTGCTGCGCTATAGTACTCTACACTCTACACTCTGGCCTGGTCAGTACTGCTCCGCTATAGTACTCTACACTCTACACTCTGGCCTGGTCAGTACTGCTGCACCATAGTACTCTACACTCTGGCCTGGTCAGTACTGCTGCGCTATAGTACTCTACACTCTACACTCTGACCTGGTCAGTACTGCTGCGCTATAGTACTCTACACTCTACACTCTGGCCTGGTCAGTACTGCTGCGCTATAGTAGAGAATCTACACTCTACACTCTGGCCTGATCAGTACTGCTGCGCTATAGTACTCTACACTCGACACTCTGGCCTGGTCAGTACTGCTGCGATATAGTACTCTACACTCGACACTCTGGCCTGGTCAGTACTGCTGCGCTATAGTACTCTACACTCTACACTCTGGCCTGGTCAGTACTGCTGTGCCATAGTACTCTACACTCTGGCCTGGTCAGTACTGCTGCGCTATAGTACTCTACACTCTACACTCTGACCTGGTCAGTACTGCTGCGCTATAGTACTCTACACTCTACACTCTGGCCTGGTCAGTACTGCTGTGACCATTTATAAATGAACATTAACATTGTGGTGCTGGTACATTGGTCATATGACAAGGTGTGGTCAGGGGAATAAGCATAATTATGCACCATGCTTTGGAGCTGTAGAGCTGGGAACTGGGTCAGCCAAATGGTTTAACCTTGATACGGTGTTGATAAGAGCAAACTTTGCCACCGTCCTCATTGTCCACAACTCAGTTACAATCCGTACAATTTTATTATGATACGTTAATTATTAGCCTGTACGCACTTCATATTCCTGTCATTGTCCTGTGTCTGTATTTCGTTCCTGGTTTGCAGGACCATAGTTACTCTGTGGGACATGATTACCTGCCCTGCTGGCCCCGTAAGTAACTCTGTCACACACCACAATTTATGTACAGGTCACTGTCAAAATAATGAAACATTACATTTACATTTTAGGCATTTAGCAGACGCTCTTATCCAGAGCGACTTACACAGTTTACATTTCTTTTACATACAATCCATCCAATACCTGCATGCCCAATTGAAATACATATAATAATATCTTCTTACATTCTACATTCTACAATATATGCCAATATATAAAATTACATTCCAGTTTGGCATGTATAGATAAGACATAATCGACGTATATAAAATCCTTCTTCACTACAAGCTAGTAAAATGACACTTATGAGACTGAAAATCATGTTTTTACCTTTGAACTATATTTGAGAATTATAAACATTTCTACCTTGCTATGGGCGGTGACATCATTTAGGGTAGAGGCTAGATGCCCCTCCTCCAGAGGACGGCATATGATCTGAGATGTGATTGGCCTGTTGCGCGTGACCGAACCGTAACCCTAACCCCCAACCATAACCCAAACCCTAATCCCTAAACCTAACCATAACCTGAACCGTCAGTTCCGATGGTGAATTTCGCGCATTTGACACCACGCGTACTTCACATCTCTGCCCTCTGGAGGGGGGGCATGTAGCCTCTACCCATCGTTAGGTGGCACAGGTAAAGGTGTGTTCTCCGCGCCCAGGTGTTGGGGGACTTCCAGAAGCCCATCCTCCAGTGGCCCTGCATCCTGTGCCTGGTGTTCCTCCTCGGCCGCTTCGTCCACATGCTGCTGAAGGGCATCCGCATCAACCTGGGTCTGCAGAGAGAGGAGGTGAGGGTCCTTCAGGCAGTGAGTGGGGCAGCCCTCTGCTGCAGAGAGAGGAGGTGAGGGTCCTTCAGGCAGTGAGTGGGGCAGCGCTCTGCTGGAGAGAGAGGGGGTGAGGGGAGTGGGGGGAGTGGCAGCGCTCTGCTGCAGAGAGAGGAGGTGAGGGGAGTGGGGCAGCGCTCTGCTGCAGAGAGAGGGGGTGAGGGGAGTGGGGCAGCGCTCTGCTGCAGAGAGAGGAGGTGAGGGGAGTGGGGCAGCGCTCTGCTGCAGAGAGAGAGGAGGTGAGGGGAGTGGGGCAGCGCTCTGCTGCAGAGAGGTGAGGGGAGGTGAGGGAGGGGCCCTTCAGGCAGTGAGTGGGGCAGCGCTCTGCTGCTGCAGAGAGAGGGTGAGGGCCTTCTGCTGCAGTGAGTGGGGCAGCCTCTGCTGCAGAGAGAGAAGGGGTGAGGGGCCTTCAGGCAGTGAGTGGGGCAGCCTCTGATGGGGAGAGAGGGGGTGAGGGTCCTTCAGGCAGTGAGTGGGGCAGCCCTCTGATAGATAGAGGATAATAATAATATCTGCATTTAGCAGTGAGTGGGGCAGCCCTCTGCTGCAGAGAGGAGGTGACAGGCAGTGAGTCAATGCATACATTTTCCCTCTATATATGGCCCCAGTGGGGATTGAACCCACAACCTAAGCGTTGCCAACACTGTGCTCTACCAACTGAGCCACAGGGAACCACAAAGTTTTGCATATTACTGATGATATTATGAAAATATACAGGTAACTGCCGCAATAAAGGAAACCCCAATATAAAGTGTCTTAATAGGACGTTGGGTCACCATGAGCTGCCAGAACAGCTTCAATGCGCCTTGGCATAGATTCTGCAAGTGTCTGGAACTCTGTTGGAGGGATGCAACACCATTCTTCCATGATAAATTCCATAATTTGGTGTTTTGTTGATGGTGGTGTAAGTGCGCTCCAGAATCTCCCATATTGAGTTGAGATCTTCTGAGATGGCCAGTTGAGATTTGGTGACCATTCAGTGACCACTCATGCCCTGTGGATGGGAGCATTGTCATCCTGGAAGAGACCACTCCCATCAGGAGAGAAATGCTTCACCACAGGATGAAGGTGATCACTCAAAAAGTTTTAAAAATTATTTCAATTTACCTTGTCCTCTAAGAGGTTGAAAAATGCAGCCCACACCATAACAGAGGCACCAGAATCCTTAATTTACTGAAGTGTTTTTATGGTGTTGGTGGTACCGGTACCAGCATGTACAGTATTTCCTTATGATCTCAGTATGTTCTGTTAGGGTCTCACTGCGCTCTCCTCAGGACCAGGGTCACACTGCGCTCTCTCAGTTAGAGGGCCTCAGTCTTTACTGAGTCACCTCCACTCTCAGTTAGAGCACCACCTACAGCAGCTCTCTCTCACAGGGGGACCAGCTCTCTCTCCCTCTCTCCCTCTCCCCTCTTTACTGAGGAGTCCTCCACTCAGTACCAGCACCACCTCTCCAGCTCTCCCTCTCTCTCCTCTCTCTCTCCCTCTCTCTCTCCCTCTCTCTCTCTCTCTCCCTCTCCCCCTCTCTCTCTCTCTCTCCCTCTCTCCCTCTCTCTCTCCCTCTCCCCCTCTCTCTCTACCTCTCCCTCTCCCCCTCTCTCCATCTGTCTCTCTCCCTCTCTCTCTCTCTCCTCTCTCTCTCCCTCTCTCCCTCTCTCTCTCTCTCTCTCTCTCCCTCTCTCCCTCTCTCCCTCTCCCTCTCTCTCTCCCTCTCTCTCTCTCTCTCTACCCTCTCTCCCTCTCTCTCTCCTTTCCCTCCCTCTCCTCTCTCTCTCTCTTTCTCTCCCTCTCTCTCTCTCTCTCTACCCTCTCTCCCTCTCTCTCTCCCTTTCCCTCCCTCTCTCTCTCTCTCTCTCTTTCTCTCCCTCTCTCTCTCTCTCTCTCTCTCTCTCTCCTCTCTCTTTCTCTCTCTCTCTCTCTCTCCCTCTCTCTACCCTCTCCCTCTCCCCCTCTCTCCGTCTGTCTCTCTCCTTCTCTCTCCTCTCTCCCTCTCTCTCCTCTCTCTCCTCTCTCTCCCTCCCCTCTCTCTCTCTCTCTCTCTCTCCCTCTCTCTCTCTCTCTCTCCTCTCTCTCTCTCTCTCTCTCTCTCTCTCTCTCTCTCTCTCTCTCTCTCTCTCCCTCTCTCTTATATTCTTATATCTTACTGTATATTCTATATACTGTATCTTCCCTTTTCCCTTTTTTTTGCACAAAGTCAACTTCCTAAATTATTTTAATCACCATCAGCTTGGTGACTCCAAGGATTTCTAAAGAGAGGGATGCCATTTTTATATTCCCGTTTATTATGTAATAGTGTACCATACATAATATATAATATATTATATTGTTATGTCTTATTATTTATCATAGTCCTGGTTTCTTATGCCCATGGCAGGAACATTGAGAAGAGCTGGTTTGCAAGGAATATTTACCAGTGGGATCCATACTTCAAGTTCCCCAACAGAATGATTGGCACGTCAATCATTTGTTTCATGGGCTTGTACGCTGTGAGTACTGTCAAAAACACTGCACGCAGCCAAAATGGCGGCAACAGCACGGAGCCAAAATGGCAGACTCTTTTCCCCTCACAACCCCGCCCCTGCATTCTTCCACCACCAGGACCCACTTACACTGTTCCGACCAGCGACTGAATCTCCATAGTTGAAACAGGAAGGAGTGCAGAATGGCTCGTCTCCTGTAGTGATTAACTTCACTCTCTGGTGAAGTGACACGGTCTTTCACCAGAGAGTGTGTGTGCTCACCCCACTAAACACACACCATTATAAAAATGTTCAACGGGGTTAGCACACGCACTTTCTGTTTCATTTTGCGGCAACATTATGTTATTTTAAAATTTTGTTTTAATTTGTTTCGTTTGATTTTTGTCACCTTTTTCTTCCAATCCAGTGGCCAATTGTACCCTCATTTTACACAACTCTCCTCCCCTCGTGCTGTGAGGTCACCACCACAGTGTCCTCCGAGACAGAACCCCACCAAGCCGTCGAACACCGATGAGCTCATTAGAGACATTTTATAACCTCGCTAAACGGAAGGAGTCCAGGGATGCCTTCTGGCACTCGTTTTGTTCAGTTATTTTGTTCGATCTTTGGGTGATAAGAGCGTCCGCTAAAATATACACACCTATTAATGTAATCCTTAAATAATGTGCATAGCTTTATAAATAGGTCATATTCTCTATGCATTCTTTCTTGTTCTACTGGCTGTGCTTCACTTGGGATTGGAACCGGCAGTCCCCTGGTTCTCTGCTTCTCTCCCGTGCCTCACAGGCTCTTTGCTGTGTCCCCTGCAGATGACCCTGGTGGACTACAGTCTCACCGACTACGTCTTTGATGAGCTGGACCGCCTGGCAGAGTTCCTGAGGAGAGAGGCTGCGTCCTGCAACGCCACGGACAACATGTTCTCTGAGTTAGTCCTGCAGCTGAAGGACTTCAGTCAGGTCGCCAGAGGTAACGGGCCAGCCCTCCGTCAAACCTGGGGCTGGAGGAGACGCAGGGAACTGCCCAAATAAAGGAAACACCAACAAGAGGTGTCTTAGGCCACCACGAGCCGCCAGGACAGCTTCGATGTGCCTTGGCACACTGCGTCTGGAACTCTGTTGGAGGGATGCAACACTGTTCTTCTACGAGAAACTCCATCATTTGGTGTTTTGTTGATGGTGGTGGAAAAGGCTGTCTCAGGCGACGCTCCATAATCTCACATTTGTTCAGTTGGGTTGAGATCTGGTGACTGAGATGGCCATGGCATATGGTTTACATCGTTTTGTATTTTGGGCATTTACCTTGCCCTCTAAGGGGTTGAGTGGACCTAAACCAGGAAAATGCACCCCACACCATAACAGAGCTGTTTCCTTTATTTTGGCAGTTACCTGTGTGTGTGTGTGTGTGTGTGTGTGTGTGTGTGTGTGACCCTTGTTCTGGCAGGTTGTGCTGATTTTCCGTGAGTTCCTCCTGAATGCTCTCAGGAGTGCGATCCTGTAGTTTTCTCAGGGTGGGGACTAAAGTAGTAAAGCGAATCTTTTGGAAAATGCTGTTTGGGAAAATGAAGGTGGTGTTTTTGTTTCTCATCCAGAGATCTGGTTTATCACCACCATCTTTGCCAGCCTGACCTCAGTCTCCTACACATTCCACGTGTTGGCGTGTTACAGGTACGTTGCCGTTTCTCCAAGCTGTCCAGCGCAGACTGAAGATTAGTGACTCTGTCTGTGTTTAACACTTCCGGGTTAAAGGGCTATGGGTGGAGAAACTGAGCGGTGAACATGTGGTCACAGGTTTGGGAGCGGCCACTTCTTGTTCTCACTCATAACGGCCACTTCCTGTTCTCACTCATAACGGCCACTTCCTGTTCTCTCTCATAACGGCCACTTCTTGTTCTCACTCTTAACGGCCACTTCCTGTTCTCACCATAACGGCCACTTCCTGTTCTCTCTCATAACGGCCACTTCCTGTTCTCACTCATAACGGCCACTTCCTGTTCTCACTCATAACGGTCACTTCCTGTTCTCACTCATAACGGCCACTTCCTGTTCTCACTCATAACGGTCACTTCCTGTTCTCACTCATAACGGCCACTTCCTGTTCTCACTCATAACGGCCACTTCCTGTTCTCACTCATAACGGTCACTTCCTGTTATCGGTTCCGTGGTCACAGGAAGCACCTGAGGAGGCTGTGGGCGGGACAGAAGGGCTTCCTGCCAAAGCGGTATCACAACCCCAACCCTGCAGTCAGTGTGGTGAGTGGCGGCTCAACTGACCAATGAGAAGATGCGTAGGGCAATAGCAGAGACTCGTGTAGACAGGGTAACATGTGCTAGCATTGTTACCCTCAGTTGTGACTGAACTGTGGACTGTCTGTCCCTACTGGCACCACATATACTGAAAATGTATGCATTCACTACTGTCAGTCGCTTTGGATAAAAGCGTCTGCTAAATGGCGTATATCATATCATAAAACCCAGTGCTAATGAAGGTTCTTCTCAATGTTATTTTCAGGCTGCAATAACGCGGTACTCTGGCTGGCAGATAGCCTACACCATGTGGGGTAAGTACGCCTCAGAACTTCCCGATCCATCACAGAGCTCACTGTTGATTTATCAGTAATGAGCACAGCAGGTCAAGGCTCATTGGTGTCCCTGAGTTTGGACTCGTGATTGGTCACTGAGACTATTACATCATCTCTAACATTGTGAGCTCTGTGAGCGCGCTCAGTGACCCTGTCTCACGCTGTTGCGTCGCCCCCTGCAGGTTTCCTCATCATCCACTTTGTGCAGTTCCTGTTCGGGCTGCTGGTCGCTTACGCCCTGGTGCTGCCCATCAAGCGAGGCCAGGGCCTGTACGTGCTGGCCGGCCTGGCCGAGATCCTGTGAGTGCTGGGAGACATCTGGGGCGGAAGTGACTTCACTTAATGTAATAACTTAGTGTGGTGGTTAGGGAGCTGGGCTTGCAACGCAGAGCTGGAGGTTTGATTCCCGGGTGGGCACTGCTGATGTACCCCTGAGCAAGCAGCTGAATTGCTGCAGTAATGGTCCAGCTGTATAAATGGATTGTGTGTAAAGAAGTGTAAAGGGGGCCTCCGATAGCGTAGCGGTCTAACGCACCCGTATTAGCTGCTCCTTTATGAGTGTGAGTCGCCTATCACGGCCGCGGTTCTAAATGCGGCTGTACCAGACCGGCCCTGGTGGGGAGGCCTGATCGGGGGTGGAAAGAATCAGACACAAACAAAAGTAAAGAAAGCAATGTAAACTGTGTAAGTCAATCTGGATCAGCATGTTTGCTAAATGCCTGTGATGTGATGTTTCTCTCGTAGGTCTTAATTAGGCTCTGTGTGTGCACAGAGACTAATTAACATTAACCTGATGCAGGCGTACATTGAATTTTTAACATTACCGGCATTTAGCAGATGCTCTTAGCCAGAGCGACTTACACAGTTTACATTTCTTCACAAACAATCCATTTATACCGCTGGATGTTTTACTGAAGTAGTTCAGGTTAAGTACCTTTTGCTGAAGGGTGCAACAGCAGTGCCCCACCTGGGAATCAGACCAGCAACCTTTTCATTGCAAGCCCAGCTCCTCAACCATTATACTACACTACTGGAAAAACAAAAACTGGAAGTGCTTTATTATATTTTTTTGACCTATGAGCCTTGTATCCAAAAGAGCACCTTTACTCTATGGACATAATATTGAATATTTTCAAAATAAGAGCGTGCTGATTCTCTATTTCCAAAATGCTGTATGCCTTGATAACAGGAGGCCTGTAACTTTTGTTTGCTGTTCTGGGCATACTGTTGCTCCAGTTGTAATAAATTATAATTAATAAAGTTATTATTATTCATAATAATAATAATAATAATAATATTGTTTTCTTTCTCTCCTTGTTGCTCCTTGTGCTGTATCTCACCACGATGGGCATTTAGGAAAACGGCATCAAGCAAACTTTATGGACATAATTAACCTTTTTCAAAATAAGAGCATGCTGATTCTCTATTTTTCTCTATCTTGCTGTGTAGTGTAATTGTTTTGGAGCTTGGCTTGGTAATTCAACAGGGGATTGCAGGTTTGATTCCCAGGTGGGGCACAGCCATTGTATATTGGAGCAAAGTTCTTAATGTGAATTTAGTAAATAATCCAGTCCAGCTGTGTACATGGATTGTATGTAGATACAAATATATATTTAATAAATGTAAGCTGTGGAGGTTGCTCTGGATAGGGGATTAAATGTGATTAAATAAACCAGTTAAGTGAATTTTGGGGGGATGCTAACAGCAGGGCTAACTTGTTGAGCGTAGCAAGGAAATTGTGTTGAAGTTCACGTCCCTGTCTTATTCTTTTTTATTTCTTGTTTAATTCAGAATGAATATAGCTCTGGTCGTAGGTCTGGTGGTGCTCCAGATATTTCTGGTCCAGCTGTTCTTCCTCCAAGAGAAGATTTCACCCACAGATAAGAAGAAGCCTTTAGCGCTGAACAACAGGTGCGCTAATACCGACACTTTCCCCAACACTCAAACAAACTGGGGCCTCCAATGCAGTATATATATATATATGTATAGTGGAACCTCGGCCCGCGAACGCCCCTACTCACGAACAAATCGGCCCACGAACACACTTTCCGAACAAATTTTCACTCGGCCCGCGAACAAGCCCTCGGTGCACGAACGCACAAACACACAAACTCGCGGGCTTCTCGCCGTAGCGCGTCGTGGATAGCGTCAGTTGTGCTTAGTACTCAGCGTTGTTTACATCGTTCGTCGTTGTGTTCTCCTTTGATACACGTTCTTTTTGTGCTATTTCCATTAAATTTGCCCTCATTATGGCTCCCAAGAAAGTGAAAAGTGCTACTGATAGTGGTGTTAAGAAGCCTAAGCGTATTACAGTAGAAACGAAGAAGGAAATAATAGCTAAACGTGAGAGTGGTGTTCGTGTTTCCGATCTCGCCAAGCAGTACGACATGGCTAAATCTTCCTCCTCCACCATCCACCTGTGCCAGAAACTATCAACCACAAAGGTAAAGGGTACAATTATTATGTTTTATTTGAGTATTAATGTATTTTTCTATAATTAAGGGTCTCTTTAATTCCTTTCTATATTTTTGCCACACATAAACCCATAAAAAGGTTTTTAAAAAGTGTTTCTGGGGCTGGAGAACGGATTAATTGGATTTACATTAATTTCAATGGGAAAAATTATTTCGGTTCGCGAACATTTCGGTTCGCGAACGGAGTCACCGAACGAATTAAGTTCGTGGGCCGAGGTTCCACTGTATATTAATTATATAGAAATTTCTGAATGAAAATTAAAATGAACCTCCCAAAAAATATTCTAAATTCTGTGATAACAAAAACTAATTGATCATAGACCTAATATACCCCCCTTCTCTTTTGTGTATATTTCAAAGGTAAATGCATTTGATGTAAATACATTGTGGGCTGAACCGAATACTTTGGTGTCGACGTGTTCTGCAATTGTGTAGTGTTTCTTTATGGCCACTAGAGGGACCCCACGTTTCAATTTTCTCACCGATTTCAGACGTTAACGAAACTAGGTGATTATCAAGGACTATAACAGTATAGAAAATTTAGGGGGAAGCAGGCAATCGAAACACCACACTTGAATATAAAAAATATAAAATCAATTTGCATTTCATTATTCGCCACGTGAAAAAAACTAAACAAAACAAAACAAAACGCCTGTGTGCACGTATAAGAGCGGACTCGGCCCTCAGCTTTGTGCTGCCTGGGCTGATCGGGCGGTGAAACACATCCCCTCTGTATAAACCACGCATGTGTGTGACTTTTAAACCTTAAAAGTGCTAGAAGAAGGGGGCGACGGATAGCGTAGCGGTATGTTGGCTGGTCCAATACGAGTGTGGCTGTCTATCAGGGACGCGGTTCAAAAACCGGCTCTGCCAGGGAGGTGGTCCGTGGTCGGGTTCCGTCTTGGAGGAGGCGGATCAACTGGCCTGGACAAATTGTCTCATTACCCGGAGGATGGGCGGCGGACTCGTGGGGGAGGGTGAATTGAGATAAATAAAGGTTATAATTGGCAACCAAATTGAGAGAAAAATGGGGAAAAATTTGAAACGATACATTTTTAATAGAATAGAATAAAAAGAACAAAAGTACAACAACAACAAACAGGTCACATGCTGTGCCCCCCTGCTGTTCTCCACCCTCCAGAAAGGCCTTCCACAACTTCACCTACTTCTTCTTCTTCTACAACGTGATGTTGGGGCTGGCCAACTGCATGCTGCGGCTCATCTGTAGCTGTGTCCTGGGCACCTGGCTGGTGTCCCGCATCGATCGCACCGTTATGCAGCGCGGGTACGAAGCTCTGGACCCAGGTGAGACCCCCCCCCCTCACACCCGGTGGGGTGTTGTCTTAGGTGGACAGACCTGGTCAAATACTTTATTTGAAATGCTTTTAAGACCTTTAGGCACAAAAATGTTCTAAAAAATAAAAATAAATCCTGCAGATTTCTGACTAGACTAAAACTAGACTAATCTATTTTCGACCGATGTTCAGAACCAGTTGCGCGCAGAAAAGCATGGGTCCTGGGTTGGGGGTCAATTCTGTTTTCAGATCAGCCGAATCAGGAAATTCATTCATTAATTTGACCCGTTGATGCAAAAATGGCTCATGGTGGCCCAACGCCCTATCACAACAGTTTATGTCAGCGTTTCCTTTATTCTGGCAGTTACCTGTATATATATAACCTGTATATATATATATAATACTTTGTACTTGTAATACTTCTGCTGATAATCTGCTCATTGTTCTGCTGCAGGGTACGCAACCTGGATTGGCATGATTTTTGCTGACCATTACCATAGCAACCCTGTCATGATCACCTTCTGCCACCTCCTATTGGCCGAGAGACTGGAGAGGGAAAAGAGGTTGACCGTGTCTTACTCCCGGTTCCACAACACCCCGTCTGGTCAGTGAGCTGTGCTCTACATCCACATCGATGCGGCTACATTAGCCAATTAAAGCAATTAGGCAATTCATTAGCATTTAGGCCTAATCTTTGGGAGATTTTTGTGCCCGCTTAAAATAAGTCTATGTTAGGCGGCGGATAGCGTAGCGGTCTAACGCACCACATTTGGCAGGTCCGGTGTGGTGTGCGCTGCCTGTCAGGGACACGGTTCGAAACCCGTCTCTACCAGACCGGCCCTGGTTGTCAGCCCCGATCAGGGGGCGGCGTTTGGCTGTCTGCCTCAGGGGAAGGGGGGAGGGAGAGCCGGCTTGGGTCCGCCGTGAAGCACGGAAAAGGAGTCTCCAGAACGTGGGTGGGCGAATTCTATTTTGAAGGAAGCGGAGTTTGCTGCCCACAGAGAATTAGCTTGCCTCGTAGAGAGGAGTGGCGAGTTCGTGTGGGGGAGGGCAAATTAGAAATAAGTAGAGGGTGTAATGGGCCACTAAATTGGGAGAAAAACGGGAAAAACTGATACAAATTTTTTAAATAATCAAATAAAATAAGTCTATGTTCTATGTGATTCAGCAGTTAAGAGAGTGGTTAAGATAGATGGATGGATGGATGGATAGATAGATAGAGAGAGAGAGTGGTTAAGATAGATGGATGGATGGATGGATAGATAGAGAGATGCTTTATTGCCACACGACAAAGGTTGGTGGAATTCATCTTCAGTGCAGCTTGGAGCTCGCTCGATTCACATACACAAACGATAGACGCAAAACAACAAAGTGCAGTGCAGTGTTAAAATGCAGTGTTAAAGTGGAGGTTCCAGATGTGCTAAATCGCCTGGCTTAGAACCGGAGCCTGCCAGACACTGCAGCCCACCAGGGCCAGGCCGAGAGAGAGAGAGCAGGCCGCGGCAGAACGATGCCAATCTGAGAGAAACCGCGCTGGGCAAAATGTAACAGTGCAGCAGTAAGGAAATGAGTAAACGATCTTTGTTTCTGCCCCCCCTCCCCTCCACCACAACGCAAAAGACAGCCATTTCAACAACTCCCATCCCCACAGTTTGAGAAATGACAGCCACCTGTCAGTCGTGTTGCTTCGTGATACAGTCATAGCTGCATCATGTGGGCACATAACACCATGTGTAAGTGGTCATAAAAAAACATGATTTTTTAACACATATTAAAAAATATAATATAAACCCTAAAAGTGATTATCGCTTAATAAAGGGGTCTGAAGTCGATTTTTTTTAATCCAGAAAGAAAGTTACTGAAAGAAGAAAATGTTTTGATACAGTATCTCAACTAGTAAAACATTCTGTTATTACAACCAGTCAGGGATATCTGTGTGCATTCCCACGCAAATTGGACAAAGCTATACTACACCCACCAGGTGGGCGCTACGCATTGGTGGTGGCTGAGGTGAGCTTCCGCCCCCACCACCTAGCAGCAGCCTCTCTGACCTGTGACCTCTGACCTGTGACCTCTGACCTGTGACCTCTGACCCTCCCGCAGAGTCGGTGTCGTGCAGCCGGGCCCGGCAGCGCTGGCTGCTGTTCTACACGCTGCTCAGGAACCCCAAACTGACCTCACTGCGTCGGCCCGACCCCCCCTGCCGGAGCCCGACCCCCCCGGGCCCCCCGCCGGCCCCCCCACGGCTGACCCCCCGGAGTGGTCGCTCCGCGCGGTGGACGAACACGCGGTAACGGTGTGACCCCCCACCACAGATCAGCCTGGACACCGCATGGACCAACTGGGCCCCCCTCACACCCCACCTTTTGGACACTAACCCCCCCCACCTCACACTCCACTCCCTGGGACAGTCGCCCCCCCCCCACACCCCCCATCCCCCTGGGTGCTCGGTGTGGGAGGAGCCAAGCGGCCATACGTGGCGTCTCTCTTCGTTACCGCGGTGAAGGAGAAGGCATTCCCTCCCAATTCAACCCAGGCCTGTTCTGCTGGGACCCCCCCGACGCCCTGCTTTCTGACATCGTTCACTTTCGGACGTGAACATCCTGACATGAACGTGTACCCTTGGTCTGCTTGTTCTTTGACGTTTTTAAAAATTTATTGTGCGTTTGTTTTTGTGTTTTCGCCATTTGATTACGTCCCCGCGGTGTGAAGGAAAGGGGATTGCAGGCGTCGTCAGAACTTCAGGCGTCTGAGCTTAAGTTATGGTGACATTTTATAAATTTATTTCTGATTTTTCCCCTGTTTTTCTCCCAATTTAGTAGCCAATTATACCCTCTATTTTATTTTCAATTCCCCACCCTCACGAGTCTGCCGCCCGTCCTCCGGGAACAAGATTCGTATTCCTGGACCTATTTCCCCGCCTTCTTTCGAGACGGAGATCTTCCACGGACTCCATTAACCTTCTCCTCGGCGGACTCGTGCCGGCTCTCCCTCCCCCCTCCCCCCGGAGGCGGACAGCCAAATGCCGCCTCCGATCGGGCTGACGACCAGGGCCGGTCTGGTAGAAACGCGGGTTTCGATCCGCGTCTCTGACGGGCAGCGCACACCACTCCAAAGCGCGGTGCACTAGACCGCTGGGCCATCCGCCAGCCCCACGGTGACATTTTAACCCTTTAATAGTCTCGCCTAGAAAAAAGCAATGGCAAACGTCACAATGTTTTCTACCAAATGGTTGAGCGGACCATTATTAATCCAATCGTGTTTGTGTTATTTCCTTCAGTACGCAAAAGGAGTACAGATGAACATTCTGTCTTAGCTCATCCAAGCTGTTCCTCCTCCTATCTCTTTCCTTGACAGCGTTCCAGGTTTTCCACAGTGCTTGTCTGTGTGACGAACCAGCGCCATGCCGTGCTTCATACATGCTGCCGATAACATGCTTATGTGCTATGCCACTGTATGAAACTGGTGTGGAAAGTGTTGAGTGTTGATGCCGAATTTCAGGTCAGAAGGAGGTACCCTTTGCTTTGTACTGTGCGGTAATATTATTAAGTTTTGCATGCAATTATGAGTGAGTGGTCCTTTTCAATATTTTGACAGCATTTTCCAGTCAAATCTGCAATGAAAAACAGAGGCCAAGTAAGCTTTCACAAAACACAAAATATGGTCACACAATGTCTGTCTTTGCCAACAGGGGAAGGGGAAGGGGGGTGCAGTGCTTGGCAGTACATACTTTTATGCAAAGTATATCGCCATATTGATGAATGTTGTGTTTCTGGGATTTCGTAAGGTTTGCTTTCCTCTGCACACTATGGCCCGAACATAGTATTAAACTCAGATCAATCAGCGTGACGTACGAGTGGAACCTTTTACTCCTAATGCGCTCTGTGTCCTTTTGGGGTCGGGTCAGTGGGTGTGTAAGAAATACGGCAGCACTCTGATCTTGATGAAGAAGGTTTTATTTCGGTAGCGACAGTAACAAAGTAAATGACAGGTAATACAAGAATACCAGCAAGCACTCTGGACTCAGCGGAGTTCGTCTGAATCTCCTTCTCCCAACTGAATGACTCTAAATACTCTTTTCGGCTTTGTTCTTCTGAGGCGGGAAACAGAAATGTGTATTTGGAGATAATGTGATTGATTTAGGGAAACCAGTGTCTGGCCTCCCTAAATCAATCAGTCTGCTCATCACTAGGGGGGGGGTGTGATTTATTCAGTTCCCGGGGCCTAGCCAGGAAACAGTCTAAGTGTTGGCCTGAGTAGCCGTTTGATCACCTATCTATGTATTCTACTGGCCATTCTTGGTTTCAGGAGTTCCTCTGTCTCTTCCTCTCAATCACCTATTCATATGTCAATGACTGTCTCCATTTGGCCGCACAGATCCTTTGTAATATTGTGATATGATTTACCCGTCTGCCTACAGTTCAATATCTTACAGGTGTCAAGTTAATATATATAATATATAATAATATAATATATGCCATTTAGCAGACGCTTTTATCCAAAGCGACTTACAGTAGTGAATGCATACATTTTCAGTATATGTGGCCCCAGTGGGGAGTTCATTCCATCAAGAGCAGGGCGCCCGTACACACAGTTCTGTCACACACAGGTGATTTCAATTAGTTCCCCACCTCCTTGGCTGAAGAAGTGAGCAGCGAATCAGTGAAGTCACCCCGTGCAGTGCACTGGGTGCGACGAAAATGGTCTTACGCACTCGGCCCTCGATGGAATGAGTTTGACGCGCCTGGTGCTCATCATCATCATCTAACATTTAAATGTTTAGGCATTTAGGCAGACGCTCTTATCCAGAGCGACTTACACACTTTACATTTCTTTACATACAATCCATTTATATTGCTGGATATTTTACTGAAGCAATTCAGGTTAAGTACCTTGCTCAAGGGTACAATAGCAGTGTCCCACCTGGGAATTGAACCTGCAACCTCTGAGTTACAGCTCCAGCTTACACTGCCAGCCATCTTGGCTGTGAGAGAAGACTTGTTTTTCTTTTCTCCAGGGTCACTCCTGTTGTTATCAGTGGCCCATCCGTGTTGCATGTCATCTTTTTAAAAAAAAATGTATGCGCGTGTTTGAGCTGTGTAACGTTTCTCCGGTGCGTTTCGGCGCGTGTGACTTCAGCGCCACGTTGCAGACTCAAATTGAGAGCGTTGTGCTAACCGGGTGAGGTCGAGGCGTTCTTTTTCAGGTAACGGCGGCACAACCGTGAGGTTTCCGTTCACGTGACTCGATCCCACGGCAGGCCACGATGAGGGACCGCAGTTAAAGTGCCCTTTAACGCAGCGTTTCTCATGTTGTCGTTCACGGCGTCAGAACGCGGCCCCATCCGCCAGCAACCACCTGTGACTCGTCACATTCAGCTCCACTGTCAGGGCGGAAGGAGATGGAAATACAGGCGACTTCCCAAAATGAAGGCAACGCTGGAATGAATGAGGGGACATTTAAACGGGTGCAGTACCACGAGGGAGGTGACAAGGCCCCCGGCCCTCCCCTTTCAGATAATATATGCCATTTAGCCGACGCTTTTATCCAAAGCGATTTACAGTAGTGAATGCATACATTTTCAGTACATGTGGCCCCAGTGGGGAATGAACCCACAACCTAAGCGTTGCCAACGCCATGCTCTACCTACTGAGCCACAGAGAACCACATATTAAACCACACAGAGAACCACAGATAATGTATTGTTAAGTATCTCTCTTATTACTTTGTTGATGGGTGATGCATTTATCTACAGTGGTTTGCTCCGCTGGCCCATTTGCCACATGGGGGTGAGAAGTGGCAAGTGGTCTACACAGCCACCAGTCATTAGAAGCAGGCGTGATGCTCCGCATATTTACACCATTTCTCCACTTAACACGTGGGCTGAGGAGGGGCAGAAACGCACGCGACTCGCTGCAGGAAATGTGACGTCGCGCCGCGCGTGACCGCGAGCTGTCAGTCAGACACGCGCGCGTGAAGGACGGTCCAGTGACGTGCTCTGCCCGCCCATCGGGTTTTACAGAATGAAAACTATACATATGGAAATGTTACGACAAGCTATAATACAAGTTTACTGGAGGTTATAAAAAAAAAAACGAAACACAGTTAACTGGTATTGGATTTAAACACAATGACAATTGAACACAAAATGAATGAACTTTTCTCCGGTTCTATATATATATATAATATATATGCCATTTAGCAGACGCTTTTATCCAAAGCGACTTACAGTAGTGAATGCATACATTTATCAGTATATGTGGTCCCAGTGGGGAATGAACCCACAACCTAAGCGTTGCCAACGCCATGCTCTACCAACTGAGCCACGGAACCACGCACGACGTTTGAATAAAAGTCAACTCAAGCGACTTTGTACGTCTCGAAAAGAAGCACAACAAATATCTCCAGGAGACGACGATGCGGGCCAACAGAACGGCGCTTAGCAGGACGGACGGACAGACAATCCCCCTCACTGTGGGGAGTTTGTTGTGACGCCTGCGCTCACGTGGATCATTAACGGGCTGGTCCCAGTCTGGCCAATAGCTGCGCTGATGCACAGTCGGAGACGCGATTGGGAAGGGAAGGCGCCCAGCTAGGAGCGCTGCAAGCGAAACTTACTTAAATTAACCGGGACATCCGTCCCACATCCAAGCGCAGGTAAGAGAGAGTGGGAGGAAAATCGACACATATCAAATCACAAAATAGGCGACTACAGCTCAACGGGTTATCAAAATTACGTTCGTTTACACATTGGAAGTGACGGAGGCTACGTGGTGATGCTTATTTTCATGGCTGTTTGAATATTCTGACGAAACTAGCCAACAATTTAACTCCAGCAAAGTAGCTAACCCCGTGTTCATGGTCATTGACAGCTTTGGAAAAACAAGATGTTTTGTGAAGCCTGCTCGATAAAGCCTTTTTTTAAACCACATGTGTTTTTGTAGCGCCTAATTATTCACCCCACCCGAAAGAGCGAAACTTTGCGAATTAACCAGCAAGTGACGTCACGTTGTTATTCCCTACTGAAAAGAATTATCCCAGACTAGACCCAACACGAGACGCAAGTGTCAACCGTTTTAAAATGCACAATTGTTTTTATTTGCCATCTATCTCAATGAGTAGTATATTCCAGCAGTTAATCAAATTACGGGATTGCATACATGTGAGTATTTTTGATACGTTGCCTCAGACGAACGTTCGAGGTTGTGTGTGAGTGGAATCCGAAAAGGGTGTGCCATGCTGAATAACCGAATGCGTTCAATTTCTGGGGAACTTTTAATGCGCGTTCGTTGTAGCACATGACAAAGCTTTTTCGTGTTCGCCCGTCAGCCGACACAGACCAAGCTAGACGTGCAAGGCTTGCGAATTTATTGTGCTGAAATATAAGTGAACGTGCATTTTTGAGAGGCTTGAGTGTCACGCAAACACTCTTTGCGCTACTGCCGAACATGTGATGTGGATCGGCGGGGCACTTGCGGCTTGACCAGCGCAGGACCGCGGATATAATAATAATAATAATAATAATATACGCCATTTAGCAGACGCTTTTATCCAAAGCGACTTACAGTAGTGAATATTGCTGTTGAATGGAAAGTGACCACAATGCCATGACGGCATATCGAGGTACAAAAGTTGGTGGTATCGATGGGGCTTTCTCCCTTAATTTTCATTTTCTATTGCTGTTTAATTGAGCTAGCTTGTTTTCGTGAACACTGTTGTTGTAAGATAAGATCATAAGATAAGATCAACTTTATTTATCCCCATTGGGGAAATTCTGTGTCACACACAAAGCTCCAGTATACACATAGACAATACAATACAATAAGGCAGTAGTGCATTACACAACAGTGAGGTGCAGTTCGCGATCGATTCGTTCGAACTGAACGACTCTTTTTACTGACTCGGGAGTAATGACTCGTTTTCTCGGTTGAGTCGTTCGTTTTACTCGTTCGATTAACCGAGCGGCTCTGCCTACATCGCACTCAGCTAACAACCAACATGTTATTAGGCATGATATTGTATCGGTGGACGCCACGGAATCAAGAGTCGAGAGATTTAGCTTTTCCATTTCAGTACTACTTCTCTATTTTAAATAAAACGTGTAGTAATATAGGGAAAGTACAACGTATACATCGGAATCACACGGGGGTCATTCTAAAACGCATACACACCCATACCAGTAACAAGGGAAAAAGGGGCTTTCGCTCAAATAACATCTTGGTTTTCATACTTGAATATTTATGAACATAACTAGCCGAACTCTAAGTTTAGCTGACCGCAAGGGCCCCTGAGACATGTGACGACCTCGTAGCCCGTGGCCTACGAGTATGTAGCCACCTAGCATGCTACACACGAACTAAATGTAGGGCAGCTAGCATTGATGTGGCTAAGTTAGCTGCTCGCCGTTGCAATAATGTATTGCATTGTGCAAAAGCATTTAAATGACGCCTTTAACATTTTAAACCAAAAGTAAACCCATTAGCTGCTGACTGCCTAAATGTTTTATGAGTGAACGAATGGGCATTACCCCAGGCTACTGAACGAAATGAGCGACAATCACAACTCTTTCGGGGCTCGAGAATAACAACTCTTTTGAGTTCTTGTAATCGGGTACATCATCTAGTTGTGTTTGACTGTCGTTATTGTATAGCTACCCCATGGGCTTCGTGAAAATGTCATTTCCATGTAAGTTTACTAAATGTGAGGTGTGAGTTTACACACAGACGCACCATAGAGCTATACATCTTGAAATGTGGTATGGTGCTGCTTATCTAGCTATTCATTGTGTGACGTTATACAACATATTGAGTTGAGTTGATGTTGTGTAGCGAGCTACATCTGCAACAAAGTTAAACTGCGTAGCTACTAGCCGGCTATAGTTCGCGTCATACACTTTGAACTTGCGGGCGTCTTGACCGTGACGTCAGGTCGCTTTGAAGTTTGGCGCGCGCACTGGTCTCTGGCGTTTGAATGGCCGTTAGACCGTAACGTCACTCTAGTGACCGTGACGTCAGGTCGCTTTGAAGTTTGGCGCGCGCACTGGTCTCTGGCGTTTGAATGGCCATTAGACCGTAACGTTACCCTAGTGACCGTGACGTCAGGTCGCTTTGAAGTTGTGGCGCGCGCACTGGTCTCTGGCGTTTGAATGGCCGTTAGACCGTAACGTCACCCTAGTGACCGTGACCTAGCCGAAACCGACAAGACACAATTTTAGTGATACAGGTGGGTGGTCATAAAAAACAAAACAATGTAGGCCTACTAATTTATGAAATAACTACTGCTGGTTGTGCGAGTTAATCTGGGGGAAAAGTTTTATTAGCCACAATGTGCTAATTCATTGACCTATATTGTCTTGTTGCTCTTGCTTTCGCGAGCTAACGTTAGCCATGAGTGAAACCTGGTCGATCTTCTTTTGAGTTGGCAGCATGGCTAGCTAGCTATTTAGCTAGCTATAATATCATGGCGGCCAACCTAAACTATGATTAGCTAATTAGTTATCTATATTATGTATTATCATAATGTCATATGTTGGCATTTTGATTTGGATGAAATAAATGGCCAAATAACATGAACAATTAAAATATTGTTTCATTAACATTACCGAACGAGCTAACGTTAAGCTAGCTGATTATTTCCTCGATATGGATAGCTAACGTAAATTAGTTGGCTAGCTAGCCAACATTGAAAGCGGTTCCTGGTTTCTTTTGATGGCATAAACGAACACAATACTTAGGTAGTTCGATGGAGTGGGAAAAATTAATCATTTTTGTTGTTTGTTTGGTGGGCGCTGGCAAGCTAAGAGCCAAATGTGATTTTCCGGACATGCTGTTAATTTTCTAATATGCTTACACTTAAGATTAGGCCTAGCCCTTCATGGTTGTGATTAGTTCTGCCTAGCTAGCTATGGGGTTAACTAGCCTGGATGACTAGTTATTGCTATAATTTTTAAAGAATGTATGCAGTGGTTTTAACCAGATGGCATGGTATTGAAATGCTTGAATTCATTGTCGTGCGTAATGTTACAGTAAGCTAGTCGGATGGCGGTAACGTAATATAATCTGACATGCAACTGCAAAGAAATACATAGAAGTAGCAGGCGGCGTAGAAAACATAGCTGATACAACGTTATTCAGTTTGCAAGTGGGTAATTTGGTTCAGAGGATTTTGAAGATGAATTCCGTGTGGCATTTTGTGGATTTGCAGAGTTAGTTAAGGTGGACTGATGGCATTAACCTCAATACGGCACATGCCTTTGCAGTTAAGCGACGAGGCTGCGTGTTTGACATAGACCTAGTCTTCTCCTGGGAAGTAGGCAGCACAACTGCTAATTGTATTGGAGGTAAGTGAATTTTGAGTATCGTGTGCATTCGTGGAGGTTTGGATTTCATCCCAGTCAAGACCTAAAATGGGGGGGGGCGGGGTTTGTTACCTAATATAATATAATATATGCCATTTAGCAGACGCTTTTATCCAAAGCGACTTACTGTAGTGAATGCATACATTTTTCAGTATATTTGGCCCCAGTGGGGGTTGAACCCACAACATAAGTGTTGCCAACGCCATGCTCTACCTACTGAGCCACACAGAACTACACTCTACCTACTGAGACACACAGAACCACACTCTACCTACTGAGACACACAGAACCAAGCTCTACCTACTGAGCCACACAGAACCACGCTCTACCTACTGAGCCACACAGAACCACACTCTACCTACTGAGACACACAGAACCACACTCTACCTACTGAGCCACACAGAACCACGCTCTACCTACTGAGACACACAGAACCACGCTCTACCTACTGAGCCACACAGAACCACGCTCTACCTACTGAGCCACACAGAACCACACTCTACCTACTGAGCCACACAGAACCACACTCTACCTACTGAGACACACAGAACCACACTCTACCTACTGAGACACACAGAACCACGCTCTACCTACTGAGACACACAGAACCACGCTCTGCCTACTGAGCCACACAGAACCACGCTCTACCTACTGAGCCACACAGAACCATGCTCTACCTACTGAGCCACACAGAACCACGCTCTACCTACTGAGTTACTGAGACGTTAGGTCTCTGCTCCCCGACAGGCCCAAACGTTTAATGTCCCTCCTTTTTTTTTTCGTTCTGAAGGATGTCGGACCTGGAGATGGTGAAGAAGGTGCTTCGGGCGGTGCTGCAGTCCAACAAGAACGGGGTGTCCCTGTCCCGGCTGCAGGCGGAGTACCGGTCCCTGACCGGCGACTTCATCCCCCACAAGCAGATGGGCTACCCGACCATGGAGGCCTTCCTGCGCACCGTCCCTTCTGTGGTGCGGATGGAGCACAGCCGGATGGGGGAGGTGAGTGTGTGCACCCTGCCCTGGGCCTGCCTCTACAACACACCCTGACACTGTTACGCGGCACACTTGCAATCAAGTACCACTGAGGTATTTTAGGGGCTCCGATAGCGTAGCGGTCTAACGCACCCGTATTGGCTGGTCCTTTACGAGTGTGAGCTGCCTATCACGGTCGCGGTTTGAAACCCGACTGTTCTGTGGCCCTGGTGGGGAGCCACCGATCGGGGCTGGCATTTGGCTGTCCGCCCCAGGGGGAGGGGGAGGGGGTGGAGGGTGGGCCGGCATGAACTCACTGAGAAGCGCGTAAGGGTGTCTCCAGAATGTGGGCGGGCGAATTCCGTCTCGAAGGAAGCGGAGCTTGCTGCCCTCGGAGAATTGGCTTGCCTCGTAGAGATGGGCGGCGAGTTTGTGTGGGGAGGGCAAATCGAAACAAATAGAGGGCATAATTGTCCATTAAATTGGGGGGAAATAAGTACCACGGAGTTGGTGATGTCAGGAGATTTGTGGCGGTGCCCATTTCAAGCTGAACGCTTCTTTGACTTGTACCGCATCGTATTGTGCTGTGTGCAGAAGGGACAGTTGCCTCGCTACGCCTCCACGCCGTATAGACCACAGGGGCACCACTTGGTGCTGTAATCTGTGCCTCTTGCCAGGAGCAATGGCTGTATCTGCAGGCTGCTTCTGCCTCCGAAACCATGA
Source organism: Aldrovandia affinis (assembly GCA_029706075.1). NCBI lineage: Eukaryota > Metazoa > Chordata > Actinopteri > Notacanthiformes > Halosauridae > Aldrovandia > Aldrovandia affinis. Next base: position 57,166 of record JAINUG010000438.1, on the reverse strand, counting down.
GGACATAATCGAATCCTCCAGTTCACTCCCCTTCTAATTTTGAACAGAAAGCGTAGTGTTACACGAGAATGCCTTGTGGCAGTGGCAGAATCTCACATTGAGTTCTTGGACCTTCTCCTGAATTTAGCAGAGGTTTTTTTTTTTTATTCGTTTTTTTTACAAGACTAGAATGTGTGCAAATGAGAAGGAAAATCCGCCACTAAGGGTGAAGCACAGCTCGTGTGTGATGTTTTGAGCCAGGTTTTCTGATATCTCCCTTCTGAATTGGAAGCTGGGATAAATTATTGGAGCAGGAAATCCATCCGTTGCGCATGTAAAGCTTTTACTGAGTTCGATAAATCACGCGAAGGCATCAAACGGTGCTCTGTTTTTTATTTATTTTTTTTTTTGCATTGGCTTGGGAGAAAATAAACTGAAACTGAAGCAGCGTTTTACTTGCATTTTTTTGAGTCTGGCTTTTAAGACTCCTTTTGTGATTCTATGAGAAACCTGAACCCAGGGAAAGTGTTCTGTTGTGCGTACGATCGATATTTTAATAATAATATAATAAAGATATTTTACACATCGTATGAGCCGTTTACTCGTCGTGTGCTTGGTGCTTCTGACTAAACTCTTTCTGGGGTTCATCTTTTATGTACTCATCAACTTTCTGGACAATTGGACTTTACCGTCCGTTTATTCCTGATTGTATCATAATCTATGGATACTTTCCCAGAGGACTTCCAGTAGATATTCTGGAGGTATAGATAGAGATATTCAGTAGATATTCTGGAGGTATAGATTGAGATATTCAGAGATGTTTAAATCATATTGAAGTTCTACATTTTTGAAGTTTAATAATTGCAAAATGCTTAAAATGTAAAAATGTAATGTTAATACAGGTGCCCAAAAGGGCAACAGTTTGGGCTTTTGCGTGGCACGTCCTGCCAAAGTGCTGTTTTGCCCGACGGTCTGGCCTGGAGTCCAGAGGATGCCAGCGCCGCCTGTGGCTGGCTGGCAGCTCCACGGGGTCAGTGCGTGACCGGCCGCAGCATCGCCCCGAAAAGGAGGGGTCGTAGTTGGCAGGGTTGTTCCCATCTCAATTTCGTCTGGCAAAAGCAAGGACTCTCGTCGATCGGGCGCCTGCAGTCTGTCCTGCACCGACTGCGCATTCAGCATGCTCTTTCCATGCGACGAATGCGCAGCTCAGCTGAGCGAGAGGTGGCAGCTGTCGGCACGCTCTTTGTAGGAGACGTACGCTTGGCTGCAGCCGCTCCAAAATTGACGGAGGGCTGTTGCGACAGGCCCGCGAATATGATTGGGGGAGTCGAATTTGGAGAAGAAAATGAAAGGAAACCAAGGGGTGGGGGTGGAACAAATCAACAGATGATTTAATTGCAGAGCAAATCGCACGGCCTCTTCATCAGCCGAGCATTCCTCTCCCGACAGCGGTGTCATCTGATCGGAGGGCACGAGGGATTCCGGCAACGCGCGGCTGGGAATCTGCGATGTCTTCCGTCCGAGTGTCCTGCAGGCACAGAGCGGTGCGAATGAACGGTGGTGAGATCGTTCCCGCGTTGGCTGGGTCGTGACGTGCCCCTCCCCCCCCCCCTCCCCCTCCCCCAGGTGCTGTGTTTCGCGACCGTGTGCAAGGAGACGGCGCACATCGCCCAGCTCGTGGCCCGACAGCGCTCCTCCAAGAGGGCTGGCCGCTTCCAGCTGGTCAACTGCCAGATGAGGGTGAAGCCCGTCACCCCTTTCATGCTCAACGGTGAGTCCCTTCCCACGACACCAGGGGGCGCTCAACCCCGGGGGCCTGGAGAGCCGTGGGGCACGCTGCTTTTTAAAGTTACGATCTGCGTCCGGTTTAGACCCAGGAGACCAGGCGAGGTGAGTTAGCCGCGCAGTCGGCTGTGTTTTGATTGGTACGTTTTAGGTGCTGAGTGACAATGAAAACCCAGCAGGCCCTGCGGCCCTCCAGGACCGGGGGGGTTTGCCGCCCCCCCAGACCACGTGCCTTTCTGAAGCCCAGTTCAGACGATAACGACGAGTGTCCATGAAGACGGTATTAAGAGTGTTGGCGCGTGAAGGCCGCGCAGTTCCGCAGCGAATCGACGGTTAGCCGATGAAGTGACCGTTTCCGTGACGACGGGCGTTCTATAAACTGGGCAGTGGCCCGTGGCAACCAAACCTCTGGGCTTCTGGAACTGTTTCCGTCTTTAGTCCATAAAAAATCACGGTTCGGACTGGACTGGTTTTGAAGTCACGTTTTTGGTACAGCTCGGGAAAGAAGAAACGCAAAACATAAAATAGCTCTTCGCTTATTATGAACTTTGTAAACAGTGGCTAATTGGCCATAATTTACTGAACAAAGTACTGAAATGCGGGCGAAACAAACTCAGTCAAAGTTTTAAAACCTGTTTTCCACAATGGAGTTGGTCTCAGATCCGCTTATAAAATCCTATATTGTTTTCATTTCCGTGGCAGACATTCTGCGCTGTGCCAAGTTCATCTCTCTGGTTCAGTGCTGTGCCAATAGACCCATAGATATAAAAACGTTTTTATCTCACCAGTGAGATTGCTGCAGATCACCAACACGTTCAGATTCTCCAGCATCTAAATCCCCCCCTCCAGAAAAAAAAAGCGTGCAGCATTCTTTTTGCATCAGAATCACACTCTGGTGGCCTTTCCAAAACGTTCCGTTGTGTTGTGTTTGTTATTCAAAGCAGACAGGTGCTGGGCTCGGCCTGTTTCCACGTTCCTTTGAGAAATTGCTCCCGAGTTTGAGGAGCTAATAATAAAGTGCCGATATCAGGGCCAGATGCTGCAGAAGGGAGAAACTCTCGGGGTTTGCCCTGTCCTGGCGCTTAAGGCTGTTTTGGGCTGTTCTTTCAGAAACCGGAAAAACCAGGGAATGCACGTGGTCGGACGCGCTACCCGTTCGTGAATTTGTTGTGTTTTGTCGCTCGGACGCACAGTTTTTGAAAATCGGGTCAATACTGATGACTAGATGCAACTAACCCAGGGTTCCTTTTGTGAACGCTTACCTTTTCTTTTTTTCCCCAGAATAAATGCAACATTTTTCAAAGAAATTTCATAGCCCTTTAAAAAAAAAAAAAAAAAAAAAAAATACATGAAATGCGAATCGCAATGGTTTTGTCAGAAAGCGAGTTCTCTCGCTGCAGGTTGGTCATTCGAGTGTCCTGAGGGCTTTCGAAGCGGGGCTTTCTGTGATTGTGCGGCAGAAGTCGTTCACTGTGGATGTTTGTTTGGTGTTCGCTCAGCGGACATTTCCCCCGGTGGCCGAATGACACAGAAAAAGGCTCCAGTGGGCCAGAGGAGTTCACAGGGTTCATGGCAGTTCTGGGGCCGATGTGAACGGCAGCTCAGACCAGTAACTGACCTCTCCAGCGGCCATGCAGTCCAGGGTCTCCTTGAGTTTGCGCTGGGTTTTTAATTTAATTCGTGGGAGGAAAAAAAACTACTTGTGTGGATGTTTAGTATTGTTATTTTGTGTGGCGTTGGTCGATTTTGACGTAGTTTTACTGTGTAAAAGTGAGAGCTGTGTGGTGATAAACTCAGAGTGCTGAGACTGACCGACCCCCCCCTTCCCCCCCCCCCCGCCCCGCAGCCAAGCCCAGGACGTCCCTGCGACAGCCAGACCACGTGGGGCGGGGGGGGAAGGCCGTGACGCACCTGCCCGCCATGGGGGGCCGCCTGGGGGGCATCGGGGACCACCGGCAGGTGTCCACGTGGGACACCCTACCTGGGGGGAGGGTCAGCGTGTCCCCCCAGGTCCGATCCCCCAACACACAGGCCAATAAGTCCCCCGTCTCCTGCGAGCGGTGAGTACACGGCGGCTTTACTCGCCAGGCACCTTCCACACACTGGCCACTGCCGCTGTCTAAATGGCGCTACGCTGCTGTGGGGCTGTTTACACTCATTTGATGTGTAATGAATAATTGTGTGAGTTTTATATGTGATGAGTAATGGTCAAGGGTTGTTTTCGGCGCGTTTGTACGCTTTCCACGTCTTCGGGTGCTTTAGACCTCTAGTGAGTGGGTTTGATGTTTGTGTGCTGTTGGGTTTTTTAGTGCTAATGCCAGCCTTTTCCTGCCGCGCTGTGCTACGGAGGCAGGTTTGAGCAAAGCCCCAAGCGTGGATACGCTTAAGCTATCGATCACGCAAATGCAGTAAAAACAAACGTTAAAAAAGGGACATTTTCTTGACCCAAACGGAATAGTTTAAATGTTAAACGCAAGATATTTTTGATGACGTGCGGCCGGATTGGCACTCTTTCTGTGTGGTGTGTTATTCAATAACCTGCCGCTGAAGCAGTGTTTGATATTGACGGTAGGGATGAGGCGTAGTACACCCGGCTCACGTTTAGATGTTGGATCGTTTGATACTGAGGCTACGATTCACTACAGATCCCCGTTTGGAGGCATCACATCCTGGGGCATTCGAGTCACTGTTGTATGTCATGACGACAGTTTACCACCGGAAAAATAAAGGAACTTATAAGGTGTTTGATTAATTTGTGATTAGTCCACTTGTGATTAGTATTGGTCTATATTAAAATTGAGCATTTATTCAGGAGGCTCATCACTTATTTCAGCAATAATTGTAAAAGCTGAATGAGGAACAGGCCAACAACTGAATATGTACAATAATCATATCGTCACCTTCTTAAAATAATGGCCTAAGTCATATTTTCAAGTTTTTCAAAAAACTGAATAAACGGAACCAAATATAGAATATATGATATTTATTAATCATTTCACACAAAAAGGTTATGACAATATATGACTATTGACATACAAATAACGCTGTCTGTCAATTATGCAACGTAAAAGGATTAGATTACTTAGGCCAATTTACGAACATGCCGTTGTGACTTAGAATGCCATTATTTTAAGAATTTGTCTTTATGAGAATTGGCATATCGACAATTAGCATTTTCTTGCCGTTTAGCAGACGCTCTTATGGGGCGGACAGCCAATTGGGAATCGAACCCCAGTCGCTGTGGCCAGCGTTGGACATTGAAACCACTAGACCACGCGGCAGTCCTGAGAGTGCTTTTTTAACTGCCGTTGGAAACTGCACTGGCACCGCTGAATAATAATAATATGAATATTACATTTCAATGTTATGCATTTGTATATTCTCAGTTCAATGTAAATGTTGTCAGATCTGTAATTCTTATTTGCTGAGGTTGTGTAACGGCGTGCTGACTAATTCAACCCCCGATCGGGGCTCCCCACGGTCTGGTACAGTTGGGTTTTGGAACTGTGACCGTGATAGGCAGCTCACACTCGTAAAGTACAGCCAATACGGGTGCGTTAGACCACTACGCTAGGATCGGCCTTTTTTGAAATGACATTTGTATCGTACTTGCCGCACAGAGCCATTAAATTTAACATATGTAAACCGCGCAAGTGTATTCAAGTTTTATGTGAACGGCGGCTTTGAGAATGTCGGGCGTTTGCCCGCAGCCAGATGAGCGTTCCATTTGATGATTTTAATCTACTCTTTCCCTCCCACTTAATTACCATAGGCAAGTCAATGAGTCTATCCCACGTGAAAGGTTTGGGGATTAAGCACGTGGCTGACAGCGCTTTGTTGCTGCTGTGTTTTTGGGGATCACACCCTGGCGCCTCGACCAGAAGCGAGGTTAGGGCACTTAAGAAGTCAGACTTTATTATATATTTTTAAGTGCCTTTCTATCTTTGGTGATTTTCACGTGTTAGTAACTCAACCTTTGGCACGGTGCCTGTTGTTGTGTGTTAAAAACCCTCCTAAGTACATATGGCTCTACCGTGGGTTTGTGCAGGGAGGTGCCTTGGCTGGACCTCACCAGGCAGCCTGTTATAGACCAGTGTCACTTAGGAACCCTGTGAATCTGCATGCGCCGGAAATTGAGATGCATCGTCATGTGCCAAGGGATGTCTGAAGCTGCACTGTGGTCTCTGAAGCCATGTCTAATCTGTGAAGCTGCACTGTGATCTCTGAAGCTGACGTGGTCATCTGTGAACCTGACACGGGTTCACAGTTGAGGCGGGCCCTGATCTTTGAAGCCAATACATCTCTGAAGCCGCGCTCTGATCCGTGAAGCTACGCTGTGATGTCTGAAGCTGACAGTGTGACCCGTGAAGATGCCGTGATGTCTGAAGCTGACAGTGTGACCCGTGAAGATACCGTGATGTCTGAAGCTGACAGTGTGACCCGTGAAGGTGCCGTGATGTCTGAAGCTGACAGTGTGACCCGTGAAGGTGCCGTGGCGCGTGTTTCTCTCGTTCCGTGCCGGCCTTTTCTCTGGCCGCCGGCGGCGCGACGACCCTGCATGGTTCTGGACTGTGCAGCGGGCCCTGAGCGATCCGCTGACTCAGCTCTCTGCACATTCTCTCCCACAGCCAAACACAAAACAACTGACATCACCCAGGGGCTTTGTTCATTAGCCTGACCCCCCCCCACACACACATTAAAAAGCGTCCGGGCGGGCACAATGGGGAAATAAATCCTGGAACAGCATAAATGAGTCCAGACCAAAAAGTGCACTAAATGGGCCACTGATCCCCCCCCTCTTTTGTACAGCAGATTAGCCAGTCTGCATCTGTGTGTAATGATTCAGCACATCCCTACTGCTGCATGTGACATTGTGCTACTCTCATCAAATGCACTGCACTTACACTAGGGCCTCAATTAAAAGGGTTTCGGTCAGATAATGTACCCTATATCTGTATGTATAATATGTGTGTGATCATTAAAATGTGTGTGCGAGTGTGTGTGTGTGTGTGTGTGTGTGTGTGCGTGCGTGCGAGTGTGTGTGTGTCTGTCTGTCTGAGAGTGTCTGAGAGTGTGTCTGTCAGTGTGTGTGTCAGTGTGTGTGTCAGAGTGTGTGTCAGAGTGTGTGTCAGAGTGTGTGTCAGAGTGTGTGTGTTTGCATCATGTGTCCTGCGTTTGGGTGATGTGGTCTGTTCCCTTGCCTGGGATTGATTGCTCCTTTACTCCAGTAGGGGGCAGTATTCAAGCTAGTTTGCAGTTCCATATCTAAAACTCCTCCTCTAAGCAACCAAGCTTAAAAAAAATTAATAATAATAAAATCGTTTCAAAAACATTACAACTTAGAAAGACTACAGGTGAAGCCAGTTTAACTTTAATTTGTCCTAACGCTATAAAACTCGAATCACTGTGATAGAATTTGTGAAGAGGCAAAGTTAGGAGCCTGGAAGTGTGATAAACAGGATTTGCTTCACACGTAAGCATTCCTCAAGTGCTCTTTACTTGTCTACCGTTTTTTCCCCTCTCATTCCGCTGGCGCTTCTGGGAGGTGTCTGTGGATCTTTAAAGTCATTAGCGCTGCTGTGAAGGAGCGATCGCATGACTGTCACACCGCATGCCTGCTGGCGCACTCTGCCTTCAGGTCTAAAGTGTGAAAGCGCTCACTGCCCAGGGCACTGTCCAGCCCTCCAGTGCCCGCGGTTTGGGATCAAAGCGTTTCTTAGCGGCAGTGTAGTACATTGGGGTTGTAACGCAAAGGTTGCAGGTTCGATTCCCAGGTGGGGCACTGCTGTTGTACCCTTGAGCAAAAGGCACTAAACCTGAATTGCTTCAGTAAAATATCCAGCTGTATAAATGGATTGTAAAGAAATGTAAACTGTAGAAGTCGCTCTAGATAAGGGCGTCCGCTGAATGCCTGTAATGTAACGTACTTAGCTGGGCCCTGGGTAATTTTGACAGGGGAAGGGGGGAGGGGGGGCGTGCATTTTGAGATGAACAGGGCATTGTGGTCACCCTGCTCTCCACGTCGTGCTAAAGTGAGGAAAGCAGGTTGCGGTCTTGTCAGCGCCGCAGGTGTTTACTCACTGACCGGACGCCGGGGCAGGAAGTGTGTGTTTGCGCGCACGGATCCCTGTGTACCTACAAGCCCTGAAGTATCCAGGCATGCCGTCTGAACTCGGGATGTTAACGATTAATCGATGGTTGATTATTTGCCATTAAGAATTTGATTGATCGCGCATATCAAACGAAACCATGAAATTGAACATTTTGTTGGTGTCATTGTAACTGTATTGGAGCGACTTGAAACCGAAATATAATCATCATTGAAATTCTACACAAGGGGACGCAGTGTAATTATTGAGGAGAATGTTTGCACTACACAGAAGAAGACGCGGTCAAGTCAACCGTGAAGCGTGCCAAACGTAGTTCCGTGTGGGAACATTTCAAGAGAAAAGAAGAAAATGTGCATTGCCAACGCTGGGATGTCGTTTTGAAATATAACACCACAACGAGTCTGCTAATGTAGCACCTGAAAAGCCAGCATGCGACCGTCTTGGCAGGGGTGGGTTGATCCCAAGCTCAACCGACCGTCATCTCCGCGTGAGCGAGGAGAACGTGTGACGAACGGCGGGTGGAGGCCGTTAAAATCCTTAAATAAAAATCTGTACATATTTGGATTTGCCGGTTATGAGGGAGGGGCCTATTAATTTCAAGACAGAATATATTTTAAAGTTGCTATACCTCAGCTGTATGGCTTTTTCATTTTGCTAACGTTGTTCAACTTCAAGATGGTGAGTGCAAAACTTCATTATTTCGTTCTCCAGTGTTCTGTTCCTAATTAAGGGTCGTCTTTTGAATCGGTTGTCTTGTAGTAGGTTCATTTTAGTTCATTGATTCGCGTGGAAAGAGACAGAGCGCCAGAACCATATTATCCTACCGAAATGTCCTTCATAATATGTTTATTATGCTATAAAATCTGCATATTTCAATAAAGCTTTTATTGGGGAAAAAATATTATCGTATTTTTGATGTCATAAGCTATATTTAGTTAAAGATTGATTAATTATTGTTCATTAAGGGCTGGTGGCAATCGATCAAGGAAATCCTTAAAATCTGCCTCCTTGGTCAGCCCTTTGCTTTAAATAAATACATAAAAAAATATATATATATTTTCTGATTTTACCCCATTTTTCTCCCAATTTGGTAGCCAATTACCCGTGTGCTTAGTTCAATCCCCCTTCCCTCATAGTTCGCTGCCGCAGTCCTGTGACCGGCAGTGACAAGGGCGAAGCGCTGTCTCCTCCGAGACAACACTTGTCGTGCCATCGACTGCGATTCCGGTACCCCAGAACCACTCCACAGTGAACTGTGTGTGTCGGCTTCCCTCCCCCCTCCCTGGGGCGGACAGCCAATTGCCGCCCTGGTGGCACTCCCGACCAGAGCCGACTCGAAATGAACCCCGGTCGCCGTGGCCAGCGTCGGACGTTGCAATGACTAGACCACGTGGTCTCTGAACCCTTTGCTTGAATGGAATAGGGGATGCGTGCCCGGCTTCTTGTACAGAATGTCTGTTCCTAACAGAGACCGTAATGCTGCAGACAGCCCAAACACCCCAGGTTTAACCTTAAACGCCACTTCAATTACATTCGGCACAGCCAGCATACCTGACCAAATTAGCCATGCTGTTCATCGACCGCTCCGTTTTCTGTTTGGCCGTTCGTTAAGAGGCAAGAGTCTTGATGAGTTCACCCAGAGAGCTTGACCTGTGGGTAACGAAGCAGGTGGGGACTATTCCCAGCTCTCAGGGAGGGAAAACACAGCGGAACGGACACTTAAAATGTCCCCCGTGATGAAAACAGTGGAGCAATAGAGCGAGTTTGTAGTGATTTTAAACACACCGCTCCTTTTAAAGCCTGTTTGTGCTCTTTGCTGCCCCCTTCCTGACGGAGTACTGCACTGGCAGGATGTCCCCCTGAGCTGGTTTGGAGCCTCTGCCGTTTGTGATGAGTACTTGCGGTCACTGTCCCCTTTTGCTTGTTTGTTTCTTTGTTTCTAGGCCGGACAAAAGGTTGACCCTTCCCTCGAGATTCCAGAAGGAGGTGCACGCTCACCTCTCTAGAAATTCCCAGCAGAGCATCGGTGAGTGGGACACGTTCCAGCGGTGCCGTAACATTGCGATAACATTGTACGACGCTGCTGTAACGTTGCGATGACGTCGTGACGTTGTGATAACGTTGCTGTAACATTGTGATGACGTTGTGATAACGTTGCTGTAACATTGTGATGACGTTGTGATAACGTTGCTGTAACATTGTGATGACGTTGTGATAACGTTGCTGTAACATTGTGATGACGTTGCAGACACGTTGCTGTAACGCTGTGATGACGTTGTGACGTTGTGATAACGTTGCTGTAACGGTGATGACGCTGTGACGTTGTGATGACGTTGCTGTAACATTGTGATAACGCTGTGACGTTGTGATGACGTTGCTGTAACATTGTGATGACGCTGTGACGTTGTGATAACGTTGCTGTAACATTGTGATGACGTTGTGACGTTGTGATAACGTTGCTGTAACATTGTGATGACGTTGTGACGTTGTGATAACGTTGCTGTAACATCGCGACGCCGTGTTCTCTCGCAGCTGTCTCTAACCAGAAGGAGAACATCATCGCCGGACAGCTCCGGCCGCACGCGCAGAGCGCCTACAACGCACAGGTGGTCCAGAGCCGTCTGAAAGAGGTTCTGAAGAAGTACAGCAATGGATTCTGGGTCTCCAAGCTGCCTCAGCTGTACAGAGAGCTGTACAAGCAGGACCTGCCCGCCGACGCCCTCCGAGAGCTCGAGCATTGGTCCCACATCTGCACGGTACGGTCAGGGGGCTGCGGGCACACGTTTGCTGTGCGTTTGCAGGCCTGTGAGTATCAGCAGTGTTGTGTTGGTAGGCCTTTTAGTATCAGTAGTATTGTGTTGGTCTGTTAGTATCAGTAGTGTTGTGTTGGTAGGCCTGTGAGTATCACAACTTTTTAACTTCACCGTTGTTCCGTCTTTGCCCTACGGAAGAGTTTGCTTGCAGTGGTAAGGTTAGTATAATCGGTTGGCTGTTGGTGTGCTGGACGCAGGCGTGTGGGTTAGAGCGCTGCTCTGTCCTTGCGTTCCCAGGTGGAAAAGCCCTGCAGCGGTAACCCCTCCGAGCGCCTCCTGTACCCCTGCAAAGCCCTGCCCCTGCCCCTGCCCCTGGCCAGGCCCAAGCCCCGGCCCCCCTCCCTGGTCTCCGCCCCTCTGCTCCCCACGCCGGCGTTCCCGCCGCCCGCCCTCAAGCCCCCGGCGACGAGCCTGGCGCCAGACGTGAGGCAGAAGGTGACGGAGCTCCTGGGCAAGTACGCCAGCGGCCTGTGGGCGCACGCCCTGCCCAAGCTCTTCCAGGACGCCTACAAGGCCAAGTTCCCCGAGCACGTGCTGGGAAACCTGGCGCTGCTGGCCGACATCTGCACCGTGGAGTACCCCATGCCCGACAACACCAGGAAGGCCATCCTGTACGCCCACGCGGCCGAGGCCCCCACCCCGCCCCCCCCGCCCCGCGGCCAGGAGGAGGCGGGCCGGAGGCTGGGCAGCCAGGCCGTGCCCCCGCTGGTCATCCCCAAGGAGGAGTACCCCTCCGTGCTGGTGGTGGAGGCCGGGAGCACCAATAGCGTCGTCCTCAGGCAAGGCCACGCCCCGTTAGGAAACTTGACTGCTTTCTTTTTACCTTTAGAGTTTTGTTTAAATTGTTTATTAAATTCTCCCAATTTGGGAGGTCCTGGTTGGATTTATTTTCTGCTGGACGTTGTTTTTGAGACTGGTCTTGGAGATTTGTTCTATACCTGCATGCATTCGTTTTTTTTTGTCTGTGTGCGTTACCACGACGTACGGTCCATTAGCAGTCGTGAACCAAACCACCTCACGTAGCAAACAAAAAACGTGTGATTATGGCGATGGTTAATGAACATGAACTGAGAAAAGTGTTCTTACCCACCTGCCCTCAAAATATTCAGTTTAACGAATAACTTGCTACGAATTTGCTCACATCTATGCTACGTTACGGCGCATGAGTAAAATGTAAAGAAACGATGCAAAGCGGTTGTTGTTACCACAAGGGTTTCGAAACGCGGTGGCGTCATTGGAGTCCGCTCCCCCCCCAGGTACATCGGCGAGGGGTACTCCCAGGCCCAGGAGGCGCTGGAGGACGAGATGCGGGAGTTCTACACTCAGGACGGCTCCAGGAAGGCCCTGCTGTCTCCCGCCACGGGCCAGCTGGCCGCCGTCAGGGCCGAGGAGGAGGAGGAGGTGCTTCGAGCGCAGGTGTGCGAGGTCACCGCCGACAAGGTCAAGGTAAGAGGTCAAGGTCGAGGTCTCCGCGCCCCCCCTCCCCCCTCCCCTGCTGTCCCGCGGTCATGCCTTTCTGTTTGGTTTTTTTTGGGGGAGGGTGTTTTTCGTGACGCTGACATCGTCGCTGCGCCCTTGCGAATCACGCAGGTCTATTACGTGGATCACGGCTTCTCTGAGGTCATCGGGAAGAGCAAACTCCTGGAGCTGCACCAGAAGTTCTTCAGACTGCCCTTCCAGGCGGCCAGGTGTAAACTGGCAGGTGAGTGCGGGGGCTGGGGGGGATTATTAGCATCTTAATTGTCTTTTTGTAGTCTTTGGAGAAGCTAGAGCTAAATTGGGTTTTGGGCTGATAAAAGACGCTATATAGATGCAATCCGTTATTGTTCGAGACCTGCCAACATGTACTCATGTTATTGGTATTATTAGTATTGTGTTGGTAGGCCTGTGAGTATCAGTGGTATTGTGTTGGTAGGCCTGTGAGTATCAGGAGTGTTGTGTTGGTAGCCCTGTGAGTATCAGGAGCAGAGTTTCCGTTATCCGGTAATTGCCGGTTTTTGACCGGGAAAATCTGTTGAAGTCCGACATATTTAAATCTCTCCGGTCATAATGTCCGGTGAAAATAATTCCCTCTAAGCACAATTTGGATTGTATTAAAACAGGCTAAAATTTAATTTCCACATATCCTTCTATTAAAAATGAATCTTCATTTTTTTTATGAATGTGTCGGCTATAGGCTAGCGGGAGCCTATGCGATGCACAAAATAATCGTTACATTTGTTTCATTGTTGCGTCACTCTGATAAAGCCGTAGCCTGCCTAACCACCATCAGCGAAATCTATCCCGAGTGGGCCAAACTGGCCAAGGTAGCCTGCTTGATCCCCGTCTCCAGTGTGCCAGCAGAGAGGGTTCTCTCTGCAGAACCGAATCAAAACAGCGCAGCGAAGTCGCCTTGGGGAGGACAAGGTCGCAAGGTTTATGCGCATTGCAAGCTGTGGAGAGACACTTGGCACCTTTGATTTTAAGTGGGCAGCTGCACGCTTCACTGCTGCAAAAAAGCGTAAGAAGAAAAATCATATGAGCCAGCAATAGGTTATTTTATTGTTTGTTTTCAAATAGTTTTTATTCAATTTTATTTTATCTGAGAAAAGGTCTGTAGCGAACGGAAATTATTTGATTTCAAGTCGGCAGCAGCACGCCGTAATTAAAATGTTATGAGCCAGCTAGGCCTACATGTAGGCTAACTTTTTGTTCGTTTGCAAACAGTTTTTATTCTGTTTCATTTTATATGTAGGCCTAAAGCTGAAGTGTTTACGTGTTGCCCCAACGAACGTAGGCTAGCGTAATATTTATTTATTTGTTTTTAAAATAGCGTTATGCACGTGAGTCTATTGACGGGACTTATTTTATTTGGAATATAATGTATAAGCAAAAGTAGCCTACTTTTCAATAAAAAATATTATAAATCTACATGCCTTGATGATGTCATTCTTTATATAGCCTGCCTATCAATTGTTTTTAAGCTCAATAAACACAGATAATATTTGACCGGAATTTCTCCGATTTGTCCGGGACATTGAAATCTTCCAGGACACGTGGACCGGCACCAATTTTTTCTAACGGAAACTCTGATCAGGAGTGTAGTGTTGGTAGCCCTGTGAGTATCAGGAGTGTAGTGTTGGTAGCCCTGTGAGTATCAGGAGTGTAGTGTTGGTAGCCCTGTGAGTATCAGGAGTGTAGTGTTGGTAAATCTGTGAGTATCAGGAGTGTAGTGTTGGTAGCCCTGTGAGTATCAGGAGTGTAGTGTTGGTAGCCCTGTGAGTATCAGGAGTGTAGTGTTGGTAGCCCTGTGAGTATCAGCAGTGTGAGTATGACCTGGGGCTCAGCGACAGTAGTGTGAGTATGACCTGGGGCTCAGTGACAGTGTGAGTATGACCTGGGGCTCAGCGACAGTAGTGAGTATGACCTGGGGCTCAGTGTGAGTATGACCTGGGGCTCAGCCAGTGTGTGAGTATGACCTGGGGCTCAGCAGTAGTGTGAGTATGACCTGGGGCTCAGCGACAGTGTGAGTATGACCTGGGGCTCAGTGACAGTAGTGTGAGTATGACCTGGGGCTCAGCGACAGTAGTGTGAGTATGACCTGGGGCTCAGCGACAGTAGTGTGAGTATGACCTGGGGCTCAGCGACAGTGTGAGTATGACCTGGGGCTCAGTGACAGTAGTGTGAGTGTGACCTGGGGCTCAGCGACAGTAGTGAGTATGACCTGGGGCTCAGCGACAGTGTGAGTATGACCTGGGGCTCAGTGACAGTAGTGTGAGTGTGACCTGGGGCTCAGCGACAGTGTGAGTATGACCTGGGGCTCAGTGACAGTAGTGTGAGTATGACCTGGGGCTCAGCGACAGTGTGAGTATGACCTGGGCCCAGTGACAGTAGTGTGAGTATGACCTGGGGCTCAGTGACAGTAGTGTGAGTATGACCTGGGGCTCAGCGACAGTAGTGTGAGTATGACCTGGGGCTCAGTGACAGTAGTGAGTATGACCTGGGGCTCAGCGACAGTAGTGTGAGTATGACCTGGGGCTCAGTGACAGTAGTGTGAGTATGACCTGGGCTCACCTGGGGCTCAGCGACAGTGTGAGTATGACCTGGGGCTCAGTGACAGTAGTGTGAGTATGACCTGGGGCTCAGCGACAGTAGTGTGAGTATGACCTGGGGCTCAGCGACGGTGTGCTGCTGTCCTCAGGCCTGGAGCCCTTCTGCCAGGAGGCGGCGGTGCTGAAGAGGTTCGAGTCGCTGGCGTGCGGGAGGATCCTGCTGGCCGAGGTGCTGGAGCGGGACGAGACGCCGCTGCTGGTGCTGTACGACACGTCGCAGGATGATGATGTCAACATCAACGCCGCCTGCCTCAAGGCCCTGCAGAACCACACGCTGGGGAACGCCCTGCAGGTTCAGCGCTTCCTTTGATTGGATTTAGGCGAAAGTTTTTAAAAGAACAGATGCGCATGTGCGCGCGCACACGCACGCACGCACACACAAACAAACACGCACGCACGCACGCACACACACACACGCACACTGATGGTTCAGCAGTACGTATGAATCGGTGTGTCGAGGCTAAAGACGCTTTAATCTGTTTGATTGTGAAAAGCCGAGCGTGTCTCCTGCAGGCCACCAGCACCTACACCAACGTCTCGGTGACCAACGTCTGCTCCGACGGGACCATCTTCTGCCAGCTGCCATCGGCAGGTCAGACCAAACTGAGTGACATCCTGGAGAAGACCGAGGCCTACTTCCTCTCCCAGGTAACCTGACACACAAACCCAGCAGCCTGGCAGAACGAGCGCAGTTCTACCACACAGGTCAGGTAACCACCTCTCCCAGGGCTGGCAGTGTAGTGTAATGGTTAGGGAGCTGGGCTTGTAACTCAGAGGTTGCAGGTTCGATTCCCAGGTGGGGCACTGCTGTTGTACCCTTGAGCAAGGTACTTAACCTGAATTGCTTCAGTAAAATATCCAGCTGTATAAATGGATTGTATGTAAAGAAATGTAAACTGTCTAAGTCGCTCTGGATAAGAGCGTCTGCTAAATGCCTAAAATGTAAATGTAATGAATTGTAAATGTCTCATTGATGAGTAAAAATGCATGTTTCTGATTGGCTCCTCTCAACAGCCCATAATATATAATATATTTTTTTACATTCTCATCTGTCAGCAGAAGTTTTATAACGCTCTGCAAGTTCCCCTGAAAGAACACAAGTTGAAAATGAAACGTTTAGAAGGTGTTTGTTTGGCCGCGCTATGCAGATGGACTTCGCTAGGCTTGTTTACAGACGTTTGGCAGATTTCAGGTCTCATCATTAACTTCAATATCACGAAACTGAATTATTATTATTATGTATTTTTTTGCACCCTGAAGTGAATTGTGAATGTTGCTGTACAGGTGGTGGAATGTGAGCTGTGATGTCATTTCCTGTGTGACAGGTCACGTCGGAGTTCCTGGTCTCCAGGCCTTTCTGTGGGAAGTGTTGCCTGGCCCGGTATAAAGGAAAATGGTCGCGAGTGGAGGTAACGGAGCTACAAATGCAATTAGGGAGGGCCAATTTGGGTAAAGACGCAATGTACTATTTATCCAGTGGAACATATACAGACATGACTGAATTGTCTCCGTTTTGCCATTTTCCTCAACTCAACTACCATTGTGAGTAGTTTTTTTAGGGCGCGTCAGGTTCTACTGTTTAAAAAAACAAAAAAAAAACCCAGTGGCTTTCCAATTGGAGCTTGAAGAATTCTTGTAAAAGAACTCTATTCTCTCTCTTCAATAACGGGGAATTCTGGGAAGGCATTTGGTAGGGAACCCGTGCAGTATTAACTCATTTGTTTAACACACAGCCGTAGGTGGGCTGCATGGCGGCCTGTCGCCTCTTAAAGGCAGCTATCACCCCTTTAGGGCAGTGCTATCACCCCTTTAGGGCAGCTCTATCACCCCTTTAGGGCAGTGCTATCACCCCTTTAGGGCAGCTATCACCCCTTTAGGGCAGCTCTATCACCCCTTTAGGGCAGCTATCACCCCTTTAGGGCAGCTATCACCCCTTTAGGGCAGCTCTATCACCCCTTTAGGGCAGCTATCACCCCTTTAGGGCAGCTCTATCACCGCTTTAGGGCAGCTCTATCACCGCTTTAGGGCAGCTATCACCCCTTTAGGGCAGCAGTGTGTCAGCAGCCCTCCCGTCTCTTCCCCCTGTCCCAGATCACCAACCTGCATGGCAGCCGCGTTTTGGACATCCAGTTTGTGGACCTGGGAGTCCCTGCCTCGGTGGAGGTGATTGAGCTGCGGGAGGTCCCGCCCCTGTACCTGCGTGAGCTCACCGCCATCCCGCCCCAGGTCAGCCACCCACCCACCTCACCTCACCTCACACTCACACTCACACTCTCCTCACCTCACCTCACCTCACCTCACACTCACCTCACACTCACACTCACACCTCACACTCACACTCACACTCACACTCACACTCACCCTCCTCCTCCACCCACACCTCACCTCACCCTCCCTCTCCTCACCTCACACTCACCTCACCTCCTCACCTCACTCACACTCACCTCACCCTCACACCTCACCCCACCCACCTCACCCTCACCTCACCTCACCTCACTCACCTCACCTCACACTCACCTCACCTCACCTCACCTCACCCACACTCACCTCACCTCACACTCACTCACACTCACACTCACCTCACACTCACCCACCTCACCTCACCTCACTCACCTCACCTCACCTCACTCACCTCACACCCACCTCACCTCACCTCACCCACCTCCCTCACACTCACCTCACCTCACCTCACCTCTCCACTCACCTCACCTCACCTCACACTCACTCACCACCCACCTCTCCTCTCCTCACCTCTCCTCTCCTCTCTCACCTCACCTCACCTCACCTCACCTCACCTCACCTCTCCTCTCTCACCTCACCTCACCTCACCTCACCTCACACTCACCTCACACTCACACTCACCTCACCTCACCTGGCTGGGGAATGGAGGGAAGACTTTGTGCTTTTTTTTTTCTTTCTGTTTTTGGATGCCATGGAAGCACGTCGCACGTGGCAGTAACTGGGAATGGGTCTGTAGTGTAGGGATTATGTGGTGATTTCATCATTTTAGTTAGTCAATTATTATTTTATTTTTTTCTTCCCCCCCTCCCTTGCTGAGCAAACACCTGTATCCACATTGAAGCGAGGTGACATGTGCCTCTCTGTGCCTCTCTGTGCCTCTCTGTGCCACCCTGTGCCTCTCTGTGCCACCCTGTGCCTCCCTGTGCCTTTCTGTGCCACCCTGTGCCTCCCTGTGCCACCCTGTGCCTCTCTGTGCCTCCCTGTGCCTCTCTGTGCCTCTCTGTGCCTCCCTGTGCCTCTCTGTGCCTCCCTGTGCCTCTCTGTGCCTCTCTGTGCCTCCCTGTGCCTCTCTGTGCCACCCTGTGCCTCTCTGTGCCACCCTGTGCCTCCCTGTGCCACCCTGTGCCTCCTGTGCCACCCTGTGCCACCCTGTGCCTCTCTCCTCAGGCCATTAAGTGCTGCCTGGCCGACCTGTCGGTGAGCGTGGGCTCCTGGACCCCCGACGCCGTACTGTGGCTCAGAGACGCCGTCCTCAACTCCACAGACTGCATCATGAAGGCCAGTATCAGCACAGCACCCTGTCCATTACAGCCCTTTCCCACTAGAGCGGAACCAGGCTGGCTCATTACAGCCCTTTCCCACTGTAGAGCTGACCCAGGCTGACTCATTAGAGCCCTTTCCCACTGTAGAGCTGAACCAGGCTGGCTCATTAGAGCCCTTTCCCACTGTAGAGCTGAACCAGGCTGGCTCATTAGAGCCCTTTCCCACTGTAGAGCTGAACCAGGCTGGCTCATTACACCCCTTTCCCACTGTAGAGCTGAACCAGGCTGGCTCATTATAGCCCTTTCCCACTGTAGAGCTGAGACAGGCTGGCTCATTAGAGCCCTTTCCCACTGTAGAGCTGACCCAGGCTGGCTCATTAGAGCCCTTTCCACTGTAGAGCTGACCCAGGCTGGCTCATTATAGCCCTTTCCCACTGTAGAGCTGAACCAGGCTGGCTCATTACAGCCCTTTCCCACTGTAGAGCTGAACCAGGCTGGCTCATTATAGCCCTTTCCCACTGTAGAGTTGAACCAGGCTGGCTCATTATAGCCCTTTCCCACTGTAGAGCTGAGACAGGCTGGCTCATTAGAGCCCTTTCCCACTGTAGAGCTGACCCAGGCTGGCTCATTAGAGCCCTTTCCCACTGTAGAGCTGACCCAGGCTGGCTCATTATAGCCCTTTCCCACTGTAGAGCTGAACCAGGCTGGCTCATTACAGCCCTTTCCACTGTAGAGCTGAACCAGGCTGGCTCATTATAGCCCTTTCCCACTGTAGAGTTGAACCAGGCTGGCTCATTAGAGCCCTTTCCCACTGTAGAGCTGACCCAGGCTGGCTCATTATAGCCCTTTCCCACTGTAGAGCTGACCCAGGCTGGCTCATTAGAGCCCTTTCCCACTGTAGAGCTGAGACAGGCTGGCTCATTAGAGCCCTTTCCCACTGTAGAGCTGACCCAGGCTGGCTCATTAGAGCCCTTTCCCACTGTAGAGCTGACCCAGGCTGGCTCATTATAGCCCTTTCCCACTGTAGAGCTGAACCAGGCTGGCTCATTACAGCCCTTTCCCACTGTAGAGCTGAACCAGGCTGGCTCATTATAGCCCTTTCCCACTGTAGAGTTGAACCAGGCTGGCTCATTATAGCCCTTTCCCACTGTAGAGCTGAGACAGGCTGGCTCATTAGAGCCCTTTCCCACTGTAGAGCTGACCCAGGCTGGCTCATTAGAGCCCTTTCCCACTGTAGAGCTGACCCAGGCTGGCTCATTATAGCCCTTTCCCACTGTAGAGCTGAACCAGGCTGGCTCATTACAGCCCTTTCCCACTGTAGAGCTGAACCAGGCTGGCTCATTATAGCCCTTTCCCACTGTAGAGTTGAACCAGGCTGGCTCATTACAGCCCTTTCCCACTGTAGAGCTGAGACAGGCTGGCTCATTAGAGCCCTTTCCCACTGTAGAGCTGACCCAGGCTGGCTCATTAGAGCCCTTTCCCACTGTAGAGCTGACCCAGGCTGGCTCATTACAGCCCTTTCCCACTGTAGAGTTGAACCAGGCTGGCTCATTACAGCCCTTTCCCACTGTAGAGTTGAACCAGGCTGGCTCATTATAGCCCTTTCCCACTGTAGAGTTGAACCAGGCTGGCTCATTACAGCCCTTTCCCACTGTAGAGCTGACCCAGGCTGGCTCATTAGAGCCCTTTCCCACTGTAGAGCTGACCCAGGCTGGCTCATTATAGCCCTTTCCCACTGTAGAGCTGAACCAGGCTGGCTCATTACAGCCCTTTCCCACTGTAGAGCTGAACCAGGCTGGCTCATTATAGCCCTTTCCCACTGTAGAGTTGAACCAGGCTGGCTCATTAGAGCCCTTTCCCACTGTAGAGCTGACCCAGGCTGAATTCATGTTGGAAATGACAGAATGGAGTTGACCTTCCCCCGCAGGTAGCTCGGCTGGACGAGGCCAAAGGCCTGGTGCACATCTACCTGTTCACCTCTAGGGGCGCCCGGGACCCCCAGCGAAGCGTCAACCTGCAGATGGCCGACGCGGACCTGTGGAAGCACCAGAGCGACGTGTTCCTGAGCAGCAGGGCCCCGCCCCGCGCTCCTCCGAGCCCGCCCTCCCCTGCCCCCGCCCCCGCTCCCGTCTCGCCCAGGCCGCTGGAGGCCGCCCCCGCCCGGCCCTGGTCCCGCCCCCACGGGGCCCCTCCCACTGCCCCGTCTGATGGATCTCCCCGGGCCCGGCCACAACATGGACATCTACGTGTCTGTGGCCTGCCACCCCGGCCACTTCGTCCTGCAGCCCTGGAGGGACCTGTACAAGCTGGTGGTGCTCATGGGGGAGATGATCCTCTTCTACAACAGGATGGAGGGGCAGCCCGTGGGCGTGGAGAAGAACCACGTCTACGCTGCCAAGGTGGACAACAAGTGAGTGCTTGGGGGAGGGGACGACACTATGTTCTGTAAGCTTGTGTATATATACACTACCGGTCAACAGTTTTAGAACACCCCTATTTTCCAGCTTCTACTGAAATTTAAGCAGTTCAAGTCCAGTGAATAACTTGAAGTGGTACAAAGGTAAGCGGTAAACTGGCAGAGGTAAAAAAAAATGTTTAGGTTACCAAGCTGTTGAAGCTGTTGAAGCTGTTGTCCTGTGGGCCGCCTATCACGTAAGCTGTTGACTCAGAAACGTGTCTTCTGATTTTGTTGTGGCTTTGGGTCTGCCAGACGTCTTCTTGTCAGTTTCCTCCAGTTTCCAAGTGCATTTTGATGGTGTAGGAAACTACTCACTGCCAAAATATTTACATTATTTTCAGTTTTTGGTAACCTAAACTTTTGTAATTTTTTAATATATACCTCTGGCAGTTTACCTGTAGTGTATATATATATATATATATATATATATATTTTTTTAAAGAATTTGTTTGTTTTTCTTCCATTTTCTCCCAATTTAGTAGCCAATTACACCCTCTCCTTTTCATGTCAATCCCCCCCTCGTATTGTGAGTTCGCTGCCGTAGCCCTGTGACCGGCAGTGGCACGGGCAAAGTATCGTCTCCTCCGAGACCGTAGCTTTAAGTAGCCGTAGCTTTAAGTTACGCTTGCGGACGGTCCCTGCCCTCCCTGCAGGCGATGGTCACGTGACCCTCCAGAATGTCTCCCACAAGCCCCTGGGGCCCTGACCTGAGCCCCCTTCTCCTCTCTCTCCCAGCTGGCACCGGGTGCTGGTGAAGGGCGTTCTGACCAACGGGCTGGTGTCGGTGTACGAGCTGGACTATGGCAAGCACGAGCTGGTGAGCTGCACGCAGCTGAGGCCCCTCATCAACGAGTTCCGCCAGCTGCCCTTCCAGGGCATCACCGCTCAGCTGGCCGGTGAGGCCCCGCCCCCGCCGCGCCGGGTTACCACGACAACAACCGTCATCATCATCATAATTAATAATCATTTATTGCATTTATACAGGTAACTGCCAAAATTAAGGCAACAAAGTAATAGTAATAAAGTAAACGAGGGATCGTTTGAACAGGTGCAGTACCGCGAGTGTCTGTTAGGGGGTGCTGGAGGATAGGCCCGGCCTTCCCCCCCCAACGACTCCTAATCTGGGCCAGGGCTGTTTGAGCCCCAGGTTACCAAAGTGTTTGTGTGTAACCTTTATTTTGCCAGTTACCTGTATAGCGCCTTTTCAAGAACCCAAAGTGAAGGGGGGAACTCGCCTCCACCACCCCCGATGTGTAGCGTCCACCTGGGTCAGGCCCAGCGGTCACTTTGCACCCAAACGCTCAGCCCACACGTCACACAACACTGAGCTTGTGATTGGTCCCAGTGTGGATTCGGAAAACCCCAAAAAAATAAACCCATTTTTCTCCAATTTAGGAGCCAGTTATATCCTCTTTATTTTGATACTCCTCATCGCTAGCCAGCATTAGACGAGTCAGTGTTGAGTAGGGAGCCCTCTTGTGGTCAAAATAAGGCACCGTTCTTATTCAGTCACAACCAAGGGCTTTTAAAGAGGGACACAGTGTGTCTCATGGAATAATATGTGTTGATTTTATAATTTATAAAAATGTTCAACCCTAATATTATGGGGCTATATTAGTTAATTCAAGTCAAATTCATATTCAAGTTAAATTAACAACCATCTACATGTTTATACCTACACACTTTTTGAGCTTTTTCTCAGTTGTCTGACTGACTGCCATTTCCCATCTCCCTCTCTTTCTTGCTCTCTCTCCCTCTGTCTTTCTTGTGCTCCCTCTCTTTCTTGCTCCCTCTCTCTCTCTCCCTCTCTCTCTCTCTCTCTCCCCTCCCCCTCCCTCCCTCCCTCCCCTCCCTCTCCCTCCCCCTCCTCCCTCCCTCCCTCCCTCCCCCTCCTCCCTCCCTCCCTCCCTCCCTCCCTCCCTCCCCTCCCTCCCTCCCCTCCCCCTCCCTCCCCCCCTCCCCCTCCCTCCTCCCTCCCCTCCCTCCTCCCCCCCCTCCCTCCCTGCAGGAGTGAAGCCCAGGCAGTGGTCTGAGGAGGCCTCCATCGTGTTCCGGAACCACGTGGAGAAGAAGCCGCTGGTGGCGCAGGTGGAGTCGGTGCAGGAGGCGGCGCAGGCCTGGGACAGGAAGGTGGCGGTGTACCTGGTGGACACGTCGCAGGAGGACAACGACGTCTGGGTGCACGACATCATGACCGAGTTCGCCGATGAGCAGAGCAAAGCCTCGTAGCGTAGCGGAGGCATCGGCTGACGAGCGGCGCGCGGTCTGCCAGTATAACGCGCGCGAGCGCCGGGGGCTGGCTGGCGAACGAACGAACGAACGAACAAACGAACGAATGCGCCGAAGGGCGCAGCAAACGGTTTGGACTGTTACTTAAAGTTCCGTTTACAACTTCCATCGAATGGCTGGCCGTCATTTACACAAGAAGTCCTTTTCACATGCTCAAAAAAAGATGAATCAGCTCGGCTTAAAAGCTCAAACCGCAACGATTGCGATGGTTTACAAACGTCTGCACATTTAACTTTTTTGTTTTCGATATCCAGAAGGAGCTGAACTTTCCTTTAGGTTTCTTTTTACCGTACAATGAAGCCATCTGTCTTTTGTAGCCGTTTTGCTTTGTTTGGTTGGTGTGTTGTTGTTTTTTGCTTCCTGAAATCCTGGCTTTTTGGAACCACCATCTTCAAATGTTTGTAATTCCTTCACGAGAGTTTGTGCCCTTACTTTATGCTTACTGGGATTAAACCATATTTTCATTGCAGCGACGGGGGACAGAATGGCCGCATTGTATTGTATTGAAATTAACTGAAGGTTGGGGAGTGTTACTCAAGCCAAATATGCACTCTGACTGAATACACCTTGTTTTGTTCAATGTAAGGTTTGCGTTAAGTTTAACTGCATATGTAGAATGCTGTAGAAACGGTAGACTAAATAAGTTTTGCTGCATTTTGTTAAATTTAATTAAAAACATGTACATAAAGCGGTGTGTGATGATTTCGTCAGTTTATTTATTGGTTGATTTGAACAGTGTAGCAGAACTAGGGACACCTATAAATGCTATGGAGATAGGTGTTCTGTAGATACTGCTGTGTAGCAGGGCGGACCACTGTGTAGGAATTTGAGTTTGTAAGCAAAGCTTAACTGAGTATAAAGAAAGATATAAAAGAAAGAAAGCAACTAACGAGTTGTAACGTGCTGGTTATCAGTAGCGTTTTTTGTATTTAGCCGCGATTCAAAGGCGTGACCCATTTTAGGGGCTTACAGCACGTTTAAATGGTTCTGTGTGGCTCAGTCGGTAGAGCACAGCGTTGGCAACGCTTAGGTTGTGGGTTCAATCCCCACTGGGACCACATATACTGAAAATGTATGCATTCACTACTGTAAGTCGCTTTTGGATAAAAGCGTCTGCTAAATGGCGTATATTATTATTATTATATTAAATGTTGCCTCCGAACGAGCTTCTCTCCCCCCCTCGCCGTGAAGCGCGGGCAGCGATGACGTCACTTGACGGGCGGCCCGCGGCGAGGAGGGGCGCGCGCGCGGAGGGTACATCTGGGATCTGGCCGCGCGCGCCGGCCGTCCTCCCTCTGCAGTCGAGTGAGCCGAACTTGGGAAAAGGGGGTTTCCAGTGAAGTGCGCAACCTCTCGTCCACCAGCACCTGTCAAAGCCCAGATTCAAGGGATTTTATGCGCTTCCCCTGCTAGTCTTTTCCGCCGGCGGAGGTAAGGACGGCTTTGTTCGCAGTTTTAACGTGTGCGTTTGTGTGACTTTCCCCCCGTGTGCCCCGACAAGAAACCATATCTGGTCAAACTATTCGGCTGTCACGAAGCGAGACCCGCTCGCTATAAATAGACTCGTGTAACCAATGGAAAGAAGCGAGTCCGTCGAGGGTCGGCCGGCAAAATTACTTCGCTGACCATAGATAACGTACGGTAATTAATTAATACACACTTTTTTAAAATCAGTTTACTTGAATGCATGCCACTGCACGTTGAGCCCGGTGTTATGAACCTGTTGATTTGGCTTTTGGCGAGATCATGTACTCGTTAGTGAGAATGAAGAACATACGTTTGTACCGTTCGCGATTTAATCGAAGTTTGGATATCCCGCATAAACCCATTTCGTTTATGCGGGTTAATCTAAAGGGCGAAATGATAATGGAGAAAATAAAGCATGTTCGAAGTGCAGGATTCTTAAGAGTCTCAGGTTTAGCATTCCAGGAATTCCAATTAAAACTAAACTTGTAGCTACTTCTCTAATTGGTAGGTTTTAATGCGATATCTCGCGGTTGTGCAATATAATGCAACATGCAATTAATTTCAACTCATTTGATTGATCGCATACATTTCCTGCAAGACAATAGCCTATGTTTGGCAGCCTATACGATTTGTATTTTCTTAAACGCCAATGTCGTTAAACTATATACATAAGCAACTGCCTTTCGCTTAGTGTAGCTATAAATCTTTGCCCGATCTTCAGTTGGCGTTTCAGTACGAGTGGTGAAACAAATTGCTCATGCAGTATTCCAATGCAATGTTTAATTTATAATTGATATTAAATACATTTCTGTTTGTAAAATGCAATTTAACTATTTTCGAAACATTTTTTTCTTTTTCTAAAATAATTTGTTCATAGCCATTGTTTTCTTTGTCATTTTAAGAACAAATGTGTTGAACAACAAAGACGCCAACTGGTCATTGCAAGCTACGGAAGGGCACCACCAAATTTAGCCGGTCGACCCCCGTCACATTCTGTCAGGGTACCAGTGTCTGCCAGTAAGTCCAAACACGCACACGAGTAAACGGAGAGACACGTTCGTTTACGAGGGAAATCCCCGGTCTTGTCTAAATAACTCAGCCGGAGTGGCTTAATATGGCTTTAAAATCAGTTCGCACATAAAATGCGTTCTGCCGCCTGCTTGAAGCTGACGAACTCTAGGCTACTTATGAGGAAAAGGTGTGTTTGCACAATAGCGTAGGGGCCTACTTGCCTTTACATCCAAGGGAACGCACGGAGCTGTGGAATACTGTTACTTGGCGCAAATAGAGGGGGGAAGGGGGAGGGGGCGCGCTGACTTCGCACAGAGTAGCCGTTAGGGGAATGTTTTTGCCGGTGTGCGGTTCCCTCCCGCTGGGTGCAGATACTCTAACGGGAAAACCCAACACTCGTGGTTTGCGGACCTTATTTCGGTTGGTCGAACTGGAAATCAGGCCTAAAAATACGCCCCCTCCGTCCCTCCCTCCCTCACCCCCACCCCCTTCCCTGGATGTCTGGGTTATGACCGCGGGGCTGTTTTTATCAGCGGTTTCATGTTGGCAGTTTGGAGGGCAGCGCGCGCGCTATCGCAGGGCTCGCGCTATCGCAGGGCTGTGGCGCGTGCCCAGTGTGGGAGCCGAGGCGAGCACGGGGGACAGGGTTTTACACCTCGGAGATGGTGCAGATGAGCTTGCACACAAATGGGGTCGCAGTTGGCAAAATGGCCACGTTGCCCCTCACAGCGTGTGTGGTATAGGAGCAAAGGGGTGAAAGAAGAAGGTGCAGATGGATAGGCAGGCAGAGTAGTATACTGGTTAGGGAGCTGGGCTTGTAACTCAGAGGTTGCAGGTTCAATGCCCAGGTGGGACACTGCCGTTGTACCCTTGATCTAAAGGTACTTAACCTGAATTGCTTCAGTAAAATATCCAGCTGTATAAATGGATTGTAAAGAAATGTAAACTGTGTAAGTGGCTCTGGATAAGAGCGTCTGCTAAATGCCTGTAATGTAATGTCATGAGATCACCAGTTGAATGCCCAGATTTGACTGCAAATCCTTCAGTGCTAGAGTAAACGTACGGTGAAGTAAAGAGGACTGACACACACACCTCTCTCTCTCTCTCTCTCTCTCTCTCTCTCTCTCTCTCTCTCTCTCTCTCTCTCTCTCTCTCTCTCCCCCTCTCCCCCTCTCCCCCTGCCATTGTCCTTGCAGTCGCTGATCTCGAAGACTGTGTGGGAGGGGCACCTCGTTGCCTGCTTTTTTTTTTTTTTTTTTTTTCCTCTCCTCCTTTCCTCCCCCCCCCTCCCTCCCTCCCTCCCTCCCCTGCCCCCCCTCCTCCTCCGCCATGTCGCACAGGAGGGAGATGGAGAAGTACCGGGACGTGGACGAGGATGAGCTGCTGAAGAAGCTCTCCGAGGAGGAGCTGCAGATGCTGGAGGATGAGCTGGAGGAACTGGACTGACGTGAGTTTACCTGAACTGGACCTTTACCTGTCCTGCACCTTTACCTGCCCTGCTCCTTTACCTGCCCTGCACCTTTACCTGCCCTGCACCTTTACCTGTCCTGCACCTTTACCTTTACACCTGCCCTGCACCTTTACACCTGCCCTGCACCTTCACCTGCCCTGCACCTTTACCTGTCCTGCACCTTTACCTGCCCTGCACCTTTACACTGCCCTGCACCTTTACCTGCCCTGCACCTTTACCTGTACACCTGCCCTGCACCTTTACCTGCCCTGCACCTTTACCTGTCCTGCACCTTTACCTGCCCTGCACCTTTACCTGTCCTGCACCTTTACCTGCCCTGCACCTTTACCTGTCCTGCACCTTTACACCTGCCCTGCACCTTTACCTGCCCTGCACCTTTACCCTGCCCTGCACCTTTACCTGCCCTGCACCTTTACCTGCCCTGCACCTTTACCTGCCCTGCACCTTTACCTGCCCTGCACCTTTACCTGTACACCTGCCCTGCACCTTTACCTGCCCTGCACCTTTACACCTGCCCTGCACCTTTACCTGCCCTGCACCTTTACCTGTCCTGCACCTTTACCTGCCCTGCACCTTTACCTGTACACCTGCCCTGCACCTTTACCTGCCCTGCACCTTTACCTGCCCTGCACCTTTACCTGTAGATCAGTCCTGCAAACCTACCTGTAAATTACCTGCAAACCTACCTGGGGCCAGTGCTGTAAAACTACCTCTAGGCCAGCCTTGTATCTTTACTTATTTTTTGTTGGTACATTAAGGCATTTAGCAGACGCTCTTATTTAGCGCAACTTACACAGCCTACGCTATTTTACATACAGCATACATTTATACAGCTGGATATTTACTGAAGCAATTTCTCAAGGGTACAACGGCAGTGCCCCTGCTGGGAATCAAACCTGCAACCTCTCTGTGACAAGCCCAGTTCCCTAACCATTACACCACACTGCTGCCAGTCCCGGTGTTCCAGGTTCCACGTACAAAGGGCCACAGGACAAGAGGTAGACCCATTTTAAGCATTTAAGACACGAGGGAGAGTTTGAGAGTTCTTCTGTCGGCGGTGAGAAGCCCCCCGCCCACGGTCTCCCCGCGTGGGTAAACGTGATCCCCCCCCCCGAGCCGGCCCTGTGAGGCATGAGTCTTCAGAGCCGTGAACGCGGCGTGGCCTGTGGGGCCGCGGCTGAAATAGCGCCGGCTGTCATCACCTGATCCTGTGTCTCACTGGCCTTCGGGCGCTGCTCGCTGCACCTCTGCTCCCCGCTGGGACGTCCCGTTACAGGACCGTGCATTACTTCTGCAGCACCGTCAGTTAAGCGCCTGAGCGTCTGCTGCAGAAAGTGTAATAATAATAATAATATATACTTATAAAAGGCTGGCAGTGTAGTGTATTGGTTAGGGAGCTGGGCTTGTGACTCAGAGGTTGCAGGTTCAATTCCCAGGTGGGGGCACTGCCGTTGTACCCTTGAGCTAAAGGTACTTAACCTGAATTGCTTCAGTAAAATATCCAGCTGTATAAATGGATTGTATGTAAAGAAATGTAAACTGTGTAAGTCGCTCTGGATAAGAGCGTCTGCCAAATGCCTAAAATGTAAATGTAAAGTGGCGTCAATAACAGTAAGATTAGTTCCCTTGGCTGGGGACTTTAGCTTGGGACTTTAGCTTGGGGACTAATCGTGTCTCTTGTGGCATTGGGATCCTCCGTTCGAAACTCGCTGCAGGCAGAAGCAACTCCGTTACACGTGCATTACTTCTACAAGGTGCTAGAAGTTAGCTAGTCGGTTAGCTAGTCGGTTAGCTAGTCGGTTAATAGTAACGATGGTGCTAGCTAGCGAACGTTAGACAGACACATGGGTTACTAAATCGCTTTAGAAAAGTTTTACAATCAAAATTGCATTGACACTTGACACTTGAATGAACTCACTAGCTATTTTAACATGCTAGCTATTTTTTTCACATGGAAGCAAGCGTAATGTAGTGTGCCTAATTAGCTAGCTGGTTTGCTATTATTTTCTTATTTGCTAATACTAGCAACCGATCTCTGCCCAAATCTGGGTTTGTTGTCCAAGTCTGAATTACGGAGGCTTGTCTGAGAGCGTTTTTTCCTGACTTTGACCGAACGACTCTAGTTGCACAAGGTAGGTCAACTGTATGTGATGTGAAACATCGCCATCTGGTGGCCGGAGTATTGTTATTTTTTCATTTTACAGAAGATTTTTTTAAATTGCTAGTTTCACTTTTCGTTTAGGATAATCACCTTGGTCCACGCTGAATTTGCCAGTTTATTTTTTTCATTCAGTTTGGTTTTAAATCATCCCGATTGTGTCCTCTTTTCTGTGGTTTGTTTTGAGCATTTTTTTGTACTTCGTTTTTTAAGTTTGCGTGGAACAGTTTTGTTGTGATCTTTTAAAAGATTGAGTTCTCGTCAGAAACTGCGTGCTGGAGGAGCTCTCTGCGGCCGCTGGCTCGCTGGCTTTGAGCCCCGCGGTCGGGGCAGAAACCCCCCCAGTGCGTCACTCTGTATTTCCCCTCCTAAGAGCCGTGTATCGAGTGGCATCACCATCTGGAGACGAGATTAAGTACGTCGGGCTGCTATCACGGCCTATGATTAGCCGCTGTTGCACGGCACTGGCCGAGGCCAAGAATAGTGCGTTTTGAGGGGCTGTGGAATGCTGGCGAGCGGCGTCAGTCGCCTTGCAGCCCTTTCTTCTCAAAGGGGTTTCTACGCGCGTGACGCTTGGGGCGTGATAACGCCGTCTCGCTGCCGTGGTTACGCCACATTTGAGTTTTCAGCGTGCGGCTAACCCCCTCCACCACAGAGGTTTTCGCTTCGTTTGCTGTAGCGAAATGTGTAATGTTATACCTTTTCCGTAAGATTTGGCTCGTGACGTTTTCTGCTTCCTTGTGTGTCGTGATCCCGCCTGATAAAACGGATGAAATACTGTGCAATATAGAACATTTTTGAGTCGGGGCCCAAAGCATTGACGTGGGATTGCGTTTTTTTAAGGTTTTTTAGTTTGTTTCTGCAGTATATCGTCCGGTTTGACAGCACTGATACTTAGAAACGACGTTTCCCAGAAGTCTAACCGGAGGGGGTTGGCCTTGGCCCGAAGATGTGATAAAGGGGCCTATTGTCTCGGTCCTAGCGCTGTTATTTTTAGCTTGGTGGTGATTGATGCCGTGCACGCCTCTTATCGCGTACAGTAGTGTGGAGTAGTGTGATTCAAGCTTCCGGGGCCTGGGACCAATCGGTGCTGGCCGCTCTCCTCGCAGAGGCCATGGCTAAAATCCTCTGTGTCCACTGGTTTTCATCATCTGTGACATCATTTAATAAGTATATTTCTGCTTCCACCTTTCCCACGAAAAACGTGTTAAAAATATCCCGGCTTCTGGTTAGGCTGCTGGCTTTGATTCCCTCCACGATCGGAATTTACAAAGTGTCTGAGAGTAGGGGTGCTGATCCAGGATGTTTTTAGGATTTAGTTTGTTTTTCTGTGGACATGTCCCCCGGCACTATTTAAACTATTTAAAGTAAAACTAAGAAACTAGCATTTGTCAGGCATTCTAAACAAAGGTGAGGTGACTCTTACCTGAGTCTGTGTGGCTCAGGAGGTAGAGCACGGCACACACACACACACATTCCTGATTTCAGTGTGGAATTGACCTTTAACTAATTCCCACCTGTGCCCCCTTGTTCTGCTGGCAGAACTCAACCGCAAAATTCTTTTGTACTTCACTTTGTTAATCCCCTGTTCTCGGGCTAAACCCCCACTTTGGCCTCCTGCTGCCGAGTGTGTGTCTGTGTGTGTGGAGTGCGTGTGTGTGTAGTGTGTGTGGAGTGTGTTAAGCTCCTCCTCTCTCTGTGTTAAGCTCCTCCTCTGGTTGTTTTGGGTTCAGAACGCCCTGCTGCCGTGTGTGTGTGTGTGTGTGTGTGTGTGTCTGAGCGTGTGTGGAGTGTGTTAAGCTCCTCCTCCTCTCTCTGTGTTAAGCTCCTCCTCTCTGTGTTAAGCTCCTCCTCCTCCCTGGTGTGTTTTGGGTTCAGAACGCCCTGCTGCCAAGTGTGTGTGTGTGTGTGTGTGTGTGTGTAGTGTGTGTCTGAGCGTGTGTGGAGTGTGTTAAGCTCCTCCTCCTCTCTCTGTGTTAAGCTCCTCCTCTCTGTGTTAAGCTCCTCCTCCTCTCTCTGTGTTAAGCTCCTCCTCTCTGTGTTAAGCTCCTCCTCTCTGTGTTAAGCTCCTCCTCCTCTCTGGTGTGTTTTGGGTTCAGAACGCCCTGCTGCCGGCGGGCATGAGGCAGAAGGACCAGACGAAGAAGGCCCCGACCGGGACGTTCCAGAGGGACAACCTGCTGGCGCACCTGGAGAAGCAGGCCCGAGAGCACCCGGACGAGGAGGAGCTGGTGCCCTACACGGGGGAGAAGAGAGGTAGGGCCCCCTCCCGGTCCCCCTCCGGCCCCCCTCCCGGCCCCCGCTCCCGGCCCCTCCTCCCGGCCCCCGCTCCCGGCCCCGCTCCCGGTCGCCGCTCCCGGCCCCCGCTCCCGGCCCCCGCTCCCGGCCCCCTTCCCGGCCCCCGCTCCCGGCCCCCGCTCCCGGCCCCCGCTCCCGGCCCCTCCTCCCGGCCCCTCCTCCCGGCCCCGCTCCCGCCCCCCTCCCGGCCCCTCCTCCCGGCCCCTCCTCCCGGCCCCCGCTCCCGGCCCCCTCCCGGCCCCCGCTCCCGGCCCCCGCTCCCGGCCCCTCCTCCCGGCCCCCGCTCCCGGCCCCCGCTCCCGGCCCCCGCTCCCGGCCCCCCTGGGGAGCGGCCAAAGCGAAGGGCACGCCAGCGTCTCAATAATATAATACAATAATAATATACGCCATTTAGCAGACGCTTTTATCCAAAGCGACTTACAGTAGTGAATACATACATTTTCAGTATATGTGGCCCCAGTGGGGATTGAACCCACAACCTAAGCGTTGCCAACGCTGTGCTCTACCAACTGAGCCACACAGAACCACAGGGCGTGGGGCACCACGAGCTGCCAGAACAGCTTCAGTGCGCCTTGGTGTAGATCCTACTTGTGTCTGGAGCTCTGCTGGG
Source organism: Aldrovandia affinis (assembly GCA_029706075.1). Taxonomy (NCBI): domain Eukaryota; kingdom Metazoa; phylum Chordata; class Actinopteri; order Notacanthiformes; family Halosauridae; genus Aldrovandia; species Aldrovandia affinis. The sequence goes on along the minus strand of JAINUG010000438.1, from coordinate 25,123 downwards.
ACTTTGCTTCCACAAGAAATTCTGTCGATGGTGGTGGAAAACGCCGTCTCAGGCACCACTCCAGAATCTCCCGTAAGTGTTCATTTGGGTTGAGATCTGGTGACTGAGACGGCCATGGCCTATGGTTTACATCGTTTTCATCAAACCATTCAGTGACCACTCCTGCCCTGTGGATGGGGGCATTGTCATCCTGGAAGAGACCACTTCCATCAGGATAGAAATGCTTCACCACAGGATGAAGGTGATCACTCAGAATGGCTTTGCATTTATTGGTGTTTACTTTGCCCTCTAAGGGGTTGAGCGGACCTAAACCATGGCAGGAAAATGCACCCCACACCACAACAGAGCCTCAAGAACCCTTAATTTACTCAACCTTTCATTTACTGAAGTGTGTCCTTTATTTTGGCAGTTACACGCATGTGTTTCAGTCTCCAGAACGCGGGTGGGCGATTTCCGTCTCAAGGGAAGCGGAGTTCACTGCCCTCTGAGAATTAGCTTGCCTTGTAGAGGCAGGGAGGGAAAATCAAAATCAAAATAAATCGAGGGCATAATTGGGGCGCTAAATTGGGAGAAAAACAGGAAAAGAAATCTGAAACAAATTTAAAAATAAACATTTAGTCTTTCAGCGGACTCTCTTATCCAGAGTGACTTACAACAGTCCTTCTCAAACGTGAGACAAAGCGGAGCCTGTGTGTGTGTGTGTGTGTGTGTCTGTGATTATGTGCGTGTGCGTGTGTCTGAGTCTGTGTGTGTGTGTGTGTGTGTGTGTGCGTGTCTGTGATTGTGTGTGTGTGTGTGTGTCTGAGTCTGTGTTCAGATGTGGTGTTAATAATGGCTCCTCTCCTCTCTGGTGTGTTTTGGGTTCAAATGCCCTGCTGCGGGCCTGGCATGAGGCAGATAAACACGAAGGCCCGAATAGAGGGAAAGTGGGCCACCAAACAGGCTCTCATGGTAAGGGCTCAACACCCTGGGGAGATGGCTACATTCCCATCATGCCCTGCTGCGGGCCTGGCCGTGTGGAGTGAGCCGAATCCCCACAGATGGCTCCTCCCGTAACCTCGGGCCCCTATGCCCTCCGGCCCCCGAGGGGCCCAATCTGACCGACCCGTCCTGACTGTGGAAGGCCCACGGGCAAGGCCAGCGTAATATACGCCATTTAGCAGACGCTTTTATCCAAAGCGACTTACAGTAGTGAATGCATACATTTTCAGTATATGTGGCCCTAGTGGGAATTGAACCCACAACCTAAGCGTTGCCAACGCTGTGCTCTACCAACTGAGCTACAGAGAAGCGTGTGGGAGGGGCTCTGGGAAGGGGACAGCGGTGTGGGTGAGGATGGTCACATGACTCTGAGCTGTCAGTCACGGTGGGGGCGGGGCTCCTGTGCCTCCAGGGAAGGCCTGGGTTCCGAAGAAGGTGCCGGTGGACCCCATCTTAGAGAACGTGACCCTGGAGCCGGAGCTGGAGGAGGCCCTGGCCAACGCCAGCGACGCAGAACTCTGTGACATCGCAGGTAAGAGACACACACACACACACACACACACTCACACACACACACACACACACACACACACACACACACACACACACACACACACACACACACACACACACACACACACACACACTCACACACACACACGCCACACACACACACTCACACACACATTCACACAATACACTCACACACACACACACACATTCACACAATACACTCACACACACACACACACACACACACACTCACACAAACACACACACACGCTCACACACACACACACACACACACACACACTCACACACACACACACAAACACACACACACACACGCACACACACACACACACACACTCACACACGCACACGCACACACTCACACACACACTCACACTCACACCTGCACACACACACTCATACATACACACACACAGACACACAAACACACGCACATCCACTCACACACAGACTCAGACACAGACTCAGAACTTTCAATTCATTAAGTGAATCAGCTTCACAACTGATGAACACATTATTATCTTTGAGATGTATCTAAAGTGCACTGTCTGTAGCGTAGTGCTGTAATAATGTATAACACGTCACGCTGTCAGGCTGTCACATTTACCGCTGCACTTCATCCCCGTCACGCTGGGCATCGCTGCCCCGATCCGTCTGAACTCAATCCAAACCCAACTGTGACCCAGAAGCGTCGCCTTGCAGCAGGTGGTAGGTGGGCGTGGTCACGAGGTCTGGAATGTGGCGCTCAAAGTCGCCATCTTGAACGCGGCCCAGTGGGAGAAGAACCCTTACGGACGCCGGACCGAAGACGGGCTCTGTGACCGAAGTGGCGCTTAAGACCTTGCGTTTTCAAACCATGAGAGAAGATGCACTGGGCGTGGCACCATTACTGACCCAACTGGAAATACTGTTGGAAACCCGAAGGAATCTAAACCGTTAAACTGAGAGAGAACATGTGTAACTACATTGCGCTGACACCCCTCCCCCACCCCTCCTCCGCTCCACCCCTCCCTCACCCCTCCCCCACCCCTCCCCCACCCTCCTCCCTCACCCCTCCTCCACCCCTCCCCACCCCTCCTCCACTCCTCCTCCACCTCCCTCACCCCTCCTCCACCCCTCCCTCACCCCTCCTCCACCCCTCCCTCACCCCTCCTCCACCCCTCCCCCACCCCTGCTCCACCCTAACCACCTGTGTGTTTATCTTCCAGCACGCCGCCCTGTTTACCCCACCCCTTCCATTATGACATCACCCATTCCATCCTGACATCATCACCGTGAGCCTGTAAGCTGCCTGGGAGGCTCTTGTCTGTGAGCGGCCGTGGGCCTGTCTGTCCGAGCGTTCCCGAGGCGTTCCCGAGGCGCTGCAGCGGGGCGGGGGTACAGTGGCCGGGTCGCAGGGCTGCATGCGGCCCAGGGGTCATTTGGCCATCTCGGGTACTCCGTAGGCTGACTGGCCAGGTCCGACCCAACGCGCTACTCCTCAGGCCAAGCTGAAATCACTGCTTCCCCAAACAGAGTGCTTAATATGTGCTTTCCCTTGGATTATTTCTGCTGGCTCGCTGCAGATTGAGGGGAAGAAAGGCTTACAGCGCTTGTTAAGCCAATGGGAGAAAGCATGCCGATTAGGACAGTGCATTGAATGGGAGAAAGCATGCCGATTAGGACAGTGCATTATTCTGCATGGCTGACTCAGGGTTCCTCAAATCTGGCTCACAAATCCAAATCCAGTCCTGGTTTTCCTTTCTCTCAGGTAACTCATTTTAAGAATTAGTGCGACTGATTGGGCCAGAGTGTCTTTGCACCTGACTCGCAGGTAAAGGGAGGGTGGAAAACCCGCAGGGCTCGGCCCACGGGGAGCGTGATTTGGGGAACCCTACACTACGGTTGTACGCCCCTCTGCCTCTACATGCAAGGTCACACAGTGAGACAGCTGACCCGCTGTTCAGTGTACTGTGATCAGCCAACTGTTGGGAGAGAAATAATCCTGTCTGTGCTCTTTGGCCAGTTGTGTTCCATGTGGTCTGGGCCCCCTAGTGGTTGAGTTGTGGTCAGTGTGTGGTTTCGTCCCCCTTGTGGTTGAGTTGTGGTCAGTGTGTGGTGTTGGCTTTGGTTGAGTTGCCAGTGTGTGGTGTTGGCCCCCCTTGTGGTTGAGTTGTGGTCAGTGTGTGCTGTTTGCCCCCCTTGTGGTTGAGTTGTGGTCAGTGTGTGCTGTTTGCCCCCCTTGTGGTTGAGTTGTGGTCAGTGTGTGCTGTTTGCCCCCTTGTGGTTGAGTTGTGGCTGTTGTGGGTTCCAGGTTGTCTGTACCAGGACACCGGACAGGAAGTGTGTAATTAAAGGGCTGCATGTCTGCAGTTCTGCAGTGTTGAGCTCTGTGTGCTGTCATTGGTGCTCACACTGTGGATCTCATTTGGTGGTTGTGTGTGTGTGTGAGTAGATGTGTGGTTGAGTGTGTGTGTCAGTAGATGTGTGGTTGAGTGTGTGTGTGTGTGTGTGTGTGAGTAGATGTGCGGTTGTGTGTGTAGATGTGCGGTTGTGTGTGTGAGTAGATGTGCGGTTGTGTGTGTGAGTAGATGTGCGGTTGTGTGTGTGTGTGAGTTGCATCGCTCTGTGTGTGGTTGCTGTGGGGTACTGTGTGTGGACCCTCACGCCAGGCCGTCTGTTTGGGGTACAGGTGATGTTCAGGGCAGTGGTCCAAATGGTCTTGGCGTGTTAGCATGGCATCTAGCTCCGTGTTAATCCTGGGAGTATCCTCACCCGACTCTTTTTGTTTTGCTCTTGTTCTTTCCCCTCTCTCCATCATTCTCTCTCTGTCACTTGCTCTCTTCCTGTTATCTCCCTTTCACGTTCCCTTTTTCACTTGCCTTCTCATTCTCTGTCTTGCTTTCTCTCTGTCACTATCTCTTTCTCTCTCTCTCTCTCTCTTTTTTCTTCCCCCTCTCTGTCTCTCGCATCTTTCCTCCTCCTCTCTCTCTTCTCTCTCTTCCTGTCTCTGTCCCAGCCATCCTGGGCATGCACACCCTGATGAGTAACCAGCAGTACTATGAAGCCTTGGCCAGCAGCAACATCGTCAACAAGCAGGGTTTGAACAGTAAGTCCAACACAGTCAGCCTCAGTGCTGCACTGCAGACGCACAGCACAGCACACACAGCACAGCACACACACAGCACAGCAAACACACACACAGCACACACAGCACAGCACAGCAAACACACAGCACAGCAAACACACACACAGCACAGCAAACACAGCACAGCAAACACACACACACACACACAGCACAGCACAGCACAGCACAGCACAGCACAGCACAGCAAACACACAGCACAGCACAGCAAACACACAGCACAGCAAACACACACACAGCACAGCAAACACAGCACAGCAAACACACACACAGCACAGCACAGCAAACACACAGCACAGCAAACACAGCACAGCAAACACACAGCACAGCACACACAGCACAGCACAGCACACACAGCACAGCACAGCAAACACACAGCACAGCAAACACACAGCACAGCACAGCACAACACAGCGCAAACACAGCAAACCATGAGCACAGCTGAGGCATGACACTCGCTACAGACAAACAGTCCAACACAGTCCACCTCAGTGGCGCTCCACACACTCGCAACACAGCACAACTGAGCATGACTGTCACTACAGACCAGGGTTGGGGGTTCGAATCCATTTCAATTCAGTCAATTCACTTCATGAATTAAAAAAAATGTCCCATTGGGATTTTCCAATTAACAAAGAGAATAGAGACCGCAGAACCCCCAAACCTGCACACTGGCCTTTACTGAAACGTCACTGCAGTAGCTAGAGAACACAGAACCCCCAAACCTGCACACTGGCCTTTACTGAAACGTTACTGCAGTAGCTAGAGACCGCAGAACCCCCAAACCTGCACACTGCCTTTACTGAAACGTTACTGCAGTAGCTAGAGACCGCAGAACCCCCAAACCTGCACACTGCCTTTACTGAAGCGTTACTGCAGTAGCTAGAGACCGCAGAACCCCCAAACCTGCACACTGCCTTTACTGAAGCGTCACTGCAGTAGGCCAGCAGTGCAGGTGGATCCAAACCTGCACACTGCAGGCGGCTGCATTGGCGAGACCGGAACCCCCAAACCTCCCTCCTGCAGACGTGTTGGGTTAAGAGTGTGGGGTTAGGCGTGTGGGGTTAAGGGTGTGGGGTTAAGGGTGTGGGGTTAAGGGTGTTGGGTTAAGGGTCTCCCTCCTGCAGGCGTGTGGGGTTAAGGGTGTGGGGTTAAGGGTGTGGGGTTAAGGGTGTGGGGTTAAGGGTGTGGGGTTAAGGGTGTGGGGTTAAGGGTTTCCTGCAGACGTGTTGGGTTAAGGTGTGGGGTTAAGGGTGTGGGGTTAAGGGTGTGGGGTTAACGGTGTTGGGTTAAGGGTCTCCCTCCTGCAGGAGTGTTGGGTTAAGAGCGTGCGGCGTGTGTCTCTCTCGTGCCGCAGGCGTCATCCAGTGCGCCCAGTACAAGCCTGTCCCGGACGAGGAGCCCAACTCCACCGACGTGCAGGACACTCTGGAGAAGATCCGCAACAACGACCCGGACCTGGTGGAGGTCAACCTCAACAACATCAGGGTGAGCGAGCCCCGCCCCGCCCGCCCCGCCCCGCCCCGCCCCCGCCCCGCGCGGTCCAACGTCCAGACCGCTTCATCTCAATCTGCTTTTTTTTTTTCATTCGTTTTTTTTTTTTCTTCAAAATGAGGTCCAGGTTCACGATAATTTACAGCATCCTTGTGTGCATGTTGCAAGGTGTGTACAGGTAACTGCCAAAATCAAGTAAACGCCAACATAGGGCGTTTTAATAGGGCGTTTGGCCACCACCAACTGCCACAACAGCTTCAGTGTGCCTTGGCATAGTTTATAGTGTCTGGAACTCTATTGGAGGGATGCAACACCATTCTTCCACCAGAAATTCCATCATTTGGTGTTTTTTTGATACACTGGAAAATGCTGTCTCAGGTGCTACTCCAGAATCTCCCTATAAGTGTTTGATTGAGTTGAGATCTGGTGACTGAAGAGACCACTCCCATCAGGATAGAAATGCTTCACCACAGGATGAAGGTGATCACTCAGAATGGCTTTGTATTTATTGGTGTTTACCTTGCCCTCTAAGGGGTTGAGTGGATCTAAACCATGGCAGGAAAATGCACTCCACACCACAACAGAGCCGCCAGAACCCTTCATTTACTGAAGTGTTTCTATGATGTTGTCAGTTACCTGCACATTGCAGTGCTCTACGTTAAACTCTGGGACATCATTAACACTATTTGATGTGAAGGGGGAATTTGGAACGCAGGGGCCTGAAGCAAGACTAAGTGGTATGACATCACAGTAAGGCCTGTGAGGCTTCATGAGTCATCAGTGACTCACTGAATTGTATCCAATCGCAGCACTGCGCCGTGGAGCAGGGAAGGGCTTTGGGTCGTGTGGAGTCACTGATTGACAGGGGAGCTCCTGTTAGTCTCTGCCGCTTTGGGCTTTGCGTAGCTGCGTCGTTCCACCGGTGCCATGACAGGGCGGGTCTTGGGCGCTGGCGTCCGTCCGGTGGTTGACGTGGGGAATCCCTCTGCCTTCCAGAACATTCCTGTGCCCACGCTGAAGGCCTACGCCGAGGCCCTGAAGGACAACGTGGTGGTGGAGAGACTGAGCATCGTGGGGACCCGGAGCAACGACCCCGTGGCCTACGTACGTGTGCTCTCAGCTGCGCCCGCCGCGAGCGTGTCCGTTTAGCGTCAACTGTACCACACTCTACTGAAACACACACTTACTGTACCACACTCTACTGAAACACACACTTACTGTACCACACTCTACTGAAACACACCCTTACTGTACCACACACTACTGAAACACACCCTTACTGTATCACACTCTACTGAAACACACACTGCCTGTACCACACTCTACTGAAACACACACTGCCTGTACCACACTCTACTGAAACACACACTGCCTGTACCACACACTACTGAAACACACCCTTACTGTACCACACACTACTGAAACACACCCTTACTGTACCACACTCTACTGAAACACACACTTACTGTACCACACACTACTGAAACACACCCTTACTGTACCACACTCTACTGAAACACACACTTACTGTACCACACTCTACTGAAACACACCCTTACTGTACCACACTCTACTGAAACACACACTTACTGTACCACACTCTACTGAAACACACCCTGCCTGTACCACACTCTACTGAAACACACACTGCCTGTACCACACTCTACTGAAACACACCCTTACTGTACCACACACTACTGAAACACACACTGCCTGTATCACACTCTACTGAAACACACCCTTACTGTACCACACACTACTGAAACACACCCTTACTGTACCACACTCTACTGAAACACACACTTACTGTATCACACTCTACTGAAACACACCCTTACTGTACCACACTCTACTGAAACACACACTTACTGTACCACACTGAAACACACCCTGTCTGTACCACACTCTACAAACTCTGTACTGAAACACACCCACACTACTGTACTGAAACACACACTACCCACACTCTACTGAAACACACCCTTACTGTATCACACTCTACTGAAACACACACTTACTGTACCACACTCTACTGAAACACACCCTTACTGTACCACTCTACTGAAACACACCCTGCCTGAAACACACTGCTACTGAAACACACACTTACTGTACCACACACTACTGAAACACACCCTTACTGTACACACTCTACTGAAACACACACCATTACTGAAACACACCCTACCACTGAAACTTACTGTACTGAAACACACCCTGCCTGTACCACACTCTACTGAAACACACCCTTACTGTACCATACTCTACTGAAACACACTGCCTGTACCACACTCTACTGAAACACACCCTGCCTGTACCACACTCTACTGAAACACACCCTTACTGTACCATACTCTACTGAAACACACTGCCTGTACCACACTCTACTGAAACACACACTTACTGTACCACACTCTACTGAAACACACCACTTACTGTACCACACTCTACTGAAACACACACTTACTGTACCACACTCTACTGAAACACACACTTACTGTACCACACTCTACTGAAACACACACTTACTGTAACACACTTACTGAAACACACACTTACTGTACCACACTCTACTGAAACACACACTGCCTGTACCACACTCTACTGAAACACACCCTTACTGTACCACACTCTACTGAAACACACCCTGCCTGTACCACACTCTACTGAAACACACCCTTACTGTACCACACTCTACTGAAACACACACTTACTGTACCACACTCTACTGAAACACACCCTGCCTGTACCACACTCTACTGAAACACACACTTACTGTACCACACTCTACTGAAACACACACTTACTGTACCACACTCTACTGAAACACACACTTACTGTACCACACTCTACTGAAACACACACTGCCTGTACCACACTCTACTGAAACACACCCTTACTGTACCACACTCTACTGAAACACACCCTGCCTGTACCACACTCTACTGAAACACACCCTTACTGTACCACACTCTACTGAAACACACCCTTACTGTACCACACTCTACTGAAACACACCCTGCCTGTACCACACTCTACTGAAACACACCCTTACTGTACCACACTCTACTGAAACACACCCTGCCTGTACCACACTCTACTGAAACACACCCTGCCTGTACCACACTCTACTGAAACACACACTTACTGTACCACAGCGATAGGTCAGGCACAGATATGCAGAGGGCTCAAATGCCACAGAAAGGCTGCCATAGCTCTCCTGAAATGCGAGGTGTGGTGACCTGAGAATGCTGCATTGCTCGTTGAGTCGTGTCGATGTGCAGTCCCCGCCAAACAGAGGGCGAATGCGCTTGTGAGCGGCGTTCCAGGTAAACGCAGGCAGGTGTGGTTGTGAGGAACGCGTGCCGATGGACTCCCTGGTCTCTGCAGGCCCTGGCGGACATGCTGAAAGTCAACGCCACCCTCCGCTCTCTGAACGTCGAGTCCAACTTCATCACTGGGGCGGGGATCATGGTCCTGGTGGAGGCCCTTCAGTCCAACACCACCCTCCATGAGCTCAAGATCGACAACCAGGTACACTCCTCCATCTTAGTGCTGAAGAGCAGTTACACACTCCTCCATCTTAGTGCTAAAGAGCAGGCGCACACTCCTCCATCTTAGTGCTAAAGGTGCACTCCTCCATCTTAGTGCTAAACAACCAGGTACACTCCTCCATCTTAGTGCTAAAGAGCAGTTACACACTCCTCCATCTTAGTGCTGAAGGTGCACTCCTCCATCTTAGTGCTGAAGGTGCACTCCTCTCCGCAGAGCCAGCCCCTGGGTAATAAGGTGGAGATGGAGATGGCCACCATGCTGGAGAAGAACACCACGCTGCTCAAGTTCGGATACCACTTCACCCAGCAGGGCCCGCGACTGCGCGGATCCAACGCCATGATGAGCAACAACGACCTGGGTGAGACACACACACACTATACACACACACTATACACTCACTCACACACACACACACACGTACGCACACACACGTACGCACACACACACGCACACACACACACTCACTATACACTCACTCGCACGCACACACACACTCTATACACTCACACACACACACACACACGTACGCACACACACACACACACACTATGCACGCAAAGCTAAACACCTGCCACATATTTGGCATGATCATACAAAATCCAAACGGACGTCCTCCGTAACCCCAGCGCTTCGGTGCTGAACAGACCGTCTGAGCCGCTGGGTAGAGTCTGTGCTCCAGAGCCGCTGGGTAGAGTCTGTGCTCCAGAGCCGCTGGGTAGAGTCTGTGCTCCAGAGCCGCTGGGTAGAGTCTGTGCTCCAGAGCCGCTGGGTAGAGTCTGTGCTCGGGAGCCGCTGGGTAGAGTCTGTGCTCGAGCCGCTCAGCCCCCGGACCCACGCTCAAACGCTGTAGCACGAGCGGGCCCAGGTCACACCAGCTAATTACGAGCTCGCCGTTAATACGCAAATATAGCGCTGTCGGTCACGCCTAATTCGAAAGCCGAGGTTCGGAACCGGTGACGGCATTCCGCCCCAGAGTTTTTTACGCGCTCTTCCAGGAATGTTACGTCAGCCAGGGAGAATGGCGGCACTAATGAACTCCAGTGACCTTGCATACAAGCTGAGGCAACACACAAGGGGATCAGTGCCTGAAACTCCACCCTGAGAGCTGGACTAATACAGGCATTTAGCATGTACCCACACGCACTGATACAGTAACACACACATGTACCCACACACTGATACAGTAACACACACATGTACCCCACACGCTGATACAGTAACACACACATGTACCCACACGCTGGTACAGTAACACACACATGTACCCACACGCTGGTACAGTAACACACACATGTACCCACACACTGATACAGTAACACACACATGTACCCACACACTGATACAGTAACACACACATGTACCCACACACTGGTACAGTAACACACACATGTACCCACACACTGGTACAGTGGTACACACATGTACCCACACACAGTAACACACACATGTATGTAACACACACATGTACCCACACGCTGATACAGTAACACACACATGTACCCACACACTGGTACAGTAACACACACATGTACCCACACACTGGTACAGTAACACACACATGTACCCACACACTGGTACAGTAACACACACATGTACCCACACGCTGGTACAGTAACACACACATGTACCCACACACTGATACAGTAACACACACATGTACCCACACACTGATACAGTAACACACACATGTACCCACACACTGGTACAGTAACACACACATGTACCCACACACTGGTACAGTAACACACACATGTACCCACACGCTGGTACAGTAACACACATGTACATGTACCCACACATGTACTGGTACAGTAACACACACATGTACCCACACGCTGGTACAGTAACACACACATGTACCCACACACTGATACAGTAACACACACATGTACCCACACACTGATACAGTAACACACACATGTACCCACACACTGATACAGTAACACACACATGTACCCACACGCTGGTACAGTAACACACACATGTACCCACACACTGGTACAGTAACACACATGTACATGGTACCCACACACTGTATACAGTAACACACACATGTACCCACACGCTGGTACAGTAACACACACATGTACCCACACACTGGTACAGTAACACACACATGTACCCACACGCTGGTACAGTAACACACACATGTACCCACACGCTGGTACAGTAACACACACATGTACCCACACACTGGTACAGTAACACACACATGTACTCTCACGCTTTGTAACGTTTGACAGTGAAAGCCAAGATAACTGTGTGCTTGGACAGAAGGCTGCCTCCAGGATGTTTCCCTGTGTTGATGTTTGCCCTTTGCCCAAATATTTGCAATTATACTGGCTGCAAACAAGGCCCCATCCTGTCAATCCGACTCTTTAACTCAGTGTCCGGAGTGTGTCCTTAGTACACTGCGGCCCTCCAGGACTGGAGTTAAACCTGCAGACACTGCGGCCCCTCCAGGACTGGAGTTAAACCTGCAGACACTGCGGCCCCTCCAGGACTGGAGTTAAACCTGCAGACACTGCATGCCCCTCCAGGACTGGAGTTAAACCTGCAGACACTGCGGCCCCTCCAGGACTGGAGTTAAACCTGCAGACACTGCGGCCCCCAGGACTGGAGTTAAACCTGCAGCCACTCCGGCCCTCCGGGACTGGAGTTAAACCTGCAGACACTGCGGCCCCTCCAGGACTGGAGTTAAACCTGCAGACACTGCTGCCCTCCAGGACTGGAGTTAAACCTGCAGACACTGCCCCCTCCAGGACTGGAGTTAAACCTGCAGACACTGCGGCCCTCCAGGACTGGGGTTAAACCTGCAGACACTGCGGCCCTCCAGGACTGGAGTTAAACCTGCAGACACTGCAAGGCCCCTCCAGGACTGGAGTTAAACCTGCAGACACTGCGGCCCCTCCAGGACTGGAGTTAAACCTGCAGACACTGCGGCCCCTCCAGGACTGGAGTTAAACCTGCAGACACTGCGGCCCCTCCAGGACTGGAGTTAAACCTGCAGACACTGCGGCCCCTCCAGGACTGGAGTTAAACCTGCAGACACTGCGGCCCCTCCAGGACTGGAGTTAAACCTGCAGACACTGCGACCCTCCAGGACTGGAGTTAAACCTGCAGACACTGCGGCCCCCTCCAGGACTGGAGTTAAACCTGCAGACACTGCGGCCCCTCCAGGACTGGAGTTAAACCTGCAGACAATGTGGCCCTCCAGGACTGGAGTTAAACCTGCAGACACTGCAGACACTGCCCCTCCAGGACTGGAGTTAAACCTGCAGACACTGCGGCCCCTCCGGGACTGGAGTTAAACCTGCGGCCCCTCCGGCCCTCCAGGACTGCAGTTTGAGATTGCGCATGGTGGTTTTAAGGGCAGGTCTGAGCGTGTTCTGGAGGAGCAGCAGGTGTGGTCCGACCCTCATCGCCTCTTTGCCTGCCGGGGGGGGGGGGCTGTAAACAGCATACCCCCAGGGATGGTCTGACCCACATTCCAAATCAGTCACACATTCTGATCAACGCTCACTTACCAGGGGGCTGTGCCTCCATTCCTGAACTGTGAGGGCGGAGCCTGGGGTTACATCACTTCCTGTGAGCTCCTGGGCCCCACCATCGGCCCACTTCCTGCTGCGGGAGGGCTAATCTACCCTGTGTTTGTTTTGCACATGTGGGTCAGATGCGTTTTTAATTTGTGTCAATTGTATATATCCTTGTATGAATTTTCCATATTTGGATGTGTGTGTGTGTGTTGTGTATTGCATATCTGTGTGTTGTAAACCATGTTGTGTGTATTGTATATCTGTATATCTGTATTGTGTTGTAAACCCTGTTGTGTGTGTATTGTTGTAAACCATGTGTGTGTATTGTATATCTGTATATCGGTGTGTGTAGGTGTGTGTGTGTGTGTGTGTGTGTGTGTGTATATGTGTGTGTTGTAAACCCTGTTGTGTTGCAGCTCGAGTGACTCGCTCTGACTCAGACGGCTCCTTCACCCTCACCCTGTCCGTCCCACAGTTGGAGAAGGCTTTTCGTAAAAAATTCAAACCCAAGTCCAAGTCTAAGTAAAGAGAGACGTTTTACTGTCTTGCTCTCGCTCTCCTGTTTTGGGAGACCTCCTCGCGCCCCTCCCTCTGCGCTCTCTGCTTCCCTCAGCGTGACTGGGTCCTCCACCTTCCCAGCAGGCCCTCTCTTGTCCTTCTGTGACTCTTCTTCCCTTATCCTCTCACGTGGGGTCCACCGTACAGGACGTTTGTGTCTGGTGTGCCCGTTGGGGTGATTTGCACATTCCTTCTAATTGAGATATGAGGATGGGAATGATAATTATGGAATGTCTACTTCCCTGTGTTTTGCTGACCAGCACTATGAGAAACTGCTTCCATCTCTGTAGGTGAGATATACTATATGTAAAGATGTACTGAATAATGGCTACCTCTTCCTCCTTTGAGCCACAATGGAGGCCGCTAGTGTGTGCATGCATAGACACACACACATTTGCGCATTATTTGTTCACACCAAAAATCCTAAAAAGTTTTTTTAATTTTAATTTAAAAAAAAAACATTTCTCCATAATTCCCCAAACATATTTCCATATCAGTGTTCATATTTGTATATAATTTACCCAGCTGGTACGGTGCATGTGCTCAACTGATAATGTGTTGAACATCTTAACGAAGGGCGCGACAGTGGGATGCAAACCCACACCCTCCTGGATTACAAACGCAGGGCAGTTTACTGCCGCCCACGGAAACCGCTTCAGGCACAGTCGGCCATCCGTCTCAGAGACAGGAAGAGTGTGTCATTGGAGGTCACATGACCGCATTGGTGATGACATCACAGTCCCAGTGGCTCGTGAAAGAAACCTCCCACAGACCAGACGCTCTCTGCGCTGAAAGAGCGTTACGCACTCCAGACCCTCACGCGCTTCTTTCGTCCCCGCCTCGGGGAGGGAATTCCTTTCTCTGTTCCTCCTGCCCGCTTTCCTTGCCTTGCGTTTCCCCCCCTTCATTTCTTTCCCCAAAAAGCTGCTTTGAAGCAGATTCATTCCTTTATCTCTTATCTTTTGATGCATGCAGTCGCCAGTGAACTTGCAGTAAAATGAGAGCCGGGGTGTAAAATGCCCTTCTGAGCTTGCTGAGAAGGTATTTTCTATTGCAAACATTATTTTCATGTGATAAATGAGGATTCTAATTTTAGAGGTTTTTTGTGTGTGTTAACTTTACTGGTCCCTGGCCCAGCACTGCCATATTAGGTGTTGTAGAATAATGACATCACCCCCGCATAAGGAAACAAACAGTGCCCTGCTGGATCAAAGTGGACTGCTCTCAGTTCACCGAGGGCACAGCTCAACTCTGGCCGCAAGCAGTGTGAAAAGAAAAAGGGGAAAGGGCATGCATGCGTGTATATATATATCCTTCCCTTATTTACTTTTAAATTTTTAGTGTAGGTTTTTTTTTTTTACTTAAATTGACTTTAACCCTTTGAGGAGTGAGTTTGTTTGAGAGTTCTAGTTCTAATCCACTGTGTTCTGTTCTGGAATCTTATTGTTCTTACTGTTCCACCAGCAGCCCTTTATGACGTCATCAGTCAGAATCCTCTAGAACGTTACGGCGTGTTCTAGAACAAACATCGCAGTGCGACAGCGCTCCTCAAAGGGTTAAAAAGCTTTTTTCCACTGAATTCTAAAATGAGAAGTGCACATGTGTTCGTGGAACTGCAGTGCGGTTTCTGTGCAGAGTACTGATTTGGTGTGTCATGTGTCTGTCTGTCCCTACAGTGCGAAAGAGAAGGCTTGAGGGAGGCCCCATCTTCCCCAAGTGTCGGACGAGTGTGTAGCGCCCCCCTGTGGGAAGAGCCTGGCAGGGCAGCCCAGCACCCACAGCACCCCCCGACCCGGCCCTCCCCCCCCCTCCCTCCCCTCCCCTGCCCCGAGCCGCCCCCCGCCACCCCCCCACCCCCTGCGAGGCTGGCTCTGTCTGCAGGACGGGGTAGCGTTTAGCCCGTCCCACAGAGCCTCTCCTGTGTGTGTGTACCCTTACGTGTTTTTATACTGGTTAGTTATGACAGACACATCAACCGTTCGTTGCGAGACAAGTCCCGCCAAAGCGTGCCGCATTCTGCGCCCCTGTGTGGTCTCGAGTCTCCCGGAAGTGCACGCGGGAGAGGATTTACCGCCGCCAGCGATTAGACGCCATGCCGTGGTGCTGTACAACGCAAGACGGCCTGTGACGTCCTAGCTGCGTTACGATACATCACACGTGGCGTTTCGTCATTTTGTGCGCCATGTACAGTCATATTTTTCTGCCTGAACATTTAAAAACGCCATGCACGGCAGACCTTGTATCAAAATGGGAGACGCGTCTGAAGCCGCCAGCGCAGGGCTGTGTTATATCAGCAGCCCGCCTTTAACACGGTTCAAATTAAATGGGAAGGATCAAATTAAATGGGAAGGATCGCGTGCCAAAAAGCGGCCATCGCCACGTTCAGGGACCCACTGTGCTCAACCTGGAGCCTCGTGGAAGTCGCGAAACTCGATAAAAGACGCCCAAATACCAAACGTGCTACTAAATAACGACAAAAACGGGTACAAATATTTCTTTCTATCACCTACGGAGACCTGAGACGCGCTCAGTCCTGCATTCAAGTGACATCATTTTGAAAACACCACCTTGTGATTTTTACGGCATTCATTATATGTCCAGTAAGCTTACAGAGATGATAACAAATATGACACGATTGGGAGGAGGATATGACGTAGTTACGGCTGCCCAGGGATCTCTCTCAGCCATCCGCTCTTTACGAGCCATGCGCGTTTATAACCGCAGTTAAACGGTCTCTTAACGTCTTTATCGCCCCACCCGTGCTGCGCGACGTCAAACGGGCCTCACGCCTGGTCTGTCGCGAGGTGAACGCTTTCTGGCCGCGCGGGATTCTGCGTCCAGCGCGAGTTCCTGCAGCCCTCGGCGTCCGTCTCCACGGATACCCGGGCGCATGCGCATGGGAGATGACAAAAAATTGCGACATTGCCGCAGCGAGCACTTAACGGTGTTCCGCTCTTTTGATAACCACAGAGGTGTGGAGTGCTTGTATTTTTCCGTTATTCACCTGTAATATTGCGTTTGTGTACAGCAACCATGAAATATCCACTTTGCTATTTTATTTTTTGGCCTGTGTACAATTTCACATTTTAGCCGAGTGTGTCGGTGCTCGTGTGCGCGCGCTGTTTTGCTCACGTGCGCGCTGTTTTGCTCACGTGCGCGTTCAGTTAGCCTGGCTCGCGGACAGGCTGTGTTTATTCTGCGTTTTGACAGAAGGGCAGAACCTCAACTCGTTTCACGATTAGTAGATGGCCGGCGCTTCGTTGTGAACACTACCCCGTTTGTACCAATGCAAGCAAACGAAATAAGAGAGAAGGAAGAAAAAAAGAAGAAAAAAAGCCAAACCTGTCGAATATTATTATTTTTAATTATTATTTAAATGACACCTTGTATCCCTCACACAAACTCTAAATACACGGTTTTCAAATTAGTTTTCAGTTAAGAGTTAGAGAAAAACAAGTTTACTATTGACTATACTTCAATAAAGCTCAAACTTGACTTTCAATACACTCCAGGGAACCTGCGGATCTCGCCCAGATTGGTCTTCATGGTATGTAGACCGGTCCAGGTGGACGAAGTTAAAGGCGTGACTGGTTACCCAATTACTCAAGGCTAGCGTGGGAGAGGGCACGGGATAAAAAGGTTGCTAATTGGTTGGTAATTAGTTGCACGCTCGTTGGGGAAGAGAGACTTGCGGCGATTGTCATTTTCATCACGAGGCGAACGGATACGCTTACCGAAACCATAGATATAAAAACGTATAAACCGCATTGGCTGCTGCTGTATGTCGCAGCGATACGTCTGCACGGCCGCCATATTGGCGCGGGCAAGATCCGCGTCTAAACAAACGTAAGTGTATTATGAGACTGACTTCCCCTGATAAAATCTACTGTAACTCGCTCAATTCTCAACCAATTTTCGTGTCATTTGGTTTGTTATAAACGTGGGAAATGTTTTCCAAATATCACAATTGTTGAGTTTCCTCAACGACTTTCCGCAGAACCTGGCTGTGAACACGGTACGAAGAGGAATTAGCCTATGCAAAATGCCACAAAGTTGTGGTATATTGTAATATACGCCATTTATATTGTAATTGGCAAGTGTGTGTGTGTTGGGGGTACGATATTATAATAAATGGATAAATCCATACGTTACGTGTCCCCCCAGCACACACAATATCCAGTTACCAATTACAATATAGAAATAAGACAACGGAATTAGATGACGATCAAGTAAATATCCCTTTCAGTCACTTGGTCATGCAGT
The DNA here is from genome assembly GCA_029706075.1 of Aldrovandia affinis. Taxonomy (NCBI): domain Eukaryota; kingdom Metazoa; phylum Chordata; class Actinopteri; order Notacanthiformes; family Halosauridae; genus Aldrovandia; species Aldrovandia affinis. The sequence goes on along the minus strand of JAINUG010000438.1, from coordinate 7,078 downwards.
GGTTTGACAACTAGCTAACGCTATATGTTTTGTTATCATCGTGGCGATATCTGTCGGTCATTCAACATCAGCTTTGAATGACAGTGAAATAGTGAAACAGCCACATACCTGTGAATAGTTACCCCACGAGCCTTGCTTCTATGGTTCCTCCTATTTCTACAGCCAAATGATGCACAGCTTTGTGGCATTTTTGCATAGGCCTCTTCGGACCGACTATGGTGGCCGTGCAGACGTATTTGAACAGGGTGAATGAGGCATTACGTATATAAATATATATCTATGGCCGAGACCCTCCGGGAGCGTTCTGTGACGCCACAAGGGCATTGTGAGAGTGTTCTATTGTGAAGGATACAAATTATTACTTGAACTGTTTGTGTGGTGCCGTTTGACATTAAGCTTCTCAACAATGTTGGTGTGTAGGTTTGTTTGATCTGAAGGGTGGCCAGCCAATGTTAGCCAACTTTATTGATATCCAACTGCCCAAGGCCAGTGTCATATCCACCTCACAGTGGTGTTATACATAGTTATGTATTTATACAGTGAAAGGGTTGAAACGTGACAATTTAGCACCTGTTGCATCAATTAACACGTTACACTAGATGCCACATTTCAAGTTTGCCTGAAAGGGACGGTCACATCAGCCTGGCTTCACAATGATGTGGTCAGTGTTGCTGAGAAGTCATAGGAGCTTGGTAATGTTGCTACAACGTTGCATAAAGGTTGGAACAGTACCTAACTGGTTCCAACAGCCTGGTTTTTACATGTGACTCTGTGTATTCGGTAGTGCCTTTGCAGCTTTCCCTGTCAGTTGTACTACGACTGTCTGACGTTTTGTTCAGGTATTCATTGATAGGCCGAGGATTTGGGGAAGTGCGTGTGTGTGTGTGTGTGTGGACAGAAGGGCTGCTGAACAGGAGTTATAACATTATAGTCCCGTCCTGTCCCGTCCCCCCTCACATTAGCCTGGCTACATTAGTTCATGTATATTTTGTTAGTGCATTTTATTTATTGCTTCTTGATAAAAACAAAAGTTTGAAACTACTTTGTAGAACGGGTGTTTCTTGTGTCCTGTTTTCAATGTATCAACTACCCTAAAATGCCACCGGGAAAAAAATGTATGTATAAAAGCGTTTTGGTGTTAGTGTTGTGCCAGAAATGTCCTGACACTGAGTGTGTGTGTGCGCGTGTCAGAGTCTGACCGTAAATGACATCGTCCTGACGTCGTTCCAGAAGCCTCCATTCTGTCACACTCCTGGTTCTAGAACCTGTCAGAGCCCAGACCGCTCTACTCCAGGTCCCGTGCGCATGGTGTCTTTTCAGAGGGGTGCATGTGGGGCTGGCGGATAGCGTAGCGGTCTAACGCACCGGTCTAACGCACCCGTATTTATCTGGTCCTGTACAAGTGTGAACTGCCTATCAGGGACGCGGTTCAAAACCCGTCTGCCAGACCGGCCCTGGCCGTTAGCCCCGATCGGGGGCGGCGTTTGGCTGTCCGCTCCTGAGGGAGGGGGGAGGATGGTCGGCACAAACTCGCTGTGAAGCACGTAAGGGTGTCTCCAGAAAGGGGGTCGGTGAGTTCCGTCTCGACGGAGGCGGATCATCGCCGGCCTCGGAGAGTAGCTTGCCCCGTAGAGACGGGCAGCAAGTTTGTAGGGGGGGGGGTTAATTTAAATAAATAGAAGGTATAATTGGCTTCCAAATTGGGCAGAAGAACGGGAAAAAATCTGAAATAAAATTAATTAAAAATGTAAAAAAAATATGAAAAGGTGTTGTATGTGGTGGACACTGAGGTTCGTCACTTCAGCAGTAACAGAGTGGGCAGAAACGGCCCGGTCCGGTCCGTCGCATTGAAGTCCAGTCAGAAGATCACGGCGGGTTGCCCTGCTCTCTTAGCCACTCTCTTAGCCTCCAACGTAAAGCACGTAGCGCCATGTTGTGTCCCCATTCTGACACACCACTTAATTCAAAATGAAAAGACAACGTCCACGGTCCATTATTACTCCTCCACTGCTTATTCGTCATTGCACACACCTGTTTGATTGCGTGATAAAAATAAAATAAAAAAAGTGCTGATTTTGGTCAAATGTGTAGCTATGTATCGTAGTGTAAAACTCCATCTGGTGGTGAACTGACCTAACTGCAAGTCAGTATTTCACGGTAAACCTGCAGACTCTTCGGCTATTACCAAAAATTGCCACCGAATGCTAAATGTAGGTACAAAGAAAGCTTTCTAATAGAATCAAATGCGACCCTTACCAGCTGAGCGACGCAGAGTTCTTAGAGTCTGGCTTGAAGGAGTGGCCGGCACTTCCTACATCAACATCGTAAATCACCTCGTCAGCAACGTCTCGAGCTGCACGGGAGAGCAGTCCCTCCGTTACGAGACACTGGACGTCTACAAATGCCTCCAAGATGGCCGGGTCAGGAACATCGACCACCAAAACAAATACACGCTGTTACTGTTAGGTAAGTTGAACTGGGCAAGCAACCAATCCATCCATCAACCAACCCTCCTCTCTCAACTGGGAATGGCTCGGAGGCGCTGGCTCCATTGCATAGCGAGGCCTTGTGTGATTTGGTGACTGTTTCGCGTGTTACTCTCAGAGCAGCAGTAAAGGGAGATCCAGCAGGAATATCACCTTCCCGAGGGATCGCGGAGGGTAAGCAGGGTTTGTGATTTTTGCTCAGTATTGTCCCAGCCGCGATCACAGAGGCCGGAAGGACCTGTTCCATCCACTCCGTCAACTCCGTCAACTCCAGCAGCTGCTGCCGCCCGTGGGCCAGGCGCTGAGTACAGCTCGCATGTCTGTGTGCCCAGAGCGGCCTCTGGCTCGCCCTGAGATCGGTACCAATCACCGCCTCCCCGTTTCACGACGTGTGTCACGCGACCACCTTGAGCCCGTCCGTCTGTCCGCCTGTCTGTCTGTCTGTCAGCCTGCTGAAGAGGATCTGCCCCCGGCTGAGGGCTTTGGATTGACGGCAGCGGAATGTGGCAGAAGGAAGGAGATCACGGCAGGAGAAGTGCGTCTGGAGCAGGCTGAGCGCTCACATTGGGGGTTCAGCTTTTCGGAATGGGGCCTGGAGTCCTGAATCCAGATTGTGCCCGGCTCGGGGCAGGTCCAGGCGGCCTTGTGTCATGTGACTGCCGTGGCGAAGGGCGCCCCTTCGGTCGTAGAGGAAAAAGGCGCGCCAGCCATCGAGCGTCGGCTGGAAACTCTCCGGAACTTCGCCACGTTACTGCCAGGTCCAAATGCAGCTGTCCATCGCAAAGCCACTCTACTGTGAGTCTGTGACTCTGGTCAACGTATTTGCTCCATGTCCAAATTTGATGACGCCACAGCTTGAGGACTGAAAGCACACACACACACACACACACACATACACACACACACCTACACACACGCACACACACACACACACACACATAGGCACAGGTGGACACGTACACACACACACACTGTTATTACCTTGCAACATTTACATCAACATTACATCGTTACTTGAAGTCTCCATGAATGTACAAAAAAACATTTGGAGTTTATTTTCAATCAAATATAATATTTTGTGCTATCACACTCCATATACTCTGACTGTCTGAATCACATTTACATTGAATATAGCCTTAAAAACATGAAATGAATGTACATAGAAATGCTGCACACAGATTCCCGAGCGAGAAAAAAGACAGTTTCTTGCAGCTGAGTGGCAGGTCTACGCTCAGTACATTTCACTCGTTGAAAAGCACTAGCATATCAAATCAAATCAAATCACATTTATTTGTGTAGCACTTTTCACAAATGCATTGTCACAAAATGCTTAACAAAAGGGAACTCCTCCAAAAAGCAAGCCTAAGGCGACAGTGGCAGGAAAACCTCCCTTGGTAGGGAGAAACCTTGGGAGGAACCAGACAAAGGGGGGGAGCCCATCCTCTTCTGGCCGGCACGGGGTGTGTCCAAAAAAGACTGCATCATAGTCAGTCCAAAGGTGAGGCAGGGCTGAATGACTTTGTGCCTCCGAGTTAGGTAGTCAGTTGGGGGGGGGCTAAACCACGTGAAGGGGGTCCAGTTCCAGATCCAGGGCCTGGGGTAGGCATGGGAGGACTGGTCTGGAAGTTAATGGGCGGGGGTTGATGGGGGCAGCTCACACTTCTTGCAGGATCATCAGAAAGTGCCACGGGTTCAGTGACGTGCGTGTGTTCATTCTGAACGCGCGGCGCTGTCCAGGAGTCGTGATCAGAGACGTTCAGGACGGATCGGTGGCCCAATGGCAGGGGTTCACACTCGGCTGCAGTGACATTTTCAAGACGTGGCTCGAATTCCAGAAGCTGGCCACCCAAATGCCACACGCGATTATGCCGTAACACTGGAGGGTGTCAAACTCAGTCCATGGAGGGCCGAGTGTGTGCACGTTTCTGTTGCAACCAACGCATTACCCCAGGTGATTTAAATTAGTTCCCCTGCTTGGTTGAAGAAGGGAGATCATTAGTGAAATCACCTGGTGTAGTGCGTTGGTTGCAACAGAAACCTGCACACACTCGGCCCTCGTGGAATGAGTTTGACACCAGTGCTTAAATGATAGCGCTTCACAAACGTGAGATTTGTATTCTGCACAACTGCCATTTAAATGCAGATGGAGAGGCAGGTTCAGTTTCAAAATGATGAACGTTGTGGGAAAGAACCGGAATGCATCGAATCAAGAACTTACTCAATACAAAACAAGAAGGGAGCAGCTCTTTAAGTTAAGCTCGGTAAGTTTAACTGGTCGGAAAAACCTCACAGATCAAACTGCTTTGCAGTTTCTGCTCTCCAGCAGACTGCCTTCAGCGTAGCCCAGATCCAGGGGTTCCAGTGTTTATTGTACTAAAGGGTATTGAGCGGATTACCCGGACAGCATGCTGTAATTGGCCAAAAATGTTGTTCTGAATCAGGCCTGTGATGTAATCATATCTCCTGCTGCTTGTCCACAAGCTCCTTTTAAAGCCCTGCTATTGAGAGACATCCATATTTTTGGTCGACTTCTACCTCGAATGACTGACTTGCGTGCGCAGACTGAACCAACGTCAGTTATTTTCCTACGATGAAAAAGTGTGAGAGAGGGCGGATTGAGGGGGTTGGATGAAATCATTGCAATTTGTTCAGAACCAGTACCAGTCTTTCAATGGAGGGGAGCCTGTCCCACTCCTTGATTTTTGTGCTGCCTGCGTTCAGTCGCTCTGTCCCGTGGAGTGGTGGTGCACTCCCTGTATAAACGGTGCTGCCCCCTCCTGTCCAGGTTGGGAACTGTATGCAGACGGAGGGCCGCGCTTTGGGCTATCGTCATAGACGTCTCAACATGGCGGTGGCGTATAGGTGATGCCACACCTAAGATCAGGGGTGTCAAACTCATTCCATCGAGGGCCGAGTGTGTGCAGGTTTCTGGTGTAACCAATGCACTACACCAGGTGATTTCAATTAGGTTCCCTCCTTAGTTGAAGAAGTGAGCTAATTAGTGAAATCACCTGGTGTAGTGCATTGGTTACAACAAAACCTGCACACACTCGGCCCTCGATGGAATGAGTTTGACACCTGTGCTGTAAATGATAGCGCTTCTAAACGTGAGATTTGTATTCTGCACAACTGCCATTTAAAATGCAGACGGAGAGGCAGGTTCAGTTTCAAAATGATGAGCGTTGTGGGAAAGAACCTGAATGCATCGAATCAAGAACTTACTCAATACAAAAACAAGAAGGGAGCAGCTCTTTAAGTTAAGCTCGTTAAGTTTAACTGGTCGGAAAAAACCTCACAGATCAAACTGCTTTGCAGTTTCTGCTCTCCAGCAGACTGCCTTCAGCGAGCCCAGATCCAGGGGTTCCAGTGTTTATTGTACTAAAGGTACTGAGCAGATTACCTCGACAGCATGCTGTAATTGGCCAAAAATGTTGTTCTGAATCAGGCCTGTGATGTAATCATATCTCCTGCTGCTTGTCCACAAGCTCCTTTTAAAGCCCTGCTATTGAGAGACATCCATATTTTTGGTCGATTTCACTCCCGAATGACTGACTTGCGTGCAAGGCGTTAGACTGAACTAACGTCAGTTATTTTCCCTCTGAAAAGTGTGAGAGAGGGCGGATTGAGGGGGTTGGATGAAATCATTGCAATTTGTTCAGAACCAGTACCAGTCTTTCAATGGAGGGAGCCTGTCCCACTCCTTGATTTTTGTGCTGCCTACGTTCAGTCGCTCTGTCCCACGTGGAGTGGTGGTGCACTCCCTGTATAAACAGTGCTGCCCCCTCCTGTCCAGGTTGGGAACTGTATGCAGACGGAGGGCCGCGCTTTGGGCTATCGTCATAGATGTCTCAACATGGCGTGGCGTATAGGTGATGCCACACCTTAGATCAGGGGTGTCAAACTCTGGTCGCCCGAGGGGCCGAGTGTGTGCAGGTTTCTGGTGTAACCAATGCACTACACCAGGTGATTTCAATTAGGTTCCCTCCTTAGTTGAAGAAGTGAGCTAATTAGTGAAATAACCTGGTGTAGTGCATTGGTTACAACAAAAACCTGCACACACTCGGCCCTCGATGGAATGAGTTTGACACCTGTGCCCTAGATAAAAGCATCCATGTAAAAACAAAAAGAATACTAATATTAATGAGAAAAACAAATAATTCTCTCAGCAGTGCCTCAGCAGAATCACGAACGACGGTCATGGGCTGGCTCGCCAAATGATGTGGAATTTCCTTTAAAAAGAGTTAAAGTTGTTCCTTCGTACCTTTGTTAGTAGAAAAATTAATGCAGGCTGAAGTCTTTGTTTCCGTGTTTCAAAATGTATATTTGTAATAGAGTCGAGAACGTACTGGGTTTGTCCCTTCAAGTACAGATTGACAAATAACCCAAAGATGTAAACAGAATGCTGATGCTTTATACTTTGTAATGGATTTCCCACACCTCCTTCTGATGCCAATCACATCTCACACTCAAACAAGATGAGGCCTCAAAGACAGGAGATCACACCTGGGGAAGAGAGGAACTGAAGTGGGGGACACGCAAATGGCACCATTGTCTTTAGACACATCAGGGGGTGAAGACACACAAAAAGGGGG
>JAINUG010000437.1:322500-354121 GCA_029706075.1 Aldrovandia affinis | reverse complement strand
TCAGGGCATCTGTTAGCGATCCTAATTAGTTTGATTGTTTGATAGAAATGAAAGTGCTCAGGGCCATTTGCAGGTATGTAGGCTGTGAAACCTCAGTGACGATCACAGTAGGGTGTGAGTTAAAGCAATCGGACCGAAACCATTTCGGAGGAGGGGCCTCACGATCTGTTTGGAAATGAACTCAATATTGGTTCACCAAAACATGTCTGCAAGTACATTTGAACAGTACAGTATGGAAGTGAACGCATTCCAGTTCAACTGGAAATGAACCGGAGCAAAAGAGATGCCACTGATTTTTGCACTGTGGGAATGGTAAGCCAGCTAACATTTTGGCTGTTTTCCTAAAAGTGTGTCAATGCAAGCTTGAGCTTTTTTGACATGGGGATTTTCCCTGAATGAAAGGTGTTACATAACATAACATAACATAAGGGGGAGACGAGAACAGGCCATTCAGCCCAACACTGCTCGTCCGTTCCTACCACTAATCTGCTCACATGCTTAGTTTATCCAAAGGCTAGAGTGTCTAACACTGGATCGAGCCTAGCCTTGAATACCCCTAGTGTCTCAGCCTCTACTACATGTCCAGGCAAGCTATTCCACGCATTGATCACTCTCTGTGTGAAAAATATTTCCTAGTGTCCGTGTGAAATTTACCCTTTGTCAGTTTCCATTTATGCCCCCTCGTTCTGCTAACCGAACTCAACTTGAATAATTTCCTAAAATTCACTTTGTTAATTCCTTTAATAAATTTAAAAGCCTCAATCAAATCTCCCCTAAGTCTCCTTTTACTAAGCTTGAACAGTCCAAGCATCTCTAGCCTTTCCTCATAACACTTGTCTTTTATGCTTGGAATCAGTCTGGTTGCCCGTCTTTGGACCTTTTCCAGCGCATCTATATCTTTTTTGTAATGCGGTCCCCAGAACTGCACACAATATTCAAGTGTGGCCTAACAAGGGCATTGTATAGGGTGCGTATGATCTCCTTCGATTTGTACTCTATACTCTTGGCTATGTATCCCAGCATCCTGTTGGCTTTTTAACTGCTACCGCACATTGACCAGTCCCTGACAAGCTTTGATCAACTAGGACTCCTAGGTCTTTTTCTATGTGTGCACATTCTAGTTTTCTACCTCCCATAAAATAATCCTGTCCTATGTTTTATTCCCCACATGTAGAACTTTACATTTAGTTATATTAAATTTCATTTGCCAGGTTTCTGCCCATTTCTGGATTCTATTCAGATCGTCTTGGATAACTTTAGTAGATTCCTGACTATTTGCTAAGCCTCCCAGTTTTGTATCATCTGCAAATTTAACTAATGTACTTTCAATGTCCATATCAATGTCATTTATGTAGATGATAAAGAGCAGTGGTCCCAGCACCGATCCCTGCGGAACTCCACTTCCCCACTATACCCTCCTCGGATAAGATCCCGCCTATTACTACCCTTTGTGTTCTATCCAGTAACCAGTTCCGAACCCACTCTAAAATGCCACCTGTAATTCCTACTGCTCTCATTTTGATAATGAGTTTGTCATGTGGCACCTTATCAAATGCTTTTTGGAAATCTAAGTATATAATATCATCGCCTTTCTCTCATCCAGACACTTGGTTGCTTCCTCAAAAAATGTCAGCAGATTTGTCTGACATGACCTACCCTTGCAAAAACCATGCTTATCCCTTAGGATGTTGTAATTTTCTAGAAATACTTCTAGTTTATCTTTAATAATAGATTCTAATATTTTGCATATGATGCAAGTTAAACTAATAGGCCTATAGTTTCCTGGATCAAGTACGGTCCCCTTTCTTATATATTGGTACCACAATACCCTGTTTCCAGTCATTAGGTACTTCACCAGTCTTTAAAGACAGTCTAAAAATACTTGCCAGTGGTTTATAAAGGTGTTGTGGTCATTGGTCGTGCCGTGGCATGGGTTTGGCACCAACAACACAGGCAAAGCAAGAGCACAGCATGTATGCCTGAGTGTCTGTTCATACCTGTGTACTCATACCTGCACCCTCTCCATGAACGGCTTGAAGGTGAACAGCAAGCAAGCTGAGCGCAATTTAAAAGTTGCAATGTACATTACATTACATTTACAGCATTTAGCAGAGGCTCTTATCCAGAGAGACTTACAAGAGATTTACAATACGTGCATTAATACATGGTAAGAACAATCATAGATCGCGCAAGAGATCAGTGCAGTAACACAGTGATAGACATCATTGTTAGCAGCTGCATACCATACCTGTAACACTGGGAAGGAAAAGGTCAGTAAATATTTTGAAACATTTGAGACTTACAAGATGTGCATTAATACATGGTATGAATTTATGAGGAGCAAACAAGTAATCATATACAAAAAGTATTGAACAAGTAGGCAGTGGTGATGACAATTGGCTAGATGTACAGAATTCAGTGGTAGTGGAGTCTGAAAAGGTGGGTTTTGAGTCTCTTGCAGAAGATTGCAAGTGATTCTGTGGTCCTGACTGAGTGCGGAAGATCATTCCACCATCGGGACAGAGAAGAGGCGAGACCGCGAGGAGTGGCTGCCGGGCGCCCGGAGGGATGGGACAGTCAGTTTGCCAGAGGAGGCAGAGTGGAGGGGTCTGAATAGAATGGAATAATACCTATTGCATGCTTGTAGGCAGGCAGTGTGGTATAATGGTTAGGGAACTGGGCTTGTAACGTTAAGGTTGCAGGTTCAATCCCCAGGTGGGACACTGCCGTTGTACCCTTAAGCAAGGTACTTAACCTGAATTGATTCAGTAAATATCCAGCTGTATAAATGGATTGTAAAGAAATGTAAACTGTAAGTCGCTCTGGATAAGAGCGTCTGCTAAATGCCTGTAATGTAATGCAAACAAATGTACTTATGTGTTGTGACTTCCAAAATGTACTGTATCTTCATGTGTCCTTCTTGTGGTGTAACACTGCCCCCTAGAGGAAAAGGTAAATAGTGACCTCTGCTCTTCATGATGATATTTGCTTTGATTTGAACGGTTTAAAATGAAACATCATATCATGACTATTAGGCTAGAACTTTTATCCATTTCAAATATATTTTTAAAATAAGAAAACCCATCCAAATGGTCGAAAACACTCTTTATGATGTTTCTGATATTTTGGCATTTTAATTAAATAAGAATTCAAATCTTCATTTTTGATAAATATTGAACTATTTCATTGTTATTTTGTGATTCACTAAAATCATCATATTTGTCATATGAATAGTTTCGTGGATACAGTATGCTGTGAATTGATTTCCCCTAATCCATACAATACATTTTCACTCCTGATACTCAAGAACGTTGAAGCTGTGTGAAACTTTATGCATTTGACCGGTCACATTCACTTCGGATGCACGGTTAAAATGCACTCGGTCATCAACGTGCAGTTCATACACTGATCTATGTACAACACTGACTATGCAGATGTTTATCCATTCTATTGTCTAAACACGGAAATGCGCTGATGTTTTATTTTTGTCATAAATATAGGAAAAAATGAAAAATGTTTGGGTTAAATGCGGGACAAAAAGTGATACTATAGTTAAATGTGTGAAGAAAATAGTCAAATAAACTTAACTTGTTTAGGTTCTGAAATACATTCTGTAAAATATTTTTACAAATTTGAAAAAGTTTTTGAGATTTGAGATATGTTATATATATATATATATATATGGCCTAAAGATCAGAGATTAGAGAATATATGAGCATTCTAGATTTATATATATGTGAATAACTGGCGCCAGATCATCATGAATCAAGTTAAATTGGTCGGGTTCTGCTGAAAATCTGAGCCATTTGAGCCGCGTGACGCCCAACAGCAAGATCGCACCAATCAGCAGGAACTTCCGCTATATCTCCTTTTCCCATTGGTCCATGAGCTTCACGGGGTGTCGTACAGGAAGTTGTCATAGCTGAAAACATGCTGAGGAACTAGAAAAAAACAACTAGCTAGCTCCCATATTCCTTTAAATAGCTGCGGAGACACAACGTTCATTGGTTAAGAAAACGAATTAATTTCGAACACGATTACAGAGCAATTACTTCTGTATAAGCTTGTCTTGTTAGCTAGTACATATTTCGTTTTATTACACATATTTGGTGACGACTAAGACAGACGGGTCATCAGTTCGGTACGAAAACAAAAACATGCACTCAAGTTGCTGACTAGCATTAGCTAACTGGCTGGCTGGCTAGCTGCCATAGCGACATTGTGAGTCGGCTAGTAACCTGTTTTTAATCGAAATGTGATTGCTTTATCATCTGGATTTGTGTATTCGTAGTGTCTACGCCCAATGGATCAGTGTGTGAACGTAGAGCGGGAGTTGGAGAAAGTGCTCCAGAGATTCTCGACCTATGGACAGCACTGCGACAGGACATTGGACGAGCTGCTGGATTACACCAGCGGACTCAAACAGGAAATCTTACACACGAGTGGTGAGTTACTCTGTCACGCCACCTATGTACGATTCGTTGTCTTTTGTGCCCAAGGTCCCAGCGTCTGACTGAAAAAAACAAAGGATTAGTTGTTGGTTAGCAACTACCTACTTGTCCGTCTAAATCTGGATCGTGTAACTTGGCGAGCGAGCGAAGGCCCAGCTTTGTGTACTCAAAATGAACTACAAAGTGCTTCACCTGCGGCAAACCTGCTGGCTGCTCATGAAGTCTTCTAACGGTACAGAGTACAGAACACTCGCTTGTGCTGAAACTTTTGGTGCTCGGCATTCTGCTATAGTCTCAAAAAGCACAACAATTCATCAGCAGTACATGCTGCCTGTCCCAGGCCCGCACTGAACACCTCGTTTCTCATCATTTGTGAATTTGAATGGATCCGTCTAATAAGTGCATTTAACACACACGTCAGGTGCTGTGCCCTTCCACAATCGTGTTTTACATGTACATGTTCGATTTAGGTATTTTTAACGATATGATAGAGTCCTTGGGATTAGCCTATATATTTTTAATTAGTTAAGAACATAAGAATACATAATGATGAGAACGGGCCGTTCGGCCCATCTAGGCTCGTCATGTCCTAATCTAAAGAGTATCTAGTACTGCATCTAGCCTGGACTTGAATAGCCCAAGCGTTTCTGCCTCTACTACCCGACCTGGCAAGCTGTTCCAGGCATTGACAACTCTCTGTGTAAAGAAAAACTTCCTAATATCTGTGCGGAATTTGCCTTTAACTAATTTCCACCTGTGGCCAAGTGTGACCCCACTTATCTTAAAAAATCTTTGGTATTTTACTTTGTTAATCCCTTTTAGGAATTTAAAAACCTCAATCAAATCCCCCCTAAGTCTCCGTTTGCTAAATTTAAATAGATTGAGTGCCTTAAGTCTATCATCATAACTTTTACCTTTCATACCAGGTATCAGTTTAGTTGCCCTTCTTTGGACTTTTTCAAGAGCTTCTATATGTTTCTTGTAGTGTGGTGCCCAGAACTGCACACAGTATTCTAAGTGCAGTCTGACAAAGGCATTATATAACATTAATATAACCTCCTTTGATTTATACTCAATACCTTTTGCTATGTATCCTAGCATCCTGTTGCCGTTTTTCACTGCTGTAGCACACTGCTTTGATGCAGATAGGCTTTGATCAACTACAACTCCTAAATCCTTTTCAAATTGAACACCTACTAACTTTTCTCCTCCCATAAAATACTCCTGTCTAATGTTTTTATTTCCCACATGCATAACTTTACATTTAGCAATATTGAACGTCATCTGCCATGTATCTGCCCATTTTTGGATTTTGTTTAAATCATCTTGGATTACTTTAGTCGATTCCAAACTGTTTGCCAAACCCCCAAGTTTTGTATAATCTGCAAATGTAACTATTTTGGTGCTAACGTCCATATCAAGATCATTTATGTAAATAAGGAAGAGCAGAGGTCCCAGCACCGATCCCTGCGGGACACCACTGCCCACAGCACCTAGGTCAGATACGGCCCCACCTACTGTTACTCTTTGTATTCGCCCTTGCAGCCAATTATGAACCCACTGTGAAACTACTCCTGCAATTCCTACTGAATTCATTTTAGCAATGAGCCTCTCATGTGGTACCTTGTCAAATGCTTTTTGAAAGTTCAAATATATAATTTCATAAACCTGGTTCAGGTCAACACACTTTGTAGCCTCTTTGAAAAAGTTGAATTAATGTTTTAAACATAGAGCTGTCCTGCAGGCTAGAGGTGGGTTTGGTGATTCTTCAGTGTGGCCTGGGGCTCGTCTCCTGCTTGTGTTCCCAGGTGAGGAGCAGGACCTGCCAGGCACGCTGTCACTGGTGCTGTCCCAGTGCTGCAAGAGGGTGAAGGACACGGTGCAGAAACTAGCCTCGCATCACAAGGACATCCACAGCAGTGTGTCCCGCGTGGGAAAGGCCATCGACAAGGTGTGCCCCGCGCCGTGTGTGTGTGCGTGTGCGTGTGCGTGTGTGTGTGTGTGTGTGTGTGTGTGTGTGTGTGTGTGTGTGTGTGTGTGTGTGTGTGCGTGTGCGCCGTGTGTGTGTGTGTGTGTGTGTGTGTGCGTGTGCGCCGTGTGTGTGTGCGTGTGTGTGTGTGTGTGTGTGTGTGTGTGTGTGTGCGCGTGTGTGCGTGTGTCCGTGTGCGTGTGTGTGTGTGTGTTCTTCAGCAGTGTCGATGAGTGTGTGTCTGTCTGTGTGTCTGTCTGTCTGTTAAAATGACCACATCCTGTCTGTCAGTGTCTGCTATAGGACTGGACAGAATACAGACGTATCACTGGCTGGTGCTGAAGGGTGATCAGGCCACAGTGTGGTGTGAGCACAGGGCACTGACTGCAGCAGCTGTAGAGTGCACAGCAGTGATGAAAATGACCTGGTTCTGCAGAGCGTGGTCATGGCACTACATTTAACGACAACTAAATAACGATCTTACAAAAACATGGCGGATGTCAGGCAGTAGGTATTAGAGGTCTACCGGTACACAAAACATACCTGTCTCGGGTTAGGTACGTTTTCGGTACAGCGGGGAAAAATAAATGCAAAACATAAAATAGTTTTTCATTTGTTATGAACTTTGTAAACAGTGGCTAATTGGCAATAATTTACTGAACAAATTAAGGCACATATTTTTCTTTCTTAAATAAAAATGAAATGTCCGTCAACACTAAAAACACTAAAAACAAAGTCCCACATGTGTGTTAGTGGTTAAAGCAAGACTGTATTCTTCCAGGATGATGATGCCCCCATCCATAGGGCATGAGTGCTCACGGAATTGTTTTATGAGCATGAAAATGACGTAAACCACATGCCATGGCCGTCTGTCACCAGGGCCTGTATGTACAAAGATTCTGAGAGTAGGAGTGCTGATCTGGGATCAGTTTAGCCTTCATTAGGATATGGACAGGGGGTCAGTGCACTCCAAAAACCTCCAACAGAAATGTATTATCAGGCGAGGGTTTAATTTCCTCCTTTTACCAACTCGACATTATTATTTAGTCACATGGGGTTTGAACCAACTTTGAAGAGGTGTGATAAACACATGGAGTGTTCCTTTAGCCCAGGTTTGTTGATGTGTGTGTGTGTGTGTGTGTGTGTGTGTGTGTGTGTGTGTGTGTGTGTGTGTGTGTGTGTGTGTGTGTGTGTGTGTGTGTGTGTGTGCTGGAGTGGTTCTGTTGGCTGCTGAGCACTGACGTGTGTGTGTGTGTGTGTGTGTGTGTGTGTGTGTGTGTGCGTGTGTGTGTGTGGCAGAACCTGGACTCGGACCTGGGCAGCGTGGGCATGGAGGCGTGCTGGCAGGCAGAGAGCCAGCGGCTGCTCAGCGAGGTCATGGTGGAGCACTTCTTCCGCCAGGGTGTGCTGGACGTAGCAGAGGAGCTGTGCCAGGTGAGAGGCGCACGCACACACACACACACACACACACCACACACACACACTCACTCACACAGCCACACACACACACACACACACACAGCCACACTCACTCACTCACACAGCCACACGCACTCGCACACACATACTCACGTTCACGCTAACGCACACACACGCACACATGCGCACGCACACATACACACATACGCACACACACACACACACACACACTCACACAGCCACACACACACACACGCACTCGCACGCACATACACACGCTCACGCTTACGTTCACGCTCACGCTCACACATACACACACACACATACACACACACGTACACACACACACACACACATACACGTACACACACACACACACGTACACACACACACACGTACACACACACACACACACACACACACACACACACACATACACGTACACACACACACACACACACACACACACACACACACACACGTACACACACACACACATACACGTACACACACACGCACACACACACGCACACACACACACACATTCAAGTGTTTCTCTCATTTTGTCACTCATCTGTTGGTGGGCTTAAAGGTTTGTTTTCATTGTAAAATGTTCTTGTCTTAAATGAGCAGAATGTGATGTCGATGGCTGCCTTTCTGTTCAACATCGGTAATAGGAAATCAATGTCATCATGTATTCAGTGTGTGTTAGACACCTGGATTGTGTTCGATGACAGATGATGTTATCTGTAAGAGAGGTGAAATAAGTCTGTCATCACACTCAAGCTCACAGCTGGTTTCCTCCCTCCGTGTTCAGGAAGCTGGCCTTTGCATGGACCCCAGTCAGAAGGAGCCTTTCGTAGAATTGAACAGAATACTAGAAGCACTTAAACTGCGAGACCTGAGACCTGCATTAGAGTAAGCCTCTCATCCTTCTCCGTCTGAGTTGTTCTTTCTGCTTTCGCTTCGGGATGTGTGCTGGCTGCTGGTGGATTAAAATGGTCACATTTCACATGTAAAAAACACTCTTTAAATTGTGTGGTTCTGTGTGTCTCAGTAGGTAGAGCATGGTTCTGTGTGGCTCAGTAGGTAGAGTGTGGTTCTGTGTGGCTCAGTAGGTAGAGCGTGGTTCTGTGTGTCTCAGTAGGTAGAGCGTGGTTCTGTGTGGCTCAGTAGGTTGAGCGTGGTGTTGACAACGCTTAGGTTGTGGGTTCAATTCCCACTGGGACCACAGATACTGAAAAATGTATGCGTTCACTACTGAAAATCGATCCGGATAAAAGCGTCTGCTAAATGGCGTGTGTTATGTATGTTATTCTGTTATGGCGTATGCAGCAATTCGGCTCAAATAATCCAGGTGATCTTATCCAGAGTGACTTACACAGTTTACATTTCTTTACATACAATCTATTTATACAGCTGGATAATGTACTGAAGCAATTCAGGTTAAGTACCTTTAGCTCAAGGGTACAACTGCAGTGCCCCATCTGGGAATTGAACCAGCAACCTCTGAGTTACAAGCCCAGCTCCCTAACCATTACACTACACTGCTCCCTAACCACTACACTACACTGCTCCCTAACCATTACACTACACTGCTCCCTAACCATTACACTACACTGCTCCTAACCATTTACACTACACTGCTCCTAACCATTACACTACACTGCTCCTAACCATTACACTACACTGCTCCCTAACCATTACACTACACTGCATTACACTACACTGCTCCCTAACCATTACACTACACTGCTCCTAACCATTACACTACACTGCTCCCTAACCATTACACTACACTGCTCCCTAACCACTACACTACACTGCTCCTAACCACTACACTACACTGCTCCCTAACCACTAACACTACACTGCTCCCTAACCATTACACTACACTGCTCCCTAACCATTACACTACACTGCTCCCTAACCATTACACTGCTGCTCCTAACCATTACACTACACTGCTCCCTAACCATTACACTACACTGCTCCCTAACCATTACACTACACTGCTCCCACTACATGCTCCTGAAATGGAGAGTCTGTCCCAGCATAGAGGGTGTGTCTATGACATCACTGGAGGAAGTGAACACAACATCCTCCCTCTCGCACACATTTTTACATTTACAGCATTTAGCAGACGCTCTTATCCAGAGCGACTTACAAGATGTGCATTAATACAAGGTAAGAACAAGAACATGCAATCATTTCACTTATAGAAAATAATGCATTGATGCTGACCTATTATGAGAATAATATTTGAGACATGCGCACACCACTTGGCTTAATGAATGAAAACTGTATGTGGGTCACACTTACTATGCTTAGATGAATGACAGAACATCGAGAAGTGGTGGCAAAGGTGGTGGATAGCGTAGCGGTCTAACGCACTGTATTTTGGCTGGTCCGATATGAGTGTGCGCTGCCTATCAGGGACGCGGTTCTAAACCTGTCTCTACCAGACCGGCTCTGGTCATCAGCCCCGATCGGGGGCGGGGGCGTTTGTCTGTCTGCCCCAGGGGGAGGGGGGAGGGAGGGTGAGCCGGCTCGGGTTCGCTGTGAAGCACGTAAGGGAGTCTCCAGAACATGGGTGAAAAAAAAGAAGTGGTGCCAAAGAGGCGGTATGTTTTGATTGGTTGCCGTACCGCTGATGTCACAGACACACCTCTCTCCCCACCTCCACCAACAAAACGGCAGAAAAAAGAGATCTGACTGAGAGACAGAAATCTGTAACGAGAGGCAACCGTTCTCACCGCTCGCAAACAGGAAATGAACCGTTTTAAACTTCTTAAATGTTTCTACTTCATTTGTTGGTTTACAGTTCAAATGTATGTTTAGCTATTATATTATGTTTACAACTATGTATGCTTTTGGGTCAATGGTTCTGGACGCCATAGACTCTTAGTTGTATAATAGACATTGTAGTTTATTTAAAAAAATTGACAAACCTTTATAAATGGAAAGGGACATATTGTTTAAAGGGCCTTGAGGTAGTTTTGACTGAGGTGTTCATTGAGTACTGAAATTGAAGTGACGTGTATTGACAGGAGCACACGCACACCCACCCCCACACGCACACACACACACACACGCACACACACCCACACACTCACACACACCCCCCACCCCCACCCCCACATGCGCACACACACACACACTCACTCTCACACACGCACGCACGCACGCACACACACTCTCACACACACACACACTCACACACACACACACACTCACTCACACACACACACCCACATGCGCACACTCACACTCACACCCCCACACCCACCCCCACATGCGCACGCACACACACACACACACACACACACACACACACACACACACACACACACACACACACACACTCTGTACTCTGGTGGGTGTGTGGAGGAGGGGTCCCAGCGGGGGATCTGGAGAGATGGTTGCCAGAGTGGAGTAGAGTCCACAGGGGAGGGCTCCATGCCCCCCCTCCAGAGGACAGAGATGTGAGGAACGCGTGACGTCAAATGGGCAAAATTAGGGGTTAGGGATTTAGGGATTTAGGGATTTAGGGATTTAGGGGTTAGGGGTTAGGGGTTAGGGGTTATGGTTAGGGTTCGGGTTGGGGGTTTGGGTTACCTGTACTGTAAAATAAAATAAAAACCCAACAGGCCAATCATATCTCGAATCGCATACCGTGGTCTGGAAGGGGAGCATCTGGCCTCTCCCAGTTCCACAAACTGTGTTTGATCATGTGACCTCCGTGGTGGCCTCCCTGATTGGTGGGCTGTGTCAGGTGGGCGGTGGAGAACCGGGAGGTGCTGACGGCGCAGAACAGCGCTCTGGAGTTTAAGCTGCACAGGCTCAACTTCATCCGGCTGCTGATGGGAGGAGCAGCCAATCAGAAGGAGGCGCTTCAGTACGCCAAACACTTTCAGCCCTTCGCACTCAACCACCAGAAAGGTCATTTTATTATTTTATTTAATTACTGCATTTATTGTTTAGAAAATGTTATTTATTCAATCCGTTGGTGACAAATGTCTTGCATTATTCCACTAGCCAAACCATTTTAGACCATTATTACTGATAGGATGTTAATGGTTAATTGATGATCGATTTATCGCCGTTAAGAATTTGATCGATCAAGCATATCAAATTAACGATTATGTATCACAGCTTGGAGTTATCCAATAGCACAAACTCCAGTGAGTGTAACAATATTGCTTTGAAACAACACTTAAAACCTTGTTGATTTTATAAAATCTACCGAGCATTATTTCACAAAAGAAACAATTTAGTAGTACAATTAACTACAAAACATTTTTGTTATATTTTGTATAGCCTAACCTCAGCCGACAATAGCATGGTCTCTTGAATTTGCTAATCTCGCCTAACGTTACTTACGCATTTCTCCAAGTTTTTGGTGAAATCGTTTTGTTTTGGCACGGCAGTATTTATGCATCCTCGGGACATCGGTTCCGTCAGAGCGGTTTTCTCATCGGCTGGTCTTACTGTGAACAGGCTGCGCACACGGCTCACCCCTGAACACGTGGATATGCTCATATTCTTAAATAAAAACCAGTAATGGTGCTGGTTAATTTCCTTCATAATGCTTATTTTTTTATGCTGTTAAAATAGGCTTTTGCCTCAAAAGTTTGAGTAAAGCTTTGACTGAGGAACAAAACCGCACATTTTGTATTCTGTCATACGCCACATTTTGCAGGTTTTTTCTTTTCTTTTAAAGATTAAACGATTAATTGTTTGTTAATGTGGGTGACGATTAATCAAGGAAATTTCTTAAAATTACCATCCCTACTTAGTGACAATTTGGGAAAAAGTTATGAATGAACGACTTGGCAATTTAATAACTAATAAATGTTAATGATGAATAAATGTTAATGATTAATAAATGTTAAATTCATTTCTGGACCTTACTCTGGTCACTGTCTGAGGCACCTGGGTCTTCTCCACTTTACAGTATTATGCACTTGAAATGTATTTGAAATTGATTTGACATTTGTGGAAATGTCTGGAAGCAATTCAGCACAAACGCCATGGGGAGGTTTGTGGATTATTATTATTATTATATAATATTCATATTTAAGTCGTATCCAGAGCACCTTCCTGCCCTTGAGGTTTGGAGGAACTGGAGGAACGGGAGCAGCTCGTGCAGTGTGCAGGGCTAGCATGCTAGCGAGCGTTAGCGTTCTCTGAGACCATGCGCACAGCGCCTGATACTGGCGTGGAGGAAGTTCCCCCGGGGGGCACTGACCGCATAGTGCGGGGGGTTCCCGAGAGCACTGACCGCATAGTGGGGGGGTTCCCCGAGCACTGACCGCATAGTGCGGGGGTGTTCCCCCGAGAGGCACTGACCGCACTTATGTTTGGGGGCTCCCTCCTGGTGTCTGTCATTTCTAAGAGGCAGAAGAGATTTGTTTCAGATTTCATGGGCTTTCTGAAGTGGATGGTTTGCATGCTGGATTGTGACCTCGTGTGACCTCCTGTGACCTCGTGTGACCTCCTGTGACCTCCTGTGACCTCCTGTGACCTCGTGTGACCTCGTGTGACCCTGTTCCTCCAGACATCCAGGTGCTGATGGGCAGCTTGGTGTACCTGCGGCAGGGCATCGAGAACTCGCCCTACGTCCACCTGCTGGACTCCACTCAGTGGGCGGACATCTGTGACATCTTCACGCGCGACGCCTGCTCCCTGCTCGGCCTGTCGGTCGACTCGCCGCTCAGCGTCAGGTGAGACGTCACCGTGGCGACGGGTTTGAGTGACAGGTGTCAGTGTGTGTGTGTGTTTGAGTGACAGGTGTCAAGAGTGTGTTTCAGCTGTAGTGTTAACGCGCTGGTGTTTCAGCTGTAGTGTTAATGCGCTGGTGTTTGAGCTGCAGTGTTAATGCGCTGGTGTTTGAGTGACAGTGTTAACGCGCTGGTGTGTGAGCCGCAGTGTTAATGCGCTGGTGTTTGAGTGACAGTGTTAACGCAGCTGCAGTGTTAATGCGCTGGTGTTTGAGTGACAGTGTTAACGTTGTGTGAGCCGCAGTGTTAATGCGCTGGTGTTTGAGCTGTAGTGTTAACGCACTGGTGTTTGAGTGACAGTGTTAATGCGCTGGTGTGTGAGCTGCAGTGTTAATGCGCTGGTGTTTGAGCTGCAGTGTTAATGCGCTGGTGTTTGAGTGACAGTGTTAATGCGCTGGTGTGTGGCTACAGTGTTAATGCGCTGGTGTTTGAGCTGTAGTGTTAACGCACTGGTGTTTGGTGACAGTGTTAATGCGCTGGTGTGTGAGCTGCAGTGTTAATGCGCTGGTGTTTGAGCTGCAGTGTTAATGCGCTGGTGTTTGAGTGACAGTGTTAATGCGCTGGTGTGTGAGCTGCAGTGTTAACGCGCTGGTGTGTGGCTGCAGTGTTAATGCGCTGGTGTGTGGCTGCAGTGTTAATGCGCTGGTGTGTGAGCTGCAGTGTTAATGCGCTGGTGTTTGAGTGACAGTGTTAATGCGCTGGTGTTTGAGTGACAGTGTTAATGCGCTGGTGTGTGAGCTGCAGTGTTAATGCGCTGGTGTGTGAGCTGCAGTGTTAATGCGCTGGTGTGTGGCTGCAGTGTTAACGCGCTGGTGTGTGGCTACAGTGTTAACGCGCTGGTGTGTGGCTACAGTGTTAACGCGCTGGTGTGTGGCTACAGTGTTAATGCGCTGGTGTGTGGCTACAGTGTTAACGCGCTGGTGTGTGAGCTGCAGTGTTAATGCGCTGGTGTTTGAGCTGTAGTGTTAATGCGCTGGTGTGTGGCTACAGTGTTAATGCGCTGGTGTGTGGCTACAGTGTTAACGCGCTGGTGTTTGAGTGACGGTGTTAATGCGCTGGTGTTTGAGCTGTAGTGTTAATGCGCTGGTGTGTGGCTACAGTGTTAACGCGCTGGTGTGTGGCTACAGTGTTAATGCGCTGGTGTGTGGCTACAGTGTTAATGCGCTGGTGTTTGAGCTGTAGTGTTAACGTGCTGGTGTGTGAGCTGCAGTGTTAATGCGCTGGTGTTTGAGTGGCAGTGTTAATGCGCTGGTGTGTGGCTACAGTGTTAATGCGCTGGTGTGTGGCTACAGTGTTAATGCGCTGGTGTGTGGCTACAGTGTTAATGCGCTGGTGTGTGGCTACAGTGTTAATGCGCTGGTGTGTGGCTACAGTGTTAATGCGCTGGTGTGTGAGCTGCAGTGTTAATGCGCTGGTGTGTGGCTACAGTGTTAATGCGCTGGTGTGTGGCTACAGTGTTAACGCGCTGGTGTTTGAGTGACGGTGTTAATGCGCTGGTGTGTGGCTACAGTGTTAATGCGCTGGTGTGTGGCTACAGTGTTAACGCGCTGGTGTTTGAGTGACGGTGTTAATGCGCTGGTGTTTGAGTGACGGTGTTAATGCGCTGGTGTGTGAGCTGCAGTGTTAATGCGCTGGTGTGTGAGCTGCAGTGTTAATGCGCTGGTGTGTGAGCTGCAGTGTTAATGCGCTGGTGTTTGAGTGACGGTGTTAATGCGCTGGTGTTTGAGCTGTAGTGTTAACGCGCTGGTGTTTGAGTGACAGTGTTAATGCGCTGGTGTGTGGCTACAGTGTTAATGCGCTGGTGTTTGAGTGACGGTGTTAATGCGCTGGTGTTTGAGCTGCAGTGTTAATGCGCTGGTGTTTGAGCTGCAGTGTTAATGCGCTGGTGTGTGGCTACAGTGTTAATGCGCTGGTGTTTGAGTGACAGTGTTAACGCGCTGGTGTGTGGCTACAGTGTTAACGCGCTGGTGTGTGGCTACAGTGTTAATGCGCTGGTGTGTGAGCTGCAGTGTTAATGCGCTGGTGTGTGGCTGCAGTGTTAATGCGCTGGTGTGTGGCTACAGTGTTAATGCGCTGGTGTGTGAGCTGCAGTGTTAATGCGCTGGTGTGTGGCTACAGTGTTAATGCGCTGGTGTGTGAGCTGTAGTGTTAACGCGCTGGTGTGTGGCTGCAGTGTTAATGCGCTGGTGTGTGGCTACAGTGTTAATGCGCTGGTGTTTGAGTGACAGTGTTAATGCGCTGGTGTTTGAGCTGTAGTGTTAACGCGCTGGTGTTTGAGCTGTAGTGTTAATGCGCTGGTGTGTGGCTACAGTGTTAACGCGCTGGTGTGTGGCTACAGTGTTAATGCGCTGGTGTGTGGCTACAGTGTTAATGCGCTGGTGTGTGGCTACAGTGTTAATGCGCTGGTGTGTGGCTACAGTGTTAATGCGCTGGTGTGTGGCTACAGTGTTAATGCGCTGGTGTGTGGCTACAGTGTTAACGCGCTGGTGTTTGAGTGACAGTGTTAATGCGCTGGTGTGTGGCTACAGTGTTAACGCGCTGGTGTGTGGCTACAGTGTTAATGCGCTGGTGTGTGGCTACAGTGTTAACGCGCTGGTGTGTGGCTACAGTGTTAATGCGCTGGTGTGTGGCTACAGTGTTAATGCGCTGGTGTGTGGCTACAGTGTTAACGCGCTGGTGTGTGAGCTGCAGTGTTAATGCGCTGGTGTGTGGCTACAGTGTTAATGCGCTGGTGTTTGAGCTGTAGTGTTAATGCGCTGGTGTGTGGCTACAGTGTTAATGCGCTGGTGTTTGAGCTGTAGTGTTAATGCGCTGGTGTGTGGCTACAGTGTTAATGCGCTGGTGTGTGGCTACAGTGTTAATGCGCTGGTGTGTGGCTACAGTGTTAATGCGCTGGTGTGTGGCTACAGTGTTAATGCGCTGGTGTGTGGCTACAGTGTTAATGCGCTGGTGTGTGGCTACAGTGTTAATGCGCTGGTGTTTGAGCTGTAGTGTTAATGCGCTGGTGTGTGGCTACAGTGTTAATGCGCTGGTGTTTGAGCTGTAGTGTTAACGCACTGGTGTGTGGCTACAGTGTTAATGCGCTGGTGTGTGGCTACAGTGTTAATGCGCTGGTGTGTGGCTACAGTGTTAATGCGCTGGTGTGTGGCTACAGTGTTAATGCGCTGGTGTGTGAGCTGCAGTGTTAACGCGCTGGTGTTTGAGTGACAGTGTTAATGCGCTGGTGTGTGGCTGCAGTGTTAATGCGCTGGTGTGTGGCTACAGTGTTAATGCGCTGGTGTGTGGCTACAGTGTTAATGCGCTGGTGTGTGGCTACAGTGTTAATGCGCTGGTGTGTGGCTGCAGTGTTAATGCGCTGGTGTGTGGCTACAGTGTTAATGCGCTGGTGTGTGGCTACAGTGTTAATGCGCTGGTGTGTGGCTACAGTGTTAATGCGCTGGTGTGTGGCTGTAGTTTCTCCGCAGGCTGTGTAGCGCTGCCCGCCCTCATTAACATCAAGGCCGTGATGGAACAGCGGCAGTGCATCGGCGTGTGGAACCAGAAGGACGAGCTGCCTGTGAGTGCCAGCCTCCCGACTCCACGGCAACGCCTTTTCACAAATCTCTCCCAGATACACACACACACAGACCACTATCAGGGCTCGAAACTGCCACCAATTTGGTGGCATTTGCCACTGAAAATCTGCCCAGTGCCACTAAAAAAAATAACCAGTGGCAATGTTGCCACTAGAATGTTTTTTTATTTATTTATTTATTTTTATCCTAAAGTAATATTTTGGTCAAACAGTTGGACGATTTTGTTTGATTATTTGATCTCACATTGATCTTGTTATGTCGGTTAAGTTGTGTTTATGTCTGTTGTCTTGGCGACTATTTAGGCTACATGAGGTCTGGGCGGAGCCCGTCCGTTCGGGCGGCATTTCTTTCAAGTTTTCCCGAGTCCCGGGCAAAGTAGCAAGAGTCAGACACAACATTAGAGCAAGCTAGGTCATCATTGCCGATCACAAAACCATAGCCTATGAAGAATAATGAAGCGCATCGATACGTTTTTCGTGAAGAAAAATGCCCCACCACCACCACCTGAGGTTCGACCAGACGCAGAAATAGATTCAGAATCCGATGAGCAGTCATAGCCGGCAGAACAGGAAACCGAGGTAACCGAGCAGCCACCCTCCGCTAAAAAGCCAAGATGTAGCCCTAACTCGAGATTTCGCCCTGAGTGCCTTAAAGAGTTCACATGGCTAAGGTACGAGAAAACAGGAAAATATATGTACTGTGTGTACTGCAAACAATGCGGGCCGACTGTTGCAGGCAGTAGCAAACTTGCGTCTGCAGCAACCCGTTTTAAACGCGACCCCTCGCTATCCACGGCAAAAGCCACAAGCACATACAGTGCCGCGACAGGTGCATCGCGGCGCTGCTGCCGCTCTCCCGCAGCGCTCCAACGGCCAGAAGCAGCGGCCCGATCACAACAAGAGGCAGAGATGATCGTTAAGTTCAACACCGCATACAACATTGCAAAGGAGGAAATTCCGTTCACTAAATTTAGGTCACAGATACTGCTCCAAAAGAAGAATGGTTTGAATGTAAACCCAACGTATAGCAACGACAAGTCCTGTGCGCTATTTATTGGAGTTATTGCAGACACACTGAAAAAGAGCACCGCGGAGAAAATAGCAGCAGTCCCATATCTCTCATTCATGATAGACGGGGACACAGACATCTCAACAAAGGAATGCGAAATCGTGTATGCACGTATCATGGCCAATGGAAGACCCATCAACATCTTGATAGGCCATGTTGAGGTGAAACATGCCAATGCACAAGGTATGTATGTAGGCGTAGCCTAAATAATGTGAACATAATATGCTAATTAGCTAAAATTAGTACAACATGCAGCTCTATTATATATATAACAGGGCTCGAAACTGCCACCAATTTGGTGGCATTTGCCACTGAAAATCTGCCAACTGCCACTAACAGAAAAACTTAGTGGCAACTGTGCCACCAGTGTAAAATGTTAGTGTTGAGCCCTGCACTATACATATGTATTCAGAGAGGTCTGAGCGCAGGGTCAGCCATAGCACAGCGCCCTGGAGCAGTTTAGGGGTTCAGTGCCTTGCTCAAGGGCACTTCAGCAGTGCCCCAGGAAGTGAACTAGCATCCCTCAGGTTTCCAGTTCATTGTTTTTTTTCGTTTGGGCTTCCTGGGATTCAAACCAGCAACCCCCCGCTTGCAAACCCGTGTCACTGACCACTGAGCCACTGCCGCCCCCATTTTTATGACGTGTTTGTTTATAGGATGTTGGTGTTTTGTCCTGACGTTTGTGTGTGTTTTTGATGAGTGCAGATCGAGGTGGACTTGGGGAAGAGGTGCTGGTACCACTCCGTGTTCGCCTGCCCCATCCTGAGACAGCAGACGACCGAGACCAACCCGCCCATGAAGCTGGTCTGTGGGCACATCATCTCCAAGGACGCCCTCAACAAGATGATCAACGGCAGCAAGTGCGTCTCAGAGCCCGCCCAGCCTAACGCTCCGCTTCTCATCGCAACGCCGCCAGTCTACGTATTAACGGTCTGGTATCAAACCACATCGTGCACCATCAGAAAGCTGATCAATAGCTCTTTCAAATCATATGACACAATAGCACAATATTAATAAACTTTTAATAAGGCGAGGAAAAGCACACATTTTCTAATAAAATCTGTTTTCAAACCACTACCATTTTGAATGGAGTGGAGTGACGATAGAGAAAATATTTGAGTTTATCGAGTCTTCCCTATTTTGTAAGCATGTCGAATCTGAAATCAGGATAGATCTTACGGTGTAAGAGTTACAGGCTTTTTAGTGACTGGTGGTGTTTTTACAGAATTCTATATATGGAATGTTCCGCGGTCAGACACTTTCTTATCTGGATAGTAGAATAAACATATCTGCGCCATGGCATATTACAAATAACATTTAGCCTCACGTGATAATAAAATACATACACAAGCAATACAAGATTAAAAAATTGTCATTTTAAAATACAAGGTTAGGAGGTTACAATGTCTCATTAAAACCTGAAAAAGTGCAAGTCATTTAAAGGTCATTTTTGAAATTTTGAGTGTCTTTCACTTGGATGTTGTTGGGTAAAATGTGTAAATACAGGTGGGAAAAGTGACTGAAATAAGTTAATTTCAGGCTGTAAGGCAACAAAAGGTGACATTTTTGAGATTGAGTAACTTTACCCATACATTTCACACACCAATATACACTGCCTGGCCCCCAAAAAAGTCACCACCTGGATTTAACTAAACAAAAAGGTAAGAGCCTTCCATTGGATCATTACTGCAGTGATTAATATGTAACAAGTTATTTAACCCTAACTGATGCAGTGAGTAGCTTCTCATTTCTTAAACAACCATGTCAGGATGAAGGATGAAGTGATGCACCCATCATGCCTAGTGCCTACCGTACAAGCCTGTGGGGGCAGTGTTATGATCTGGGGTTGCTGCAGTTGGTCAGGTCTAGGTTCAGCCCAAAGAATGAGGTCAGCTGACTACCTGAATATACTGAATGACCAGGTTTTTCCATCAATGGATTTTTTCTTCCCTGATGGCACGGGCATATTCCAAGATGGCAATGCCATGATTCATCGGGCTCAAATTGTGAAAGAGTGATTCAGGGAGCATGAGACATCATTTTCACACATGGATTGGCCACCACAGAGTCCAGACCTTAACCCCATTGAGAATATTTGGGATGTGCTGGAGAAGACTTTGCGCAGCGGTCCGACTCTCCCATCATCAATACAAGATCTTGGCGAAAAATGTATGCAACTCTGGACGGAAATAAATGTTATGACATTGCAGAAGCTTATCGAAACGATGCCACGGCGAATGCGTGCCATAATCAAAGCTAAAGGCGGTCCAACGAAATATTAGTCTGTGACTTTTTTTGGGGACGGGCAGTGTATAAGAACATAAGAATACATAAAGACCGTTCGGCCCATCTAGGCTCATCATGTCCTAATCTAAAGAGTAGTACTGCATCTAGCCTGGACTTGAATAGCCCAAGTGTTTCTGCCTCTACTACCTGACCTGGCGAACTGTTCCAGGCATTGACAACTCTCTGTAAAGAAAGACATCCTAATATCTGTGTGGAATTAGCCTTTAACTCATTTCCACCTGTGGCCTCTTGTTCTGCTGACCCCACTTAACTTTAAAAATCTTTGCTAGTGCACTTTGTTAATCCCTTTTAGGAATTTAAAAACCTCATTAAAATCCCCCCTAAGTCTCAGTTTGCTAAGTTTAAATAGATTGTGCCTTAAGTCTATCATCATAACTTTGACCAGGTATGAAAGGTATCATACATATATGTATGATATGTTCATATCATACCCACATACATTTCATACACCGATGGATATCACACACACACACACACACACACACACACCCATACACACACCCACACACACACACACACACACACACACACACACACACGTACGACCTGCAGGCCCCTGTGTGACCACCACTAGATACCCCTGCATTGTAACCATTATTTTTTGAGGTGATATTTGCAATATTAATGAATAATAATAAGCATGTTTGTCTCCTCTCAATATTAATGAATAATAATAAGCATGTTTGTCTCCTCTCAATATTAATGAATAATAATAAGCATGTTTGTCTCCTCTCAATATTAATGAATAATAATGGGCATGTTTGTCTCCTCTCAAGGTTGAAGTGCCCCTACTGTCCGATGGAGCAGGTGCCAGCAGACGCAAAACAGATCTACTTCTGAGAGGGTGATGAGTGGGGGAACCTGTGTGTGTGTGTGTGTGTGTGTGTGTGTGTGTGTGTGTGTGTGTGTGTGTGTGTGTGTGTGTGTGAGTGAGTGTGTGTGTGTGTGTGTGTGTGCGCGTGAGAGAGAGTGAGTGTGTTTGTGCGTGTGTGTGTGTGCGTGCGTGTGTGAGTGTGAGAGTGTGTGCGTGTGTGTGTGTGTGTGAGAGAGAGAGTGTATGTGAGTGTGTGTGCGTGTGTGTGAGAGAGAGAGTGTATGAGAGAGTGTGTGTGTGTGTGTGAGAGAGAGAGTGCGTGCATGCGTAGTGTGCGTGTGTGTGTGAGAGAGAGAGAGTGTGTGAGAGAGTGTGTGTGTGCGTGTTTGTATTACAGGGTTTTGGTTTTGGAGAATGTGCCAATAAGCAGAGACATGATCGCTGCGTGGAGACGCTTCTGCTCCAGGCTCTGGAGAGGCCGCCACACTCGATGCCTTTGGCCGCTTTATTTAGTGAGAGATTACTTTCAGTATGTATTATTTTATCTTTTTTTTCTTTCTCCTCTTGAAATATCAGTGTATCATCATATTGAAAGATTTGTATGTCAACTGTTGAGAAAATTGCTGTGGAGAAATGTATATAAAATTGCCTAAATGGAAATGTAGCGAATACTACTGCAGTACTACCCTTCAGTGATGATACGTTGTGCTTTGTACAGAGATGAGTGAAAATGGCTGCCCCTTGGCCTGACATATTTAAAACGTATTGCTAATTTATATTGTTTAATTGCAGAGGTGTGGCTAGAATTGTTTCTTTGCTTTAATGACTCTTAATGTTTTTTTGTGTAACGCGATATCTAGTTCATACGGACAGAGACGGGCTTTTCTCCCGCCTGCTGTTGGTTTTGGAAATAAAGCACTGAAACAAACTTTTCTGAATATTTCCTTGTGCTTCTAAAATCAAACAGGACTTTTCAATATGGTTGCTTTTGACAGTACCTCTTCCAGTCCACCAGAGGGCATTACTGTGCCAAAACTTTATTGTATAACTTTAAAGTTGGGAGGGAAAGACCAACACAGACCCTTAAACCTTAAAACAATTTATTAGTTGCTCAGTTAATTGCAGTTAAACAATACATTTACAACACAGTAGCAGCGTTTTCTAGATCCCGTCTTTCTCCAGAGGTCTCCAAACAGACCTCTCGGCATTCGTACATAAAACGACCAGCCAGACCAGTCTGCTCTTATCATCAAAACATCTTATGTGCATATGTATATGATTTAAATGATGTGAAAGCATGATGTTACCACTGAATTACACACAGAAACAGTACAGCTAAAATGGTCATAAACAAACAGAAATAGGAATGTGCAACATTCAGAATCGTGTGACAGAGGCAGGGCACTTCAGCAGTCATGCATTCAGCTTAAATAGGATTTAAGAACAACCGTGGATCCAGGAGCATACGTCTGACTCGAGGCATTCTCCCATTTACACATGTGCAGCACTCACACAACGCTCAACAGACTTTGAGCGTAACGTTTCACGGCCTAGACTCCGGTGTTCTCCGTCGAGAACAGTTTGGAAAGTTCAACAAACCCCAAAATGAGCTGAACTGTGGTTGTGAAGAAAAAAAGGGGTATCACTTGCATTTATTTGCAAGTCAAGGCTGAGGGAAAAATGTTGATTGAATCCAGATGGTTGGTCAAGCAGTTCAGCAAATCAGTGAAGTTATAAATAATTTGAGTCGAACGACGGACGCAGCCTGGTTACGGTGATTTGAACCCGCAACCTTCCGGGGAGGGAGTTCCCAGGCCTCCTTAAACCACCCTAGGGCTACCCGCACTTCCCGCGTACTTTAGCGTTTTGGTTTGCTAGCGCTAACTTGCATGTTAGACTTGATAGAGAAGGTCACGTCTTAGAAAAACGAACGTTTGCTGCCAGCGAACTGATTTGCTTTTTAGTTCGTTATTTAATACTAGCGTCATGTGTGCTTGCTCACTCTGCCTTCATTTTAACTGCAGGCTCATTCATTCCTGAGTCCACGTAGGTGTGCGTTTCGCTGTATTGCTAGTTAGCTAGCTAGCTACAGTAACAACATAGGGTTAACGTATATGGAATTATGGGCTAGCTAACCAGCTAGTTTGGTATTCATTTGAACGCTAGCTAGCTAATAGCTATCGCGTTTTTTGTTCGCTAACGTTAGCAGCTACCCAACGTTATCCAGATATACACCATGGCCGTGTCCGTAACCACTCCCTATTCCCTATATAGTACACTACTTTGTGTGGACGCTATTTTGTAGAGTGCAAGAATTCTAAAATGTGAATTTCGTACACTAAATAGGAACGAAAATACCCACAATTCACGTGATTTGTAGTGTACATCGACTGTACCCTACTTTACCCTACAATTGATCCCGTCTACCACAATGCAATGCGGCCGTGTCATACCGAAGGAGAGAAGGGAAAGAATGGCGACAGAAATGACCGCAATAACATAGCTTAACGTTACTTACATTTATTTACATTTACACAAAATTTTGCCCGTCTTTGAAACTCAAAACTTTAGCACATTTAAACCTGCCGCCATGAGTGCTCGGTTTGTTTATGATACTGAGCACATCCGCTTGCGTCACCTGAATATCCGGCACTTTTTTTTTTTTTTGACGCAAATGACGTTCAGTTGTAGTCTCCGAAAACACTACTTTCGTTCTCTAAATAGTACACTATATAGTATATACTATATAGGAATAGGAATAGGAAGCAGTGAGCGGTTTCGGACACGATGTCCCCAGGTGACAGGGCAGTTATGTGAACTGCACCAGTGTCCTCCCCTCGTTACGCAGGAGGAGGTCACAGGCTGGCAGGCCACTGAGGCTGGCTGCCCAGGACCAACTTGTCACAGAACTAATTTCATGAAAGTAGCCTGACCTGGGAGTCCATATTCCCAGTGCAGGTATTGGTCGTGGTCTTTCGGCTGTCTCACTACACATGGCACCCTGCACTCTGGACTATGTGCCTTCCATTCAATGACATTAATTGGATAACAGCACAATGTATAAAAATATCACTGCCATTTACTTGGAACAGTAATCATAAAATATAAATCTATTTCTTTGTGTACCATGAAGGCTTTTATAATTTGTCTAAAATGTTTTATAATTAGGTGGGAATTTGTGGAAGGCATCGATCTCGGCAAGGTGCGGAGGAGCAAGGTTGCCTGGTGGACTTTCCGTGGGCAGGTCTGGCAATCCTGCAGTTATTGGCCAGTAAGGCTAGTCCCAAATGCCCTAATTGATCAATGACAGTTAATAGGTCTGTTCGTGTTTGTTCCCGTGCCTTCCATCTCGGAGGAGGCAGACTTTTACTTAGTTTGTTGTTTTCGCCACAAAGCTTTGCGGCGAGTATGGTGAAGATTTTGTCTGATTGATTTATTCTGCTCCCCCCCCCCCGCCCCCCCCGCCCCGCCCTGATTCCCCAACCCTGCCCTGATTCCCCCGCCCCTGCCCTGATTCCCCCACCCCTGCCCGGGAGAGAGCGAGACTGAAGATCCGGTCCGGAAACCACCAAACTCCACTCCGTGTGTTCATGCTGCTCTGGTCCCACATTTACATTTTAACTATTTAACAGACGCTCTTATCCAGAGCGACTTACAAGATGTCCCAGCCGGGGGTTGTCATGTGACGTGTGACAGAATTATAATCTAAAACGGCACTAGTCTTGATTACAAAACTGACCTCTTAAAGAAAAAAAAAAAATATGTTATTTTTTATTTACTAGCAAATAAGCAGGAATACCAGTAAAGAAAATATTTTGTCAGTTAAAAGTTAGGGGAAAGATAACTGTATACATCCTACAAGTGACAGTGAGGCTATTTAAATAAAATAAAACACTTCTGAGAACCTTTGATTAAACCTTTAAAAAAACCTGAGCTTCATGCACAGTGCCCCTTCAGCCGAAGGGTAAGAGCAGACCTTGCTTACTAGTGCAGTACTTGGGCAGGGTTCTCAATATTTGACATGACTTAGTCACTAGGTTATTAGCACGTGAGAGATTATGGTTTTGTGTTTTGACTGTAAGTGGAGGATCAGTCAGGAGCACTGCTGCCGTCTCTCTGTCAGTAAAAGCTCAAAACACGTTGCATTATAAACGTATATCTGTTAAGAAATCATCGCATGATTAAATTTGAAGGACTAAAATCCTTCTTTTGATCCTAATCAATAACCTCAGTTGTCACTAAATATCTGCACCTCATCTGAGTTAATTATAGCTTACAAACTACAGGCCCAGGGGAAGGTGCGAAGAACATTTACATTTGACATTTTGGGCATTTCAGAGTCGGTGTCTGCAGACACTGACCTGCAGAAGCAGGAGATCAGCTGACTACAGGGGAACCAGTCCCTGATGTGATTGGCTGATGGTCCAGGTGGGATGTCCCGGATCAGATCCACTCGGGCTGCTGCTGTGGCCTCACCAGTAGAGTCACCCAAACGCCACCCAAACACCACCCAAACGCCACCCAAACGCCACCCAAACACCACCCAAACGCCACCCAAACACCACCCAAACGCCACCCAAACACCACCCAAACGCCACACAAACGCCAGGACTGGTCCTTGTCTGTCCCTGCAAAGTACATACACAGAATTAGAAACGATTTAACAGACGATTTTTAACCATTTAAATGACTGCATTATTATACTATTGTAATTGGGTAGTGCCGTGGCTATGTAGCTAATGCCACTTAGGAAATGCGATTGCATTTAGCTCATTTAGAAATGATCCAATGTTATTCTAACTAAAATACACGTACATATACGCCCAGCACATGAATATTATTAAATGAAGTAAACCCAGAGGAGTCAAGATTGTGAAACGATCACAGCCCGCTTGTGAACCGACAAACCAAAACTCCAAACGTCATTGTGATGCATTGGCAGAACCAAATTGGCTTATGGGAGGTGTAGTCCAGAACTATAATTAATTGGTTCTGTGTGGCTCAGTAGGTAGAGCATGGTTCTGTGTGGCTCAGTGGGTAGAGCGTGGTTCTGTGTGGCTCAGTAGGTAGAGTGTGGTTCTGTGTGGCTCAGTAGGTAGAGGATGGTTCTGTGTGGCTCAGTAGGTAGAGCGTGGTTCTGTGTGGCTCAGGTAGAGGTGGTTCTGTGGCTCAGAGGTATGGTTCTGTGTGGGTAGAGCTCAGTAGGTAGAGCGTGGTTCTGTGTGTCTCAGTAGGCAGAGCGTGGTTCTGTGTGGCTCAGTAGGTAGAGTGTGGTTCTGTGTGTCTCAGTAGGTAGAGCATGGTTCTGTGGGCTTCAGAGCATGGTTCTGTGTGGCTCAGTAGGTAGAGCATGGTTCTGTGTGGCTCAGTAGGTAGAGCGTGTGTCGGTCACAAAATCACGTGTCAAATTTACATTTAACTGTTTCTGGAAAGTTCTAAATGTTTACTGAAGTACTGTGAAAGGTGTGGGAGGAGCCTGCATACCTGGGCGGGGCTACCCCTGGGCGGGGCTATCGCCGTGGTGATAGGAGAAGGCGACGAGGCGGTGGAACATGGCTGCCAGGAGGGCGATGGCCGCCAGCACCACGCTGCAGATGAGGCTGAAGGCCCAGCGAGGGCCCAGGTGAGTGTACACCTGAGACACAAACACAGGGCCCAGCACTCGGGCCCCACTGCCCGACGCAGTCAGCCAGCCCATATACACACCCTGCGCAGAGAGAGAGAGAGGTGTGTCACACACACACACACACACACACACACACACACACACACACACACACACACACACACACACACATATACACACCCTGCGCAGAGAGAGAGGTGTGTGTCACACACACACACACACACACACACACACACACACACACACACACACACACACACACACACACACACACACACACACACACACACACACACCCATATACACACCCTGTGCAGAGAGAGAGAGGTGTGTTACACACACGCACACGCACACACACACACCCATATACACACACACACACACACCCATATACACACCCTGCGCAGAGAGAGAGAGAGAGAGAGAGAGTGTGTTACACACACACACACACACACACACTACAGAGAGAGGTGTGTTACACACACACACACACACACACACACACACACACACACACACACCCTATACACACCCTACACAGAGAGAGAGAGAGAGGTGTTACACACACACACACACACACACACACACCCTATACACACCCTGCGCAGAGAGAGAGAGAGGTGTGTCACACACACACACACACACACACACACACACACACACACACACACACACACCCTGCGCAGAGAGAGAGAGAGAGAGAGAGAGAGGTGTGTTACACACACACATATACACACCCTGCGCAGAGAGAGAGAGAGGTGTGTTACACACACACACACACACACACACACACCCTGCGCAGAGAGAGAGAGAGAGAGAGAGAGTGTGTTACACACACACACACACCACATATACACACCCTGCGCAGAGAGAGAGAGAGAGAGGTGTGTTACACACACACACACACACACACCCTGCGCAGAGAGAGAGAGAGAGAGAGAGAGAGAGAGAGAGAGAGAGGTGTGTTACACACACACACACACACACACACACACACACACACACACACACACACACACACACACACACAGAATGTACCTGAGGTTTGGGCCCCAGTATTTTGGAGTAGAGTGTGTAGGACATGACGTTGCAGGCTGGATACCCCATCCCTATGAGCACATCGGAGGTGATGTACTGTGCCAGGCGGATGGCGGGGGTGAACTGGCACCATGTCTGTGTGGCGGGGCAGCCCGTGGGCTCCAGGGTGCCGTTGCTGGGCGGGTCGGGGGCGACCAGAGCCGTGCTGGAGCTGTTCTGGAGCTCTGTGGACCCGCTCAGACAGTTACATCAGCACAGCAGCTTTACTCACTATTTACATTATTAATCTTTACTTTAGCAGATGCTTTTATCCAAAGCGACTTACAGTAGTGAATGTATTGGGGATTGAACCCACAACCTAAGCGTTGCCAACCTGTGCTCTACCAACTGAGCCACAGAGAACATCAGCCCAACAGCTTTAGAAATCATCAGACTCACAAACATGTGTCAGGGGGTTGACCTTAAATCAATTAAAATATGCGTGTGGTTTCATATCATCTTCATAAAGCATTTGATTTGCTTATGATGCATAAATATATTATAGCATGCTGATGAAGGCCATCTGCGTGCTTAGGACAATATACACTTGGTATGAAGTGTGACCTCTTTTAGTCTATCTTAGGGAGGCAGTGTAGTGTAATGGTTAGGGAGCTGGGCTTGTAACTCAGAGGTTGCTGGTTCAATTCCCAGGTGGGGCACTGCTGTTGTACCCTTGAGCTAAAGGTACTTAACCTGAATTGCTTCAGTAAAATATCCAGCTGTATAAATGGATTGTATGTAAAGAAATATAAACTGTGTAAGTCGCTCTGGATAAGAGCGTCTGCTAAATGCCTAAAATGTCAAATGTTACCAGGAAACCTCAGGAGTAACTGGAGGGAGGTTTCTCCAAACATGCTGTTAAAGTCAAGTGTGCGCTCACTTCCTCCCGTAACTATGGCCGTGGGTAACCAGGGTGACCCTGACCCTGATGGCCAAACGGACCTGGGTTCAAGCGGGACGTTACCTGCCCACTGGATTTGGGGGTACTGGTTTCCCCAGGGCAGCAGGATAAAGAAACTGCAGAAGATGATGGTGAACCCCCCCATGAGGACAGGGCGATCCCCAACCCTGAGGAGACAACAACAACACCTCAATCTCCCCGCAGAGTCAGCGATGAATATAACAACACTTCAATCTCCCCGCAGAGTCAGCGATGAATATAACAACACCTCAATCTCCCCGCAGAGCTCAGCGATGAATATAACAACACCTCAATCTCCCCGCAGAGTCAGCGATGAATATAACAACACCTCAATCTCCCCGCAGAGCTCAGCGATGAATATAACAACACCTCAATCTCCCCGCAGAGTCATCGATGAATATAACAACACCTCAATCTCCCCGCAGTCATCGATGAATATAACAACACCTCAATCTCCCCGCAGTCATCGATGAATATAACAACACCTCAATCTCCCCGCAGAGCTCAGCGATGAATATAACAACACCTCAATCTCCCATGAGCTCAGCGATGAATATAACAACACCTCAATCTCCCGCAGAGTCATCGATGAATATAACAACACCTCAATCTCCCCGCAGAGCTCAGCGATGAATATAACAACACCTCAATCTCCCTGCAGAGCTCAGCGATGAATATAACAACACCTCAATCTCCCCGCAGAGTCATCGATGAATATAACAACACCTCAATCTCCCCGCAGAGTCATCGATGAATATAACAACACCTCAATCTCCCCGCAGAGTCATCGATGAATATAACAACACCTCAATCTCCCTGCAGAGCTCAGCGATGAATATAACAACACCTCAATCTCCCTGCAGAGCTCAGCGATGAATATAACAACACCTCAATCTCCCCGCAGAGCTCAGCGATGAATATAACAACACCTCAATCTCCCTACAGAGCTCAGCGATGAATATAACAACACCTCAATCTCCCCTCATCAGAGTCATCGATGAATATAACAACACCTCAATCTCCCCGCAGAGCTCAGCGATGAATATAACAACACCTCAATCTCCCCGCAGAGCTCAGCGATGAATATAACAACACCTCAATCTCCCCGCAGAGTCATCGATGAATATAACAACACCTCAATCTCCCTGCAGAGCTCAGCGATGAATATAACAACACTTCAATCTCCCCGCAGAGTCAGCGATGAATATAACAACACCTCAATCTCCCCGCAGAGCTCAGCGATGAATATAACAACACCTCAATCTCCCCGCAGAGCTCAGCGATGAATATAACAGCACCTCAATCTCCCGCAGAGTCATCGATGAATATAACAACACCTCAATCTCCCCGCAGAGTCAGCGATGAATATAACAACACCTCAATCTCCCTGCAGAGCTCAGCGATGAATATAACAACACCTCAATCTCCCCGCAGAGTCATCGATGAATATAACAACACCTCAATCTCCCCGCAGAGTCAGCGATGAATATAACAACACCTCAATCTCCCTGCAGAGCTCAGCGATGAATATAACAACACCTCAATCTCCCCGCAGAGCTCAGCGATGAATATAACAACACCTCAATCTCCCCGCAGAGTCATCGATGAATATAACAACACCTCAATCTCCCTGCAGAGCTCAGCGATGAATATAACAACACCTCAATCTCCCCGCAGAGTCATCGATGAATATAACAACACCTCAATCTCCCCGCAGAGCTCAGCGATGAATATAACAACACCTCAATCTCCCCGCAGAGCTCAGCGATGAATATAACAACACCTCAATCTCCCCGCAGAGTCAGCGATGAATATAACAACACCTCAATCTCCCTGCAGAGCTCAGCGATGAATATAACAACACCTCAATCTCCCGCAGAGCTCAGCGATGAATATAACAACACCTCAATCTCCCCAGAGCTCAGCGATGAATATAACAACACCTCAATCTCCCCGCAGAGTCATCGATGAATATAACAACACTAAAAATCACAATAATAATCACTTCTCCCTTTTGGGATTGTCACTGATTTCCATGTTCAGACAACATCTCCACATCCACAGAACCTTAATTCCCGTACTCAAACGGCTCTGACGCAGGTGAAGAGAATGTGAGTTGGCCGAGGCTTACCTTTGTGACACCACCTTCACCACTAGGAAGACCAGGATGGACTCGAACCCGATGCAGGCCAGTATGAAACCATTGTAGAGCACCGCCTGCTTGCGTGTCAGGCGAACATGTCCATGGAGAGGGGCGTGGATATCCTGCAGCACAGGGGCACAGCCAGGGCACAGCCAGGGGCAAGGCATTTACATTACGTTAGGGTTTGGGCCTTTGGCAGACGCTCTTATCCAGAGCGACTTACACAGTTTACATTTCTTACATGGATATTTTACTGAAGCAATTCAGGTTAAGTACCTTTAGCTTAAGGGTACAACAGCAGTGCTCCACCTGGGAATTGAACCTGCAACCTCTGAGTTACAAGCCCAGCTCCTAACCATTACACTACACTGCCAGTACCTGTGTGCTGCTGAACGCTGAACTAACAGCTTCTGTGTGCCAGGCCTACCTCGCTCAGCTAGCCCTACATTTCCATGGTGACCATGCCC
>JAINUG010000437.1:297500-317500 GCA_029706075.1 Aldrovandia affinis | reverse complement strand
TCCAAACCACAAATGAGGTGCGTATTGCAGTGTAGTAGACTAGTGAGCAGTTGGCGCTGCACACACACCCACGTAATCATACTGATTGATTTGTAAGTAGGCTACTGCTTTCAATTGTGAACATATGTCTATTGACATTTCTGTAGGACATATCATGCCCATCCTGGAGCAAAGAAACTGAAATGAGTGGGAGGATATTCTTAAACCGCACAAACTTATAAAAACAATTGAAAGCAAAAGGAAAATGTTTTTTTGACAGCCTGAAAGCAAAATAAAAATATAATGAACAAAAATGTTTGATTTTGATCAATTTTTATACATGGCCCTAAGCATGCTGGGATGTTAATTGCTTAATTAACTCAGGAACCACACCTGTGTGGAAGCACCTGCTCTCAATACACTACGCATCCTCATTTACTCAAGCATTTCCTTTATTTTGGCAGTTACCTGTATGTAAATATACAAGTTTCCTCTCAAATGGACAGAGGAGGTGTCAGTGATGGGATGAGCATTAAAACACGGGCGCTAGTCACCTGCACCAAACCCCACGCAGACTCTGGCCATGAGCATGTAGTCCTTGTTGTGTGAGGGTGGCAGGGAGACGTAGGCGAGAGGACGTTTGCCGCCACATTGATGAGGATGGAGCATGCCAGCGGTTCTCTGCACGGCCTGTGATTGGACCACAGACCGAACAGGGGCGACGCCACCATCTGGCCCAGGCTGAAGGCCGCCACCACCCATCCCAGGAAGGTGGCGCTGGCGCTCCGGTCTATCTGCACACCAGAGAGAGAGCGCGCGCGTCAGAGGAAACGGTAGACATTCCGGTCATTTCTGTCGCCGCTGTATTTCTTTGTCGCCATTCTTTCCCTTCTCTCTTCGGTATGACACGACCGCATTGCATTGTGGTAGACGGGATCAATTCTAGGGTAAAGTAGGGTACAGTCGATGTACACTACAAATCACGGTGAATTGTGGGTATTTTCTCGTTCCCTATTTAGTGTACGAAATTCACATTTTAGAATTCACGAACTCTACAAAATGGCGTCCACACAAAATAGTGTACTAAATAGGAATAGGGAGTGGTTTCGGAAACGGCCTGTGCTTACCTTCTGCAGATAGGGGGCAGCAGAGACGCTGCGCCTACCTTCTGCAGATAGGGGGCAGCAGAGACGCTGCGCTTACCTTCTGCAGATAGGGGCAGCAGAGGACACTGTGCTTACCTTCTGCAGATAGGGGCAGCAGAGGACGCTGCGCCTTACCTTCTGCAGATAGGGGCAGCAGAGACACTGTGCTTACCTTCTGCAGATAGGGGCAGCAGAGGACGCTGCGCTTACCTTCTGCAGATAGGGGGCAGCAGAGACGCTGCGCTTACCTCTGCAGATAGGGGGCAGCAGAGGACACTGCGCTTACCTTCTGCAGATAGGGGCAGCAGAGGACACTGTGCTTACCTTCTGCAGATAGGGCAGCAGAGGACGCTGCGCTACCTTCTGCAGATAGGGGGCAGCAGAGACACTGTGCTTACCTTCTGCAGATAGGGGCAGCAGAGGCTGCTGCGCTTACCTTCTGCAGATAGGGCAGAGAGGACACTGCGCTTACCTTCTGCAGATAGGGGGCAGCAGAGATCGCTGCGCTTACCTTCTGCAGATAGGGGCAGCAGAGGACACTGCGCTTACCTTCTGCAGATAGGGGCAGCAGAGGACACTGCGCTTACCTTCTGCAGATAGGGGCAGCAGAGGACACTGCGCCTACCTTCTGCAGATAGGGGGCAGCAGAGGACACTGCGCTTACCTTCTGCAGATAGGGGGCAGCAGAGGACACTGCGCTTACCTTCTGCAGATAGGGGGCAGCAGAGGACACTGCGCTTACCTTCTGCAGATAGGGGGCAGCAGAGGACACTGCGCTACCTTCTGCAGATAGGGGGCAGCAGAGGACGCTGTGCTTACCTTCTGCAGATAGGGGGGGCAGCAGAGGACACTGTGTTTACCTTCTGCAGATAGGGGGCAGCAGAGGACACTGTGCTTACCTTCTGCAGATAGGGGGCAGCAGAGGACACTGTGCTTACCTTCTGCAGATAGGGGGCAGCAGAGGACACTGTGCTTACCTTCTGCAGATAGGGGGCAGCAGAGGACACTGTGCTTACCTTCTGCAGATAGGGCCATATCGACGTGATCACAATGGAGAAACCTGAGGGAAACGGCACAATGACTCAGAAACAGCACAGATCTCCCACATTAATGCACACTCCACACACACAACTCCCAATAACACATTCAAGTCTTACATTAGAACATTAGAACATTAGGGACATGAATCAATGCCATTTTCACTTCTGTTTTTTAATCTGTGACTCACTTTCACATCCCATAATAAACACGTTTATTTCCACAGGGCTCTTTCACACTGCACCTGCACACGGTTACTTCAGACAGATTTCACAAATGATTTCTACACATTCACACACACGCACTCTCTCTCTCTCACACGCACACACACTCACACGCTCACGCTCACACACACACGCTCACGCTCACACACACACTCACACTCACACACACACACACACACACTCACACACACACACACTCACACACACTTACCCACACACACACACACACACACTCGCACTCGCACACACTCACTCACTCACACACACACACACACACACACACACACACACTCTTACCCACACTGCTCAGGAACATGGTGAAGTACACACACACACACTCACACACACACTCTTACCCACACTGCTCAGGAACATGGTGAAGTACACACACACACTCACACACACACACTCTTACCCACACTGCTCA
Organism: Aldrovandia affinis; assembly: GCA_029706075.1. Classification (NCBI taxonomy): domain Eukaryota; kingdom Metazoa; phylum Chordata; class Actinopteri; order Notacanthiformes; family Halosauridae; genus Aldrovandia; species Aldrovandia affinis. The sequence continues at coordinate 314,687 of JAINUG010000437.1, read as the reverse complement.
GGAACATGGTGAAGTACATGACCCGAATGGAGGTCCATCGGCTCCGGCAGCGGCCCGCTGCTTCACGAGATCCATCGCTGGAGAGAGTCAGACGGGTTTGTGCATGTTCATACGACAGTCACGCGGGTTTGTGCATGTTCATACGACAGAGTCACACGGGTTTGTGCATGTTCATACGACCGAGGGAGAGCAAGACTATCCTGGCTTGAGCTATCATGTGATGCCAATCACTGTACAAGCCAATCAGACCTTGCCCCCATTGAATGCCTGGCACACATACAAACTAATGTGGAACAAATCGCTCCTTTTAATGAGCCAAACCTTCTGACAAGAAGGTCCTAGACAGATGGAAACCACTTCTCTTCCGTGGAAGACAGATGCCATTAAAGTGAATATCCTTCCACTTTTTATTTATTGATTTATTTTTAAAGATTTTTGTTTCTGATTTTATCCCATTCTCTCCCAATTTAGTAGCCAATTACACCCGCTATTTTTCTGTCAATCCCCCCCTAGTAATGAGAGTTCACTGCCTTAGTCCTGCGACCGGTAGTGACGAAGTCAAAGTAACGCCTCCTCCGAGACGGCACTCGCCTAGCCGTCGACCGTGACCCGGTACTACAGGGCCACTCCTGTGCGCAGCGAACATCCTGTCAGCTTCCCTCCCCCCTCCCTGGGGCGGACAGCCAATCGCCCTGGCACTCCTGGCCAGAGCCGACTCAGGCGAGACGGGGAATCGAATCCCGGTCTCCGTGGCCAGCATCGCATGTTGTAACCACTGGGCCACGCAGGAGGCCCTACATTTAGCACGCATGATTAGTGCCACTCCAAAAAGGCATCCTCTTTATTAAACCCCTAACGTGAGACAGCTTATTACCTTCATAAAACCCTGGATTTTAATAACAGGACATCACCACACTCCCCTCTATGGCACCATGGCAGTGTATTGGTTAATGGCAAACCATTTGAAAACAAAGAATTGGCAAAGCTGGGCATTAATGAATTGGTACATATATTTGAAGGTGAATGTATTTGTTAACCTGACATTAGGGGGAGCTTTCTGACATTAGATCACAGCTTACATGGGGGGCTTTCTGACATTAGATCACAGCTTACATAGGGGGCTTTCTGACATTAGATCACAGCTTACATGGGGGGCTTTCTGACATTAGATCACAGCTTACATGGGGAGGGGCTTTCTGACATTAGATCACAGCTTACATGGGGGGCTTTCTGACATTAGATCACAGCTTACATGGGGGCTTTCTGACATTATAGGAGGGGAAGAAACATGTAGCTAACAAAATATATAAAATCTTAAATAACTCAATTGATCAATATGCCGTTCGATATGTTAACGCTAGAAAACCAATGTGGCACTGATGTTACTGCTTGAACAAACGTAGTATTTAATAAGAACATAGGAATACATAATGAGGAGAACGGGCCGTTCGGCCCATCTAGGCTCATCATGTCCTAATCTAAAGAGTATCTAGTACTGCAACTAACCTGGACTTGAATAGCCCAAGCGTTTCTGCCTCTACTACCCGACCTGGCAAGCTGTTCCAGGCATTGACAACTCTCTGTGTAAAGAAAAACTTCCTAATATCTGTGCGAAATTTGCCTTTAACTAATTTCCATCATCAACTAAAGTTGATATTCAGTAAATTATCGGACACGCCTGCGTATGTGCTTATATTTATAGAATGTGTACAATTACACAGTTATGTTCTGTAACGCATGTAATGCAGTACCTGAAATGACAGGACCTCATGGAATGAACTGTGTTTGATTAGCGAGCCACTTTGCCCTTTGGAAACAAGTTCGATTTTTTTGTTGTGCACTTTGAGCATTAATAATGTTGGGCAACTGTCCTGCAGCAGAGGGAACATGGAGGAAACCAGCCAAATTAATCAAACAAATACATAAATTAATGTAGAAATAAATGCATAAATATATAAATGTATTTGTTTTTTGTGCATGCTGTATACATATATTATATATTAATTATTGTGTTAATATATTTAGTTCTACATTTATACATTACATATTAATTTATGTATGAATTGTATTTATTCATTTGGCAGGGTTGATCTTTCCCAAGTGCACAGTATGCTATTCGCAGTATAAAATATACATTAAATTAAATGAAGTGAACTAGACCTAATCAACGGCACAAAATGTTCCTGTTACAACCGAATATTTGTAAATATAATAGTAATAGAGCTACTGCAGCTATTTAGAAAACCGCATTAGAAAACGAAAAATGTTCACGTGCCCTTGCGCCACGAGTTTTAAAGAACATGTGAAGATTTTGACATTTTAAAGTAAGGTTATGTATGATGACAAGTAGCAGCCCAGTTAAGGTGGACAATTTAACTTTCATCCAACCGAGTGTTTCCAGTCTTAGTGCCCAAAAGACTAAGGGCTTACTACGAGTAAGAAATAATCCATTATCACTAAAGTACCGGTTTAAGTTATATACACATTGGCGTATATCAACGACAGCAAACGAATTAAGCAAATTGACACATGCACCTGATTAGGTTAGTTATCTGCCCGTCGGAGCTGCGCGGATGTGAATAGTTCCAATATTAAAAACAGACTTCCGCTTCGCAAACGCACCTGCCCAGATCGCCGGTCAGCAAAGGGGTGCTTTCGTCGGACTCCAGCAGCTGCGACATTATTCTCTGGCAAAATTCAACAACGGTTTCTGTGAATGGCAGCCACGCTAGCGAACTATGCGAACTATGTTCTGAGCAGTGGAGACAACGTTACTTCCTCAGCAAGCTAGCCTGGCTAACGGCCACTGGTCTAGCGGTGGAGGATGGTGCCATACATGCCCGCTGTTGCAGCTGACAGAAAAACTAGTTTCCGTAAAAGTTTTTAAGTCCAAATGCAAAACGCGACACCAGAAGCTACGGACTCCAATACTGACAGTAGAAAAACACAACAATCGAGTAAAGCGACATTTGCGGAAGTTTCCTTTCTCAACGTAGACTACACCGCACTAATTTATGATTGGCTCAGGGCCTCGCGTGTCACCTTTACGCCAATCATAAACGCGTGTGCTTTGTCGGAGAGAAAAAGCGAAGAGAAAAGAGACTCAACGAAAACAAACGTGACGTGTGTGTTGAACTATGACCCCGGCGCCCATTGGCTCGCTGATCAGATAGCAGCTTCAGCTCCACACTGCGCACGCAGACGGCCAGTTAGCGGTCGTGTTAGTGTTTCGACAAATACATGCAAATAATGTCTCCGAATGAGGAGCCCAGCAGCGCTACTGCCCTGGGTAAGTATTGAGCAGCCAGCTACGGTGCCATGCTAGCATCGTGCTATGTCATTGATTGACTTTCAGGTTAATGCTTATGGGCGATGGGCACGCTGTCGTTTGAGATGTGGCTGTCCGTGGCTCGGGTTCCATGTCCTTCCTTTCCTCGTCGTTTAAGTAAAAACACCGTCAAAAATCCGTCAGTCGGCTAAAGGGGGGAAAGTGTCGGGAGTTTTGAGCGCGAGGGCTGAAGTGACGGACATGGCGCCGGGCGGTCACGTGACGCAGGGCCGGCCGAACGAACGTGACGGTGTCGCGCGCACGCGGTCGCCCTTTCCAGAGGGTCCACGTGCACGCGCAGTGAGCGCTTTGACTTTTGTCCGTTGCTTTGCTTTTTGGCTGGAGTGAGAATCGAGCTCCCCTTGACTTTGCCCTGCTGCGGAGCCAGCATCAGCCACCTTAGCTTTGAATGTTCTGTTAAGACCACCCGAGATACGGTCAGGGATGGGACATTTGCATTTGAAGGAAGAGTTGTGAAGAGGCCTTTCACAGGTTCTGCTCCAACAAGCGGCTGTAGTTCAGTTGGACACAGTACCATCTTCGCAATGTGATCTCCGCCGCCTTCCTGCACTAAAACAATCTCTTGGTAATAAAACGCAATGAGATTTTTAGCTAGGTTTGACGTTGCCACCTTGCTAATTTCCCACACTGTTTACATATTTAACTGCTTGCCGTTTGAACCTGCCCTGTCTTGTGTCCATAATGATTCCAGCTATTTACACGCGAGATTGCACCAAATTGAAGGCAATCCTATTGTACGTTTGGGGGCCCATTTCCTACATTCTGTAGAAAGTTTGGTCCAATAAGCTTGCTAAATTATCTTAATATGAAAATCATAATTGCATGCATACCGTAGTTGACAGCTGCAGCTAAGCTATGCTTTATTTGAAAGGTAGTTCCATCTCCCTGTGTAGTTCTAAAGGTTCCTGGACTGTATGCAAACTCAGGTCTTAATGATGTAACTGAAGCCGCTGATTGAATGAGAACTGGAATCATCAGTTATTCCTGGGAAGAAGTGTTACCTTTGTTTATACAATATGAGTTGGGTTGTTGTTGAAATGAAAAGTCCTTAAAGGGATGAAAAACAGCGAATGCTTTGAGTTCAGTTGGGTTGAGACCCTCATTGGAAGATGGTAAACTCATCAGGGTGCTGTTTGTGAAATGTGTGCATCCTTACGCTGTGGCGTTATCGGGGAATTCAAGTTCAGCCTCTATCCCCGGTACATGCACATTTTACATTTACAGCATTTAGCAGACGCTCTTATCCAGAGCGACTTACAAGATGTGCATTAATACATGGTAGGAACAATCATAGTTTGCGCAAGAGATCAGTACTGAATTCAGTGGTAGTGGAGTCTGAAAAGCTGCGTTTTGAGTCTCTTGCGGAAGATTGCAAGTGATTCCGCGTCCTGACCGAATATATAAGATCATTCTTTTAATGAAGGGGTCAGGGAGACATGTTCTGTGTGTTTGGTGAGTTGGCGTTAGTTTACAATTATCCAGATGATTAATAAAACAAATCGTGAAATGTTGTGGGATTCAGAAGACCGTGGTTCAGTGTCCACAGTGCTAAATACAGCCTGATGGCATGGATGGCATAATCCGTATTTATAGCACGGAGGTCTTTGTTATACAACCTGTCTGTTGTATTAATACATGTGTGTAAAAAAAGATATAACAATGAAACAGTCAAAAGAAGGTGTACTTATTAATTTGCCGTTAGGTTCTGTGTGTCTCAGTAGGTAGAGCATGGTTCTGTGTGGCTCAGTAGGTAGAGTGTGGCTCTGTGTGTCTCAGTAGGTAGAGCGTGGTTCTGTGTGTCTCAGTAGGTAGAGCGTGGTTCTGTGTGGCTCAGTAGGTAGAGCGTGGTTCTCTGTGGCTCAGTAGGTAGAGCGTGGTTCTGTGTGGCTCAGTAGGTAGAGCGTGGTTCTGTGTGTCTCAGTAGGTAGAGCGTGGTTCTGTGTGTCTCAGTAGGTAGAGTGTGGTTCTGTGTGGCTCAGTAGGTAGAGCGTGGTTCTGTGTGTCTCAGTAGGTAGAGTGTGGTTCTGTGTGGCTCAGTAGGTAGAGCGTGGTTCTGTGTGTCTCAGTAGGTAGAGTGTGGTTCTGTGTGGCTCAGTAGGTAGAGCGTGGTTCTGTGTGGCTCAGTAGGTAGAGTGTGGTTCTGTGTGGCTCAGTAGGTAGAGCGTGGTTCTGTGTGTCTCAGTAGGTAGAGTGTGGTTCTGTGTGGCTCAATAGGTAGAGTGTGGTTCTGTGTGTCTCAGTAGGTAGAGCATTGCACTGACAACGCTTAGGTTGTGGGTTCGATGAAACCAGGGGCTAAAAGATCTAAAGTGGTTCTCTTGTAAATGTCAACGGGATGCATCATCGGAGGACAGACATTTTGGAGCGACGGCTTTGAGGAATGTGTCCCTGTCGATAGACCAGAGGTTGCACAATGTCCCGACACGCTGGCTGTGGGGGGGGGAGCTGGGATGGCCAGCGAAGATTGTCCCAGTTAACTCCACGGGTGGGTGGGGCAGATCATGCAACAGCTATTTTCGTTACGATTCGACCAATAGGAAGGAATGAAGCCCCTCCCAGCAGCCTGTAGCGATTGCAGCCCAGCGATAGTTGAAATGTCTGGTAATTAAGATTAATGTTTAATCTAAAGTGACTCGTTAAATTGGAGAAGCAGTGATGAACTCTGATGGTATTTTAGGGTCAGAAGAGCAGAAAAATGATTTGCCTAAAGACGATGGGCCCAGTTGACCAGATCTTACCAGCTGTGCTGTGATAGAGTTGGTATGTCAGACTGAAAGAGACTGTCTCTCAAAGATAAATAGGCGTTCTTTATTTATAGTTGTTGCGTAGGACTCAGAGTATTTGAAACCTGTTATCTGTATGCTTTCTAAATTTAGATGCCCTCAAATTATGATCTTTATTGTGACGGAGGTAGAGGTCAAGTAAAAAGGCATGGCACTTCAGAGGAAGTGTTTTCCATTGCATTACATTTTAGGCCTTTAGCAGACGCTTTTATCCAGAGCAACTTACACAGTTTACATTTCTTTACGTACAATCCATTTATACAGCTGGATATTTTACTGAAGCAATTCAGGTTAAGTACCTTTAGCTCAAGGGTACATCGGCAGTGCCCCCACTTGGGAATCGAACCTGTAACCTTTGCGCTACAAGCCCAGTTCCTCGACCATTGTGCTAACCCTGCCGCCGGTTTGGGTGATGTAGCGACGTCCCTTTCTTGCTGTCATCGTTAGGAGACGTGTGAGCCGTATGGCTGTAGTATGAGATCCAGGTCTGACTCTGTGCTTAATGAGAGCAGTGTGCAGATTGGGCTGGGCTGAGAGGGTGAGAGGGTGAGAGGGTGAGCTGGGTGGGGCTCCCGTCTCTGCAGGTAGAGCTCTGATGGACGTCTGATTGGACGTCTCTGATTGGGTGTCTCTGATAGGTGTGTCTCTCTGGTGGGCGTGTCTCTCTGATGGGTGTCTTTGATTGGTCATGTATCTGGTGGGCGTGTCTCTGATTGGGCGTGTCTCTGGTGGGCGTGTCTCTGATTGGCTGTCTCTCTGGTGGGCGTGTCTCTACAGGTGCAGATGGGCGTCTCTGATTGGTCAGATGGGTGTAAGTCGGCTGGATCTTCTCTACAGGCGGCTCCTCCTCACCAAACTCTTCATCCAGGGCTGGGGCAAGCCGGAGGACCTCAAACGGTACGGTGGCTCCTGCCCTGCAGTCCTGCGCTGGGATTTACCCTGACCCCTGACCCCTGACCCCTGACCCCTGACCCCTGCCCCTGGCGTCCCGCTCCCATTTCATTCTGAGCGCGTGCAGCTCTCAAACGACTCTTTGTGTTGCACTCATTCCTTCTAAATGTGCTGTCAGCTTTGGGAAAGGGCGTCTAAAGTCTATATCAGCGTTCCTCAAATCCCGGTCCTCGTGGGCCGAGCACTGCTGCTTTTACACCCTCCCTTCACCTGGGACTCAGGTGTGAAGACACTCTGGCCAATCAACTGCACTAATTGTTCAATTAACGACCGGAGAGAAGGGAAACCCGGGCCCGGGTTTGGGTTTGTGGGCCAGATTTGAGGAACCCTGGTCTGAATCATTATGGTCATCATTATATATTTGTATTATTATAATTTGTTTAATTTATATTCTAGATTTGTTAAGCTGATGCCCTATAACTGTATTGTTAAAGGTTTTAGAATATTGTATTATTGTTAGTCCAATAGAGTATTGTTGTTGATCTCAGGAATGCCAAATCAAGACTTTTTAGCCACTAGAGCTGACAGAGTTTTTACTGAATGTGTCTTGAGATGACCCTAACACGTATGAGCTGTGGGCGGCGGATAGCGTAGCGGTCTAACGCACCGTATCTTGGCTGGTCCTGTGTGGTGTGCGCTGCCTGTCAGGGACGCGGTTCTAAACCCGTCTCTACCAGACCGGCCCTGGTCATCAGTTCCGATCGGGGGCGGCGTTTGGCTGTCCGCCCCAGGGGGAGGGGGAAGGGGGGGAAGGGGGAGGGGTGGCCGGCTCGGGTCCGCCATGAAGCACGTAAGGGTGTCTCCAGAAAGGGGGTCGGTGAGTTCCGTCTTAAAGGAGGTGGATCATCGCCGGCCTCGGAGAGTAGCTTGCCCCCTAGAGATGGGTGGTGAGTTTGTGAGTGGGGGGGGGTTAATCTAAATAAATAGAGGGTATAATTGGCTTTCAAATTAGGGAGGTTAAACAGGGAAAAATCTGAAACAAAATAAAATCATTAAAAAAATGTATGCACTGAGATGCTGAGACTGTCTTCGATCATTCGATAGTGCTGATTCCTAACTTGGCACCCATCTTCCTGTCGCGCGTGAGGTGAAGTGCCTTACCTCACCACCAGTCCCGGAGGCGTGCTGCCCTGTCTGTGGAACGGGCTGATGATGTCACTACCAGGTACCAACTCTCTGCTTTCCTCCTCCCCACCGCAGAATATTTGAGTTCCGGAAGATTATTGGGAACCGAGAGAGGTGCAAGGACTTGGTTCCGAAGGACTATCCCGTTTTCATAGACAAGGTAGAGACCTCCCCCCCCAGCACCCAGTCAGGGAAACCTTCCCCTGTCTCACTGTTGTGTGCATGTTTGATGTCTGGGCCATGGATTTGATGATGTCAATGAAGTTCACTGTAACACTGTGTTGCCTGTACTAGGGATGGGTCAGAATAATCAGTTATTTGTTTATTTGATATCAATGGTCAAATTAGATTTGTAATATTGAAGTCGATTTTTATGTTATTTTCCCCCCCAATTGTATCTCTAGGCACTCTGCTGGTATTGACTGTAATATCGTTTTCCCTGCTCAGCATTATTGTTATATTGGCCTAATTGCAGTATTTACAGAAATGTTCATGAGGATTAATACTTGAGTAAATAGTATTTTTCGCAGTTGAAGCTGCTTTTTTGCCCACAGTCCATGACTACCTTTGTGAATGTCGACACACAAGGTGTGTAATCGATTATCCTTTCATACCACCCACTGATTATTCGACCACAGCAAATTAGTCACATCCCTAACCTGTACAGAGAGACACTAAAGCTAGCGCCAGCCCAACTCTGGCCGGGAGTCCTGTTCAGGGGCGGTGATTGGCTGTCCGCCCCAGGGGAGGGGGAAGCTGACACGAGCTCGCTGCGTGCATCAGAGTAACGGTCGACGGCTTGGCGGGGTCCATCTCCAAGAAGGGCGGTTTGCAGGGGGGTTAACCAACCGAGGATACGATTGAGCACCAAATTGGGAGAAAAACTGAAAACACCTGAAACAAACTTAAAGAAAAAATAAAGAAAAGGTGGATTTCACCATGGATACAATGGTTAGACATGAGATTTCCCTCCAGCCATTGGCACCGAGATGTTCTGACGTTAGAAAGATGACATTAAAATGCACCAGTGACAACATTCTTATAATGTGTGGAGAAGTGCGAAAGGTTGCCTGTTTGGTGAATGTGTTTGTCTTCCCTCGCCAGGTAGAAGAGCAGACGGACTGTAAAATTATAAATGGACATTTCATCTCTCCGCTGGAGCACACTGTTCCTGGAATCTTGCCCCGGAGTCCGTGAAAGCCAGGTAAGGATCAGCTGCTCTTAAACACTGATCCTGAATCAGCTGCTCTTAAACACTGATCCTGAATCAGCTGCTCTTAAACATCATTTATAAACCACTGGCAAGTATTTTTAGACTGTCTTTAAAGACTGGTGAAGTACCTAATGACTGGAAACAGGGTATTGTGGTACCAATATATAAGAAAGGGACTGTACTGATCCAGGAAACTATAGGCCTATTAGTTTAACTTGCATCATATGCAAAATATTAGAATCTATTATTAAAGATAAACTAGAAGTATTTCTAGAAAATTACAACATCCTAAGGGATAGCCAGCATGGTTTTTGCAAGGGTAGGTCATGTCAGACAAATCTGCTGACATTTTTGAGGAAGCAACCAAGTGTCTGGATGAGAGAAAGGCGTATGATATTATATACTTAGATTTCCAAAAAGCATTTGATAAGGTGCCACATGACAAACTCATTATCAAAATGAGAGCAGTAGGAATTACAGGTGGCATTTTAGAGTGGGTTGGAACTGGTTACTGGATAGAACACAAAGGGTAGTAATAGGCGGGATCTTATCCGAGGAGGGTATAGTGGGAAGTGGAGTTCCGCAGGGATCGGTGCTGGGACCACTGCTCTTTATCATCTACATAAATGACATTGATATGGACATTGAAAGTACATTAGTTAAATTTGCAGATGATACAAAACTGGGAGGCTTAGCAAATAGTCAGGAATCTACTAAAGTAATCCAAGACGATCTGAATAGAATCCAGAAATGGGCAGAAACCTGGCAAATGAAATGTAATATAACTAAATGTAAAGTTCTACATGTGGGGAATAAAAACATAGGACAGGATTATTTTATGGGAGGTAGAAAACTAGAATGTGCACACGTAGAAAAAGACCTAGGAGTCCTAGTTGATGAAAGCTTGTCAGGGACTGGTCAACGTGCGGTAGCAGTTAAAAAGCCAACAGGATGCTGGGATACATAGCCAAGAGTATAGAGTACAAATCGAAGGAGATCATACGCACCCTATACAATGCCCTTGTTAGGCCACACTTGGAATATTGTGTGCAGTTCTGGGGACCGCATTACAAAAAGATATAGATGCGCTGGAAAAGGTCCAAAGACGGGCAACCAGACTGATTCCAGGCATAAAAGACAAGTGTTATGAGGAAAGGCTAGAGATGCTTGGACTGTTCAAGCTTAGTAAAAGGAGACTTAGGGAGATTTGATTGAGGCTTTTAAATTTATTAAAGGAATTAACAAAGTGAATTTTAGGAAATTATTCAAGTTGAGTTCGGTTAGCAGAATGAGGGGGCATAAATGGAAACTGACAAAGGGTAAATTTCACACGGACACTAGGAAATATTTTTCACACAGAGAGTGATCAATGCGTGGAATAGCTTGCCTGGACATGTAGTAGAGGCTGAGACACTAGGGGTATTCAAGGCTAGGCTCGATCCAGTGTTAGACACTCTAGCCCTTGGATAAACGAAGCATGTGAGCAGATTAGTGGTAGGAACGGACGAGCAGTGTTGGGCTGAATGGCCTGTTCTCGTCTCCCCCTTAAAAAAACACACAAAAAAAACACTGATCCTGAATCAGCTGCTCTTAAACACTGATCCTGGATCAGCTGCTCTTAAACACTGATCCTGAATCAGCTGCTCTTAAACACTGATCCTGGGGCAGCTGCTCTTAAACACTGATCCTGGATCAGCTGCTCTTAAACACTGATCCTGGATCAGCTGCTCTTAAACACTGATCCTGTAGCAGCTGCTCTTAAACACTGATCCTGGATCAGCTGCTCTTAAACACTGATCCTGGATCAGCTGCTCTTAAACACTGATCCTGGATCAGCTGCTCTTAAACACTGATCCTGAATCAGCTGCTCTTAAACACTGATCCTGGATCAGCTGCTCTTAAACACTGATCCTGGATCAGCTTGCATCCGTCTTGCCGGCTTCATCACTCGATTGGTTCCCCTCAGTGCCATTTCAATTGGCTGCAGTGGCTCAAATTCGGCCATTAGCTTGAAAAAAACCTGAACCTGAACCATTGGTGAAAACACTGGCAACCGCAGAATAGAGATGAGACAGAATATTTAACTCTTTGAACATTCAACCACAACATCACTAATTGGTTAATAATCTGTCCCTATTCAGTCGCTTCCAAAGTTGTATTCCTTGTTATGAATAATAAGCCTGCAGGGCGTTTACTGAGTGAACGCACATCTGTGCAGTGAGTCAGAATTTACACACAAAGGCCTTGAGTTTGGAGGTTTTGCTTACATTAACGGGCCCAGATTAGGGTAAAAGTCAGGCTTGTCAAAGGGCAAGTATCTTAAAAAAAAAGATACTTGTCCTTCCTAAAAGTTCCTTGTCCTTGGTCTATTCACCTTCCAATTTTCCTGGAAAGTGCAATCTCTGCTCTCTGAATCATATTTTTGCTGAGTTTTTAGCTGATCTTCTTTGGTTTTTGCCTTTTTAGTGGGGGTGGACTTGCACACATATCTCCACATATTTGAAAATCACTACGTCGTATGTAGTCCAAAGACAGACACGACGGTTAACGTTATTTCTTTTCTACACAGATATTTATGTTTGACTTGTGTTTGCCCATGGGATTTGTTGTACATGCCTGCAGCATCATCTCTGCTCCGGAAACTAGATTCTGTCTACCATGCAGCGTTGCGCTTCATCACAAATGCCAGATCATCCTCCCATCACTGTCGTTTATATGAAATGGTGGAATGGCCTTCTCTAGCTACACGTAGACAGTTACATTTGTGTGTTTTTATCTACAAGGCAATCCTGTGTAAATTGCCCAGTTACCTTTGTAGCCTCCTTAACTTTGCAGTTAGTACTTACCAAACACGGTCTAGCAGGCTGCTGCCCAGGGTTGTTTCCACGTTAGGAAAAACTGCCTTTTCATATTGTGCACCCACAACATGGAACACCTTACAAAAGGTTCTCCAGTTAGAGGTGCTGGTACCACTTAGGGAGTTCAAGACCCTGGTTGCAGATGTCCTTAAGGAGGAGTGTAGATGTTTCCCATAGGCTGGATTCTTTAAGTATATATATAGGTGTCTTGGAAGATGTTTTAATGTATTGTATTGTCACATGTGTGTCAATGTAACTTTTAAATGCTGTTCTGCTGCCTTTCTTGGCCAGGTCTCCCTTGAAAAAGAGATTGTATCTCAATGGCCTTTTTTCCTGGTTAAATAAAGGTTAAATAAAATAAAGAAATACAATGGGACTGTGTAGCAGTGAAGCTCTGACGGGTGCCCGCAGGTGGCGTTAGCGACTAGTGTTCTGACTTACATCATAACGTACACTCCAGTTGGGACTTGAACGAGAGATTTTTCCATTCCCAACTAGAGTGTGGTATGGCAGCTAACGTAATAGCTAGCTAATAATTCCTCGATTTAACCGAGCAGGAATGTGGGAATGATTTGTGCTTGGACTGTAGGATGGAGATGAGAAATCACTGCAGGAAAATCACAGCGATTCTTCAGCCTGGCGGGAGGGCTCACTGAACTGAATATAGACAGGAACTAGCTAGCTAGCGTTCACGGAAATTGCTTGCTAATTCAAGGCTTGGTAAGTGATAAATGCATGATCAGATATCGATATCCAATGTCCGTGAACGCTAATGTTAGCTAAATAACTAACTAGCTGGTTCTTGCTGTTGTGCTGCGATCCACAAACCTTTTTGACTGCTGGCATAGCAACAACAACAAACGCTGTGAGCACAGACTGCATGCGAGTGACAATGTGCCGCTTTTCCTATTTTTGAATATCCGTGAATGACGTGTTTGTCACGATGTGAGTGTAAAACTAAATAAATAGTTAGTTAGCCAATTTAAAAAATAATAAAATCCTAAATTCACAGTCGTCAGCAGGACGACCACTTGGAAATCGAAGGTCGTCCTTCTTAATTTTTAGTCGTCTGAGACGATAGGACGACTGCGGATCTGGGCCCCTGCATTCAAATGTGGTCTTGGGAACTGTACAATGTTTCATTATCAAATGAATTCAAATGCAGATGAAACCCCTAACTTTCCTCTTGTGGTGTTCTGGGTTCCTGTGCAGTGTAAGGTTTAGATTAACGTATCTTACTCTCTGTAGTGTAAGGTTTAGATTAACGTATCTTACTCTCTGTAGTGTAAGGTTTAGATTAACGTATCTTACTCTCTGTGCAGTGTAAAGTTTAGATTAACGTATCTTACTCTCTGTAGTGTATGGTTTAGATTAGCGTATCTTACTCTCTGTAGTGTAAGGTTTAGATTAACGTATCTTACTCTCTGTAGTGTAAGGTTTAGATTAACGTATCTTACTCTCTGTAGTGTAAGGTTTAGATTAATGTATCTTACTCTCTGTAGTGTAAGGTTTAGATTAACGTATCTTACTCTCTGTAGTGTAAGGTTTAGATTAGCGTATTTTACTCTCTGTAGTGTACGGTTTAGATTAACGTATTTTACTCTCTGTAGTGTAAGGTTTAGATTAGCGTATCTTACTCTCTGTGCAGTGTAAGGTTTAGAGTAACGTATCTTACTCTCTGTAGTGTAAGGTTTAGATTAACGTATCTTACTCTCTGTAGTGTAAGGTTTAGATTAACGTATTTTACTCTCTGTGCAGTGTAAAGTTTAGATTAACGTATTTTACTCTGTGCAGTGTAAGGTTTAGATTAACGTATCTTACTCTGTGTGCAGTGTAAAGTTTAGATTAACGTATCTTACTCTTCCTGATGTCTAGGTTCCAGTTTTTAGTCCCTAAGACATGGAGGAAGTACAGGCCAGTGTGCCTTCACCTCGCTGGCACGGGGGACCACGTGAGTGTGAAATAACACCAAACACACACACACACACACACACACACACTCACACACTCACACACACACACACACACTCACTCACACACGCACACACTCACACACTCACTCACACACTCACACACTCACACACTCACTCACTCACACACTCACACCCACACGTGGGTGTGTATCACTGCGTGCGTGTGAGCGCGTGAGTGTGCGTGTGAGTGTGTGTGTGTGTGTGTGTGTGTGTGAGTGTGTGAGTGAGTGTGTGCGTGTGCGTGAGTGAGTGTGTGTGTGTGTGTGTGTGTGAGTGTGTGAGTGAGTGTGTGTGAGTGTGTGAGTGTGTGTGAGTGTGTGCGTGTGTGCGTGTGTGTGTGTGTGTGTGTGTGTGTGTGTGTGTGTGTGTGTGAGTGTGTGCGTGTGTGCGTGTGAGTGTGTGTGTGTGTGTGTGTGTGTGTGTGAGTGAGTGTGTGAGTGTGTGTGTGCGTGTGCGTGTGCGTGTGTGTGTGTGTGCGTGTGTGTAGTGTGTGCGTGAGTGTGTGTGCGTGTGTGTGTGTGTGAGTGTCAGGGCTCCAGACTAACTTTTTTCACCACCGTCCCGGAACCGTCCCGAAATACAATTGTAACCGTCCCAAAGTGAATGTAAACTGTCCCAAAAATCGAGAATGTTGTTTCTTTATGTTGGTTTTGTCATCTATAGTTGTTATTGCCATAAAAAACACCATTCAAATTATTAGGAAATAAATAATTGTATTTTTATTTGAAATAATTACTTCTTTTAACAATAGGCACATTAGATCAACAGGTAACAACATTCCATTCTAGAAGAAATTTTATTTTCCTTTTGGCCAGAGCTTTGTTTCTGTAGAGAAAGAGAAAATAAATTGGTTTAGTCAAAAGGCTCCCATGTGGAAAGATTTCACAAGAATCATTATGATTATTTATATATATATATATATATATATAGTTAGTGTTAATGATGTCTTGTAGATTATTATGGATATTTGCAACTCTATTATTTTAAGGACTGATAGGATAGTTTATGAATTAATAAAACATGTAGTGAAAAGTACAGAAATCATATGACATATCTAAAGGAGTCAAAGTGTCGAATTTCATGGATACTGTAAGAAATACAAGTGTGTTCATTCAGCCATATTTATTACAAACTGAAAATGTTCAACACTCACAATCAAATCAACTGCTCAACTGTTAGCTATTACTGCTGTGTAACGTTATGCCACGTTGTAACTCATACTAACGTTGTGTCAGACAAAAACCTTTAATTTCTCCGGAAACGCGGGTTCGCATTATCATTGATTATTGTGTGTGTTCAAAGACGCTTGTAAAATACCTCCGTGGTGGACTGAACAAATGAACGGGCTGGCAGATTGCCGCCAGTCAATGCGGCCCTAGCAACCGTGTAGCGCAGTGAAGTGTAGCGTCAGTAGCCTGACGGATTTCTCCGCTTTTGTTTCGATAAATGTAACGTTAGGCCAGGGGTCGGCAACCTTTAACACTCAAAGAGCCATTTGGACCCGGTTTCCACGGAAAAGAAAACACTGGGAGCCGCACACATTTTCTGTCGACGGGGTGCTACGTGAAAATAATTCTTGCCCCTCGAATTTTCTGTCGACGGGGGTGCGCCCAATTTTGCGCCGATTCAATTGGATACTTTTTAATTTTTTTCCAAGCCACGCGGAGCCGCAACATAAGGCTGAAAGAGCCGCATGCGGCCCGGAGCCGCAGGTTGCCGACCCCTGCGTTAGGCCAATCAACTCGTCCTGCAATGGTAGTAGCTACTTTGTTGCAAAATGGTATACACAATGTATCTGTCTTGTGCTTAAATTGAGACAACTGGCGAAACTGATACAGTGCATGCAGTTTTGAATGCTCTGGTGACTGCCGTGCAGCCTACAGCAGTGGTGAAGCATTTGCCGGCCATGGCGTGAATCTAAAATTGAACTAATATGAACCAAAACATCACGGAATCAACCAATTAGTGTAATTAACAAAAATAATATACTGAAATAGCCTAAATGTAGCTTACACTTCGCTGGTTGCCTTGCTAATTATTGTGGGTGCTCGCACTCAGCACGGAGTTAGCGCTAACACCGTTTTTCACACACGCCACACACACACAGGGCTAACGTTAGCTAGCAAGCAGCCCGCTATCTAGCTAGCAGCTGACTACTGTATACAGTTCCAATAGACTAACATTACACCTCTTTGATTTAAATGTGTCCTTACCTTAGACTCAGGGGTTGTACTTGGGTTGGATGCAGTTCCCTGTTGGTCAGTCTGTGTCTGTTCTCCATCTTCTTCTGCTGTGTTTATCCTCTTCAAATAGCGCAACATGTTTGCGAGTGCTCCCTTGACTGAGAGGATGGCCAGTACCGCGGGAACTTTTATTAAACATTCTGATATTTTCGCGGGTCTCGTGCAGTGGTCTCATGCCACTGTCAACTAGGCGAGCACTCAGAAGACGCTCACCGTTTGCCAGTGACAGTGATATGCGCACTGACAGTCGGCTCAGTTGACATTTTACAAGTGGAAAAAAAAAAAAAATCCTCTTCGTCCCGACTGCGTCCCGGGAGGATTTCTGTTCGTCCCAAATACATATTTTATCGTCCCGGGACGACGGGACGGTGTTAGTCTCGAGCCCTGGTGAGTGTGTGTGTGTGTGTGTGTGTGTGTGTGTGTGTGTGTGTGTGTGTGTGTGTGTGTGAGTGTGTGAGTGTGTGTGAGTGTGTGCGTGCGTGTGCGTGTGTGTGTGTGTGCCTGTGAGTGTGTGTGTGTGCGAGAGTGTGTGTGTGTGTGTGTGTGTGAGTGAGTGCGTGTGCGTGTGTGTGTGTGTGTGTGTGTGTAATTGTTCAGAGTGCTCTGGGTGAACAGTTTTGTTTCTGTTTCAGTTTTTCTGGAGGAGACGGACCCTGATGGCCCGCCCCATGATAAAGGAGACAGCGATGGGC
>JAINUG010000437.1:277500-290000 GCA_029706075.1 Aldrovandia affinis | reverse complement strand
GTGCATGTTGTAAAGGATTGCTGCTCCCTCTCTCAGTGCCCTGGGTGCGTGTTGTAAAGGATTGCTGCTCCCTCTCTGGGTGCGTGTTGTAAAGGATTGCTGCTCCCTCTCTGGGTGCGTGTTGTAAAGGATTGCTGCTCCCTCTCTGGGTCCGTGTTGTAAAGGATTGCTGCTCCCTCTCTGGGTGCGTGTTGTAAAGGATTGCTGCTCCCTCTCTGGGTGCGTGTTGTAAAGGATTGCTGCTCCCTCTCTCAGTGCCCTGTGCACTGTAAAGTTGCCGCTCCCTCTCTGGGTGCGTGTTGTAAAGGATTGCTGCTCCCTCTCTCAGTGCCCTGGGTGCGTGTTGTAAAGGATTGCTGCTCCCTCTCTGGGTGCGTGTTGTAAAGGATTGCTGCTCCCTCTCTCAGTGCCCTGGGTGCGTGTTGTAAAGGATTGCTGCTCCCTCTCTGGGTGCGTGTTGTAAAGGATTGCCGCTCCCTCTCTCAGTGCCCGTGGACCCGAGTCTGATCATCGTGGTGCAGGCGATGGAGGACGCGTATCTCCCCCGCACGGGCGTGCGCAGTCTGCAGGAGATCTGGCCTGGCTGTGAAGTGCGCTACCTGACCGGTGGCCACATCAGTGCCTACCTCTTCAAACAGGGCCTGTTCAGGTGAGCCAGCCTTCCGCCGTCTACGAGGAGCCAGCCTTCCGCCGTCTACGAGGAGCCAGCCTTCCGCCGTCTACGAGGAGCCAGCCGTCCGCTCGCATGTTACATTTACATTTACAGCATTTAGCAGACGCTCTTATCCAGAGCGACTTACAAGATGTGCATTAATACATGGTAAGAACAATCATGGTTTGCGCAAGAGATCAGTGCAGTAATACAGTGATAGACATCATTGCAGGCAGCTGCGTACCATACCTGTAACACTGGGAAGGAAAAGGTTAGTAATTTTTTTTTTGTGTTTTTTTTTTTTTATTAAGTGGAGTAAGCAGGGGTATACAGTGTTGAGCAAGTAGGCAGTGGTGGTGATAATTAGCTAGATGTACAGAGTGCAGTGGTAGTGGAGTCTGAAAAGGTGGGTTTTGAGTCTCTTGCGGAACCAGGGCCTCCGTTACTCACTGCAACTTTGACTAGTGATTGCCTTGCCTTGTAACGACATAAAAACACAGATTGACGGAAGCTGGTTATTTTGTGTGCGATCGGACCAACTTTGGGGGATTTACCGCTCCAACGTGAATGATGAGAATTTCTTAAGTATTTAAATATTCGACTGATGAGAGTAATTGCACTGTGCAATAGTAATCATATTCTATTTTTTTAATGGTCCTGAGAGCCAGTATCATAAACTCTGTGTTAAATCCATGAGATCCCAATCTGAAATTTGCTCATATAATGGAGTTAAAAATTGTGTGTGTGTTTTCTGTGTGTGTGTGTCACAGGCAGGCCATCTACGACGCCTTTGACCGGTTCCTCCAGAAGTACACGTTCCCCAGCTGAGGCGTGTCCAGGGCCCGTTTCAGCCGACCCGAGTTCTGGGTCCTGGGCCCTGGAGACCCGAGGCTTCACCAGCTGCATCTCAACCGACACTTTGCTCAATAAGAATGTGGTGCTGTTTGAAATGATCAGAGGACTGGAATTTAGGTATAAAAAAATGGAAATTATGAATGGAATAAGTGTCACATGATATCAATGCCTCTTACACTAACTCACTCAGCCTATCTTGTGCTTGTGTCTTCTTTAAAAAAAAAAGATCAGATCCCCCACTGCTAGCCTGTTTCTGACGCCAGTAGTGGCAGGAACGACAAACCGCCTCCTCCGAGACAGAGCTCGCTAATCGCCGACTGGCATTCCGATACAGCCAGAGAGAAAGTTTTCTGCAGCGAGCTCGTGCCGGCTTCCCTCTCTGGGGGACAGCCAATTGCCGCCCTCTAGTGGCACTCCCGGCCAGAGCTGGTACTGGCATTTCAAACTGGTTCTGTGCAGTTAAATGGGTGTGCCTCAGGGGGATAACAAAACAAGGAGAAGTATTTCATAATTAAGAGAGCTGAAATAGGTTCATTGTGACACCCATCTTAGTTTCGTATTGTTTTGTTTTGCCCCCTGGCCTGTTTGGAGCCTTTCCACAGGCACACCACCAGGGCCAGCGCAGGGGGAAGCCTCCCAGAGTGGCGAGTGTGCCAGTGTGCCTGTGTGCGTTTGTGTGTGTGCGTGCCTCCCAGTGTGCGTTTGTGTGTGTGTGTGCCAGTGTGTGTGGGTGTGTGTGTGTGTGTGCGTGTGTGTGTGTGTGTGTGTGTGTGTGTGTGTGTGCGTGTGTGTGTGTGTGTGTGTGTGTGTGGGTGTGGGTGTGTGTGTGGGTATGTGGGTGTGGGTGTGGGTATGTGCGTGTGTGTGGGTGTGTGTGTGGGTATGTGGGTGTGGGTGTGGGTATGTGCGTGTGTGGGTGTGGGTGTGTGTGTGGGTGTGGGTGTGGGTGTGGGTATGTGCGTGTGTGTGTGTGGGTGTGTGTGTGTGTGTGTGTGTGTGTGTGTGTGTGTGTGCGTGTGTGTGTGTGTGGGTGTGTGTGTGTGCGTGTGTGGGTGTGTGTGGGTGTGGTGTGGGTGTGTGGTGTGTGGGTGTGGGTGTGTGTGTGTGTGTGTGTGTGTGTGTGTGTGTGTGTGTGTGGTGTGTGTGTGTGTGTGTGTGAGTGTGTGTGTGCGTGTGTGCGTGTGCGTGTGTGTGTGTGGGTGTGGGTGTGGGTGTGAGTGTGGTGTGTGGTGTGTGTGTGGGTGTGTGTGTGTGTGTGGGTGTGTGTGTGTGTGTGGGTATGTGGGTGTGAGTGTGTGTGTGTGGGTGTGGGCGTGGTGCGCGTTGATCGGGTGGGTGTTGTGTCTGAGAGCAGCTTCTCACAATGACCGTGAGAAGTGTTTTCCCCTCGTTTTTAAACTGCTGAATTGAATCTGGTCAGGACGGTGTTTGATTTTTGTTTAATGATTTTGGAAGTTGTAATGTGTTCGAAGAATTCACCCAGTTTGGTTTGCACAGGAACGGAACGTTATAAGCGGAGATTGAGAGCGGAGGACAGAGTCACTGTTGAGGAAACGCGAGTAAATCAGTCAGTAAATGGTGAAATATCTCCTTGTCTTTAAAAGGCTGAAAAGCTTAAATGCTTGTCAGATGAGGACACCGTTTACTTGTAAAGAAATTGTGATTTTTTTTTAATGACTTGTGAATAATTTGTATAATATAATTTCACATTAAAAAGAATAACACACAAGCATGGTGCAGCTATTTTCCACAGTAGCACAGGAATATAAGAGTGATTTAATGTGTCCATTTTTAACATTTTCAATTAAAAACATTACCCCTTGCGTCTGCGTACTGACTGGGTATATCCATTCATTTCATTTTTACAATCTCGCAAAATAAAAGGCTGCTGTTTGTTTTAGGTTGTGAGTTAGCATTCGCGACAATTTCAAAAATAACATTTTAAACGGACTTACAGAACATTACGCTACAGACTTTGTTACCCTGGCTAGCGCGGGACGTGACCGCAATGTGTCCTGTGTCAAATTGATCTTATCATGTATTAATGCACATCTTGTCAGTCGCTCTGGATAAGAGCTGTCTGCTAAATGCTTAAAACGTAGAATGTAATTTCGGCCGCTTAAAATTAAGAATTAAAAATGCTTAAAACGAAGAATACCCAGCACCAGCCTTCGGTTCGAGCCCCGAAGGCACGTTTGTTTTGCGTGGGGGTGTGAGCGGTGGGGATCTCGGCCCGGTCATGTACCAGCGGGCAGAACGGGGCACTAACCGAGTAGAGCTGAAGTTGCAGGATGTGGACTTTTCAAGGAGAACACAACTATGGTTCCCAGGTATAAATCTTGTGTGGGATCCTTGTAGGATCTTGATTCAAGATCTTTAAAGATCCTCGTAATAGGGTCCTGAAATTAATTTAAAGCTCATTTACGATCGTAAAAAATATTTTTAGTAGTATTTAACATAAAATCGTCATTATATATTCTTCTAACTATATTTACTGCATTTATACTCGTGTATTTTAAAATGCCACCTTGAGTATTGCACAATATATTGAAGTTAACCATTTCTAATTAAACGGTAATAAAGTTATTAAAGTAATGACGTTTGTCAGGCTGGAATGAACCAGCAACCTCGCCATTACAAGAGCAGTCACTGAAGCGCTGGTCCATGCCCATCATGGTTTTCACCATCGATACCTGTCCCACCAGCTCCATTCGGTCAGATCTCCAGGATGTGTTCAGAGGTTGCCATGGTGCTGTCGAGACGCTGGCGTTCCTTCAGGACTCCGCCCCCCTGTCCTTATAAGGGCAATGCTTAAACATTGTTTTAGTGCCTAACTCAGGGGTGGGAAATTCCATTTTACCAGTCCTGGAGGGTAGGTGCGTGTGCAGGTTTTTGTTTCTACCAATTACCCCTGTGGCTCAATTAGCTAATTAGTTGGATACGCCAGTGCTGGTTCATTTTTAGATTAGACCAGTGTTTCTCAATCCATTCCTACAGGGCACACTGCCCTGGAAATCTTAATTCAAACCTCGGCTCCCATCCTATCATCTGCATCGGTCGTCTGTTAATGGTCACTTGAGCATGATTAAGTGGTGTTTGGAATGAAAACATGCAGGGCAGTGTGCCCTGTAGGAATGGATTGAGAAACACTGGATTAGACCACAGTATGTTTCATATGAGAAGCTGTCATTCATGGGCTTATCAATACATTTAGCTAAAATGTCAGATCACATGAATGATTGGGGCTAATTAAATAATTAAGAACAGAAGTTGGCATGAAATCCAGAAACGGATACGGCCCTCCTTGCCCACTTCTGGCCTGATTGAATACAGGTTGTGTTGCAGATGTTGGCTGATTGAATACAGTTTGTGTTGCAGATGTTGGCTGATTGAATACAGGTTGTGTTGCAGATGTTGGCTGATTGAATGATTTGCCCCAGACTGAGGTGAAATAGAAAGCCGTTGTGTGATGGGGTATTTATCACAGTTCTGCCCTCTGTGGTCATATGTGCGCATTAATTAAGCCACCAAACTAGAGAAGACATTTTGAAGACAAACTTCAGCTTGAAAAAGCCAAACACTAGTAGTAGTTTTAGAAGTTATAATAGAGTAGTAGTAGTAGTTATTGTTATAGTTATAATCTTAGTAGTACCCTAGTGGTGGTAGTAGCAGCAGCAGTAGTATTATCAGTTTTAGTAATAGTTGGTGTCTTGGGGGGAATTAAGCCAATAGAAGTAGTATCGGTTTGTTGATGTACAGACAGACAGACAGCTCAAAAGGTTTGGGGCGGGAGGGTTCTAAACCCTGTGCTTTATTCCTGAATGTTGTTGTAAAGATCTGCTTTTCCTTATGGTTGAGGATTCTGCTATACTTGATATTTGTTTCTTATAAATAAGAACTTAGAGAATGCAAAATTGTGGCCTTTTTCTAACATTTCTGTACAAACTGGGTTATTAAAAATGGTACAATAATTATGCTACTATTATTTGAGTATGTTACTAACAACTCCACAAGCTATTTGCTGTGCTCTCTGAATTTTCGTAAATACACATTTGTTACGCTGAGAAAGCAATTGAGAGAGCCTCATAATTACCAGCGGAAAACATGTCATAAAATCAGTACCCCGAAGAAAGGGAAAGAACTTCGATTTGTGATCTTCTGAGAAATTGTTATTGCAAGTTATTCTGTCTGCTAGTATGGCAGCGTAACAGCTAAGAAATTAATAATACATCCCTTTCTTTAGTTATGTTGGAGGATACCGCCCTCTTGTGGCACAGCAGCGAAACGACACAGAGTTATGTTGCGGGCAACGTTGAACTTCCGCTCTAAATAAAATGTCCTAACAGAATAAAGACATGCTACTATTATTTTCACTCGAAGCGGTTTCAAGTGGATAAATTCTTATTTTATAGCCTTATTTTATAGGGGGCATATATATATATAAGTCTAAAGAGAAGAAACTGAAGTTCGGACGCTACAACAGCAACAAAAAACATTCTAACGGTGGGCAGCTCGCCTCGCCACAACATCGTGTTTGTTATTAGCCTTCAGGGTGGCTAGGCTACCCGTAAGAGGTAGCCGAGGCTAACTTTAGCACTAATGACCCAGAGGCCCCTGCGGCCTCTAAAATGCGCTGTTAATCGTCCAGCTATGTCCGTATTACGGAATTGTATAACTGTTGCATTGTTGTCAGAGTGAAAGTCCATTTTCATCTCCCCTTGTACGAACTGTGTATTCCTTTCGTCCACAGTGATGGAGTGTGTATATGTAAGGAATGGCCACCGTTCGCTGTGTGCTATCCGTATTTCTAGTGCATCACACTTTGTTATAATAAAGCAGTACCACTGAAATGGGAAAGCAGCTAGTCTGCTGGAGTCTGTGGCGTTAAGCGCTACCATATGAAAACCATTGCGAAACAGTATTGGGAGAATACCTGGTCCGCTGCAATACGTTATTTTAATATAATAATCTGCGCACGGTTATTTTACGGCTCTAATATAACGTGCTCTGTTTTGCTTAAGTAATTCCACAATTCGAAAAACGAAATGTCATATTCTCGCGCTCTGTTGTTCGGATGACTGAGATGAATATCTGATAAATGGTCAGATTTGATCTACCGGTCAGACAAAGAAGGACAATTCTCTCAGAATATGTCGCATGTGCGCGGGGCTGATCTAACAGAAGAAAATCCAGGGTAAAATGTTAAGTAGCGAGACAAGAGGCAACAAGGCATTTCTAACGAACCACAAATAACTTCACGATCCTTGATATTTTTTCCAGTTGATAAATGTTCCTTATTCACACAATAAACGAGGGTAGAGGTTACTTATTTGGCTGTACATGCCTTCCATTTCTGAATGCATAACATAACATAACATAACATAAGGGGAAGACGAGAACAGGCCATTCAGCCCAACACTGCTCGTCCATTCCTACCACTAATCTGCTCACATGCTTAGTTTATCCAAAGGCTAGAGTGTCTAACACTGGATCGAGCCTAGCCTTGAATACCCCTAGTGTCTCAGCCTCTACTACATGTCCAGGCAAGCTATTCCACGCATTGATCACTCTGTGTGAAAAAATATTTCCTAGTGTCCGTGTGAAATTTACCCTTTGTCAGTTTCCATTTATGCCCCCTCGTTCTGCTAACCGAACTCAACTTGAATAATTTCCTAAAATTCACTTTGTTAATTCCTTTAATAAATGTAAAAGCCTCAATCAAATCTCCCTAAGTCTCCTTTTACTAAGCTTGAACAGTCCAAGCATCTCTAGCCTTTCCTCATAACACTTGTCTTTTATGCCTGGAATCAGTCTGGTTGCCCGTCTTTGGACTCGGGCTGTGCTTCTGGACGCGTCTGA
Source organism: Aldrovandia affinis (assembly GCA_029706075.1). Taxonomy (NCBI): domain Eukaryota; kingdom Metazoa; phylum Chordata; class Actinopteri; order Notacanthiformes; family Halosauridae; genus Aldrovandia; species Aldrovandia affinis. The sequence goes on along the minus strand of JAINUG010000437.1, from coordinate 282,634 downwards.
GCGCGTGTGTGTGTGTGTGTGTGTGTAATAATAATAATAATAATAATAATAATAATAGCTTTATTTGTATAGCACCTTTCATACAAACAGTAGCTCAAAGTGCTTTACAGGGAAAGTAAGGCATAAAAATATATATACATATATATATACACACATATACATATATACACGCATATATATACATATACACATATGAATACATACATACATAGGCATAATACAAAAGTAAAAAGAATAATAAAAATAAAAATCAAGAAAATACACATAACAATCATACTCAATTTTAAGGTTTAAAACAGAGACAATAAAAGTATAGTCAACCTAATAAATTAATTAAAAGCCAAATTAAAAAGAAAAGTTTTTAGCTGCTTTTTAAAATTGTCAACTGAGTCTGCTGTTTTAATGTTTTGTGGGAGAGTATTCCAGAGTTTTGGTGCAACATAACAGAAGGCACTTTCACCACTTTTCGTTGGGCCACAGGTACAGTGAGTAAGTCCGCTGTGGATGATCTAAGTGCTCGAGTTGGTACATATGGTGATAAAATATCTTTAATATAAAAAGGTGCTAGGCCATTTTAAAGCCTTATAAACAAGTAGTAGGACTTTAAAATCAATTCTAAAAGAGACTGGGAGCCAGTGCAAAGCAGCAAGGACTGGTGTAATGTGTTCCCCTTTTTTTGTTTTCGTTAGGACTCTGGCAGCAGCATTCTGAATAATTTGGAGTCTACTAATAGACTTCTTAGGCAGGCCAGTAAAAAGTGCATTACAGTAGTCTAAGCGGCTAAAAATAAAAGCATGTACCAATCTTTCAGCATCTTGGAGAGTTAAAAAAGGGTTTTACTTTGGCAATGTTTCTAAGGTGAAAGAATGCCGTCTTGGTCACCTTATCTATATGGGATTTAAAATTGAGGTCAGCATCGAAGATGATTCCCAAGTTTCTGACCTCAGATTTGGTCTGTTTGGCCAGGCTTCCCAGCTTTGTAAGCAACTGGTCTCTTTTTGACTTAGGGCCCACTAATAGTACCTCTGTCTTTTCTTCATTTAATTTCAGCAAGTTCTTGCCCATCCATTTATTTATATCGTCTAGACAGGCTGTAAGAACGCTCATAGCATTTGGGTCATCTGGCTCAACGGAGACATACAGCTGTGTATCGTCAGCATAACAGTGGAAATTTACATTGTGATTCTGGATGACCTTGCCTAAGGGAAGCATGTATAATAGAAATAAAAGTGGTCCTAAAATACTCCCCTGCGCTATGCCACAGCTAGCATCTCTATGCTTAGAAACATTGTCACCAAGTTGCACAAAAAACTTTCTTTCTGTTACATAGGTACGGAACCAGTTTAGTACAGTACCAGAGAGACCGACCCACTTCTCAAGGCGGTGAATTAAAATATTAATATGTAATGCGCTGATTGTCCGGGCAAGGTCGCTGTAGCCTCATATTCAGCGCAGATTCGCCGATCTTAAAATAACGTGAGTGGCTAAATCCTCCAGGCCCCTTTTAGCCGCTCCACTACGTTAGTAAATCTGCGCAAAACTATTCCCTGGTGTGACGTCATACACGCATGTTAAAGTCCGTCAGAGGTGAAAGGTCAGAAGTCACAGGTCATGTAAAAATGGCCGCCCCCACAGGCGACATGTTTTCTCTCTGCGTGGACTCGAGCAAAGTTTGCAGCATCGTGGAGGTCCGAACAGTGGACAAGGTGAAGGTGAGCACGGAGGCGAAGCCCTTCCCCTTAAAACAGGATTTTACAAGAACTGTGTCTTAGTAATATCTGTCTGGGAATATTATCCCCGTGCAACAGCGAGGCGCCGTGGATTCGTCTGGCCGGCGATCGCTAGCTTGCTTGCTCGCTCGCTCGCGTTTGAGTTCCTTGGAAAAAATGAGCAATATAAATCCTATATTCATTCATTCATTCCATCGTCTAGAATATGTAACGTTGGCGACGGCTAGTTTGGTTGCAACTAGACATGCTAGCTTAGCATGATGTGTAACGGTTTTTTAAACGAAATGCTGTTACACTTTATGGCGCAAGTTTAATTGACACGATTGTGAAAGACTGAATGTGTCAGTTTACCTGCCGATTATGCAGGACGCTGCTGGGAGGTCATAACGGCGCGTAGCCCGTTACCAGTCGCCAACGGCACCTTGTTTATTAAAACAGGAGGAGATATGCTTCAGCTAAACTACAAATCGACGAATAGAGTTATGAAATAATATTTAATGAAAGGCTAGCCAGCCAGTGTCTTATTTGACGTGTGTAATTAAAGGGATGTGTAATTAGTGACGTGTGTAATGCATCTAGAAATGACTAGAATTATTTAAGAGTGAACTAATGAAATATATACAGTAGTTAAGTTCATAAATGAATTCTGGGTATAGTTTAGCGTGGCTCTTTCACACTTGGTTAATATAATTTCATTTGTCTGGTGTAAGTCTGGCTTTTATGAATCCTTGTTTGGTCCTGAAATTATGACACACAGTTCTGTCTCAACTTTTACATTTTATGACTGGGATTATGCAATTATGTGAAAAATGTCACCTTCCTTCTGAAACTCCTTCACGGTTCAATTAATTATTCAATCATATCCCTGTTTTAATGCATATTTGAATGAAATTTTAATTTTAATGAAATGTATACTTTGGACACCAGGGGTACTGGTTTTAGTCAGTCTTTGTGTTTATGAAAGTCAGGTTTATGAAAGGCTGATAATTGTTAAGCACCTGTTTTTATTACAGATGCCCAGCCTACAAAGGATCACATAAAACCAAGAGGTGCCATTGCTGGCTGAAATTACGATGCTTGTGTAGCGGATGGGCTCACGTGAGCGCCCGCTGCAGAGTGACGTGGATAAGAGTGCGATTAGTTCCCGGAGTTAGGGACTTGAGTCTTTAGCTCGGCGAGCTTAATCGCTCTCTTGTCGCATCAGAGATCCCTCGGTTCGAAACTCGCTGCGGGCAGAACCAACACCGTCACACTTGAGGAAAACGTAGTGAGATGTATGTTACAGCCGTCAGGGAAAGCATTGTGCCAGGGTCCCCTTTGAGGCCAGTACGCTTCAAGAGCTCGTGATCTCGTGTTTCAGTCTGAACTCATGTACTTTGGGTGAACTATCCCTTTAGCACATTGGTGTGAGGGAGATTTATATCTAGCCCCCAGACTGTATATTGCATAAGCATATGCATTAAAACAGGGATTATAATTAAATAATTTATTTCACCATGAAGGAGTTTTATAAGGAAAGTAGTATGTGAAATTATAATATGTGAAAGTTGTTTCTCCACAGAAGATTTTTAGAGTGGACTCTTTCCATAATTGGATGGATATTTTTCTGTTGGATTGATATTATGTGTGATGGTGTTGGATACAACACAGTTTGTGTGTGTGTGCGCTGCTGTTTTATCAGGGGAAAGGATTGTTTGCCAAAAAGCCCATCCGGAAAGGGGAGACCATCTTTGTCGAGCGGCCTGTGGTGTCCGCCCAGTTCCTGTGGAATGCCTTGTATAAGTACAGAGGTGAGCAGGAGGCCTACAGTCAGGGCTGCGCTTCTCAAACAACTCCGCAAATCATGTGAAGTGTAACTTACACATTTTAATTTGTCTCATGCTACAAGTATGGAATGGAATAATCAATATCCCTGATGTTATAAAATCTAAGCCACTCAAATAGCACAAGCATTGCCTTTGGCACTGACACAAGAATAAGGCCAGAAATTCTGTAATTTAAGCCCTGTTGTTGTTTTGTTTTTGGGAGTTGATTTTGGAAAAAATGTTTTGGAATTTCGTACCTGATATCAGAAGGTAAATATACAGTGTTTTGTACCTGATGTCAGAAGGTAAATGTACAGTAGACAGTATACAATTGTAGGACTGTGGCTGTTTATTGATTTTAAATCTCCTGTCCTTGGGGGGATATTTGAGCTTTTGATTTTGGCCAACATGGCACCTTATCCGTAATAATATCTCTGTCTCTCTCTGTCTCTCTCTGTCTCTCTCTGTCTCTCTCTGTCTCTCTCTGTCTCTCTCTGTCTCTCTCTGCCTCTCTTTGCCTCTCTTTGCCTCTCTTTGCCTCTCTGCCTCTCTGCCTCTCTCTCCCCCTCTCCCCCTCTCCCCCTCTCCCCCTCTTCCCCTCTTCCCCTCTTTCTCTCTTTCTCTGTCTCTCTTCCCCTCTTCCTCCCTTCCTCTCTTCCTCTCTTCCTCTCTTCCTCTCTTCCTCTCTGTCTCTCTGTCTCTCTGTCTCTCTGTCTCTCTGTCTCTCCCTCCCTCCCCCTGCTGTTGTTTCTGTACTAGCTTGTGATTACTGCCTGCGGTCCCTGGAGACGGCCGAGGAGAATGCCCAGCGGCTCAGTGGGAACCCCAGTCTCCTCCTCCCATTCCCAGAGCAGTGCAGAGTGCGGCCGGAGCTGCACCAGGCCTGCCCGCAGTGCCAGGTACGGTCACCAGGGGGCAAAGTGCCCGCAATACAAGGTATGACCACCAGGGGGCAGTGCAGTGTGCCCACAGTGCAGGTCCTGGATGTTGTGTTGTGAATCTGCTCCCATTGCCTTCGATGGGGTCCAGGGCACTGGAAAGACTCACACACATTGGCCAGATTTCATGCCCAATAATTGTTGAACGGACAGTGATGTGGTATTGTCAGAAAAACACCACACACTTAAAGTTGTTGTTGTTTGTTTACCCTCAGAATCATTGAAGCAGGGTTTTTTTGTACCCATATATTTAAAGTCTCCTCACTGCTCCAATGCGTACAGAAACGGACATAATTTGAACACAAATCCTGTTTCAATTGCAGTCATTTCCCAGGTCATTTGATCCCAGAAGGTTATCCCAATTAATTTGGTTTAATTCATTTTCAAAATTAATTAGATATTTAGGTATACAGTAAAGAAAATTGCTTCCTGGAATATTGAGGTTGAATCTGGGTTTAAAAAGTTTTGTCATTCGCTCTGGTTTATTCTGAAATGTCAAGTTGAATTGTCTTTGAGAATGTTATCCTGATCAGATTATTGACGTGTCTGTGACAGCCTTAAATGTTGTAATTTGTCAGACCAGATAAAATCACCCAGAACAACTGGCTCTTTATTGTGGTCTCATTCTTTCAAGAGTTCAGTTAAATGATTATAAACGCAT
>JAINUG010000437.1:197500-270000 GCA_029706075.1 Aldrovandia affinis | reverse complement strand
GTATCCTCACAAACTGGCCTGAAATATGTCCACTTGTTATCATTACAAATGAATGCCATTTTTTGGAACCTGAGATGAGTGTGTGGATTTCATTATTGATAGCTTAGGCCTTGCGGTTTCCACAGAATGGGTTTGTGTTTCTTCCTACAATGGTCATCCACGGAGGGTCTTAGTGCCAGGGGGAACACCTTTAATTAGCTAAAGCTAGCCGTTTAATTAGCACTGCAAGTGGTGTGTGTTGGGTGAGCGTGTGAGTGTGTGAGTGTGTGAGTGTCAGTGTGTGTGTGTGTGTGTGTGTGTGTGTGTGTGGTTAGTGAGCGTGTGGTTAATTGTGCGTCTCTTGCGGGTGACTCCAGGAAGTGTGCATCAGTTACCTGGACTGCTGCCAGCGAGAGAGGAGCCGCCACAGCCGTCACAAGATCCTGAGGTACAGAAACACGTCTGCTCGCGAAACAAAGTTCATGGAACGAACTGAACAAGGCATGTCTCACGTTAACAAGCCAAATTGGTTGAGAGTTAAGCGAGTTACAGTAGATTTTATCAGCGGAAATCTGCATCTCTCAACACACACGTTTGTTTAGACGCGGATCTTGCCCGAGCCAATATGGCGGCCGCGTAGACGCATCTGAACAGGGAGAATGAGGATCTACGTTTCTATATCTATGTCCACGGCCCAACCATCAGGGACGCGGTTCTAAACCCGTCTCTGCCAGACCAGCTCTGGTCATCAGCCCTGATCGGGGCTACGTTTGGCTGTCCGTCCCAAGGGGAGGGGAGGGTGAGCCGGCTCGGGTCCGCCGTGAAGCACGTAAGGGAGTCTCCAGAACGTGGGTGGGGTGAATTCCATCTCGAAGGAAGCAGAGTTTGCTGCCCTCAGAGAATTAGCTTGCCTCATAGAGACGAGCGGCGGACTCGTGTGGGGGGGAGGGTAAATCTAAATAACATGTAATTGGGTGTAATTGGCTACCAAATTGGGAGAGAAATGGGGGAAATGTTGAATGTTTGTTATCGGTGGAAGAATAATTCTGCGGCGATTGACTTTCGACTGAGAGCCTTGGGGCCAGAGGGGGATTGGGCTGCAGATATAATGTGGGGGTGGTGAATGGGGCCCCCTGTGGGCTGTGCTGTGATGGTGTCCCCCTCTCTGCAGGGAGAACTACCTGTTCCTCTGCACCTGCCCGCGGTGTGCCTCCCAGGCAAACGAGCCAGACCTCACCTCCGAGGAAGAGGACGAAGAGGGGGAGACGGAGGGGGACGAGGCCGAGGACGAAATGACCGATGTGTGACAGGGATGGCTCTGTCCTCCGATCCACCGTGCGCTCCAGAACGTGTAGCCGTCTCTCTCCTCGCCATCCTGGTCCTGACTGCATCTCTGTCCACATCGCAGGGCTCTGTCTGTCCACACGCCCGCACGGACTCTCCTTTATACACGCCCCTCCCTCCGTCCGTCCGTCCGTCTGTCTGTCTTGTGTTGTGTCTGTTCTGTTGCGCCCCTCGTCTCCGAAACGCTTGCTGGACCTGCCCGCCAGGACGTGGCTCCCGTTCCCCCGATCGGACCGAGCTCCTGGTTCTCCTCTGTCGTTGGGGGGTGTGTGTCGAGGCAGAGGAGACACAGGCACTCGAATGTCCTCGTGGTGAAGACTTGAGACCCCGCTGGGCCTCCCTCCTCATGTCTGCCTCAGCTCTCACCCTTTCATTTGTAACCTGATGCAGAGTAAATGTTAGAGTCGTGAAAGACCTCAGTGATGCTGTGCCTGAGACCAGCTGACAGCAGCAACACTACTCTGAACACTTCTGCAAGCTTTGCCTGTACCGCCATTGCACCCGCACACGGTACCGCTAAGCTGAAGCTCTCTGGGCGCTAGGGAGACCTCCGGACTCACGTCATGCCGTTACAAACCACATATCAAGTGTCAGAATAACATGAGAACGTTTCAGACTGAAGTTGTGCTGAGATGCTGATCTACACACAAAAGCAGTTTTTATGGATCTAGGTCACGTGACCTCGTCAATCTGCATCCCGTTAAATAACAGCATGTCTGAATGAATAAAGACGTTGTTCCGTTTCCCCCGTGAACATGTCCTGCTCTGAACAATTCGTGTCTGGCCTTTTACGCTCTGGCTAATTCTGTTTTTTCTTCTGGGTTAGAACCGATCTGCTGGCCAGGTAAAATAAATGTCTGTGGTTTTTGTAACTCTGGAGATTTGACAGATTTACTGTGAAGCCTGCATAGATTGTTTTTGGTGTGTGATATGGATTACCTTGTGACCTGAATACAATAAAGTGGATCTCCTAAAACACGACTGAGACAAGGGTATGACAGCCTGGACTTCCTACCACAGCTTCTGTGCAGAAAAGATGCGAGGGTGAGCGTCTGTCTTTATGACCAACGAGCGACTTCCCCTGATAAGCCACTGTGTTCAAACAACACTGTCGTCCTTTTCTTTGCAGCCTTTGTCAGGTTGTGTTTCCAGCTTAAAGGGCGGGCAATTATGGTCATGTCGTGTGTGGGAAAGGCTAATTAAATGGTCTAATTTGGGGTATTTGATTGACATGGCCCTTTTTTAAATATGTTTTTCCCCAGGTTTTCCTCCCAATTTTTTATTAAATTATTAAATTTCGGCCATGGCGTGTGGTTCACATCATTTTCATGCTGCTTGTCAAACATTCAGCGCCCTGTGGATGGGACGCCCTGTGGATGGGACGCCCTGTGGATGGGACGCCCTGTGGATGGGACGCCCTGTGGATGGGACGCCCTGTGGATGGGACGCCCTGTGGATGGGACGCCCTGTGGATGGGGCGTCCTGTGCATGGGACGCCCTGTGGATGGGACGTCCTGTGGATGGGACGTCCTGTGGATGGGACGCCCTGTGGATGGGACGTCCTGGATGGGACGCCCTGTGGATGGGGACGCCCTGTGGATGGGGCGCCCTGTGGATGGGGCGCCCTGTGGATGGGGCGCCCTGTGGATGGGGCGCCCTGTGGATGGGACGTCCTGTGGATGGGACGCCCTGTGGATGGGACGTCCTGTGGATGGGACGCCCTGTGCATGGGACGCCCTGTGCATGGGACGCCCTGGATGGGACGCCTGTGGATGGGACGTCCTGTGGATGGGACGCCCTGTGGATGGGACGCCCTGTGGATGGGACGTCCTGTGGATGGGACGCCCTGTGGATGGGACGCCCTGTGGATGGGACGCCCTGTGGATGGGACGCCCTGTGGATGGGACGCCCTGTGGATGGGGCGCCCTGTGGATGGGGCGCCCTGTGGATGGGACGTCCTGTGGATGGACGCCCTGTGGACGGGGACGCCCTGGGGCGCCTGTGGGACGGGACGCCCTGTGGACTGTGCATGGGGCGCCCTGTGGATGGGACGTCCTGTGGATGGGGCGTCCTGTGGATGGGGCGCCCTGTGGATGGGGCGCCCTGTGGATGGGCGCCCTGTGGATGGGACGCCCTGGACCTGTGGATGGGGCGCCCTGTGGATGGGACGCCCTGTGGATGGATCGCCCTGTGGATGGGACGCCCTGTGGATGGGCGCCCTGTGGATGGGCGCCCTGTGGATGGGACGGGGATGGGACGCCCTGTGGATGGGACGCCCTGTGGATGGGACGCCCTGTGCATGGGACGCCCTGTGCATGGGGGATGGGCCCCTGTGGATGGGGCGTCGCCGCCCTGTGGATGGGACGCCCTGTGGATGGGATGGGTCCTGTGGATGGGACGCCCTGTGGATGGGACGCCCTGTAGATGGACGCCCTGGATGGGACGCCCTGTGGATGGGACGCCCTGTGGATGGGGCGCCCTGTGGATGGGGGCTGTGGATGGGACGCCCTGTGGATGGGATGGGGACGCCCTGTGGGCGGGGCGTCCTGTGGGCGGGGCGTCCTGTGGGCGGGACGCCCTGTGGGCATGGGACGCCCTGTGGATGGGACGCCCTGTGGATGGGACGTCCTGTGGATGGGACGTCCTGTGGATGGGAGCGCCCTGTGGATGGGGCGCCCTGTGGATGGGACGCCCTGTGGATGGGGCGCCCTGTGGATGGGCGCCCTGGGGCGCGCCCTGTGGATGGGACGTCCTGTGGATGGGACGCCCTGTGGATGGATCGTCCTGTGGATGGGACGCCCTGTGCATGGGACGCCCTGTGCATGGGACGCCCTGTGAGGGAGAGCTCAGTGGATGGGACGCCCTGTGGATGGGACGCCCTGTGGATGGGACGCCCTGTGGATGGGACGCCCTGTGGATGGGACGCCCTGTGGATGGGACGTCCTGTGGATGGGACGTCCTGTGGATGGGACGCCCTGTGAGGGAGAGCTCAGTGGATGGGACGTCCTGTGGATGGGACGTCCTGTGGATGGGACGTCCTGTGGATGGGACGCCCCAGCTTAAAGGGCGGGCAATTATGGTCATGTCGTGTGTGGGAAAGGCTAATTAAATGGTCTAATTTGGGGTATTTGATTGACATGGCCCTTTTTAAATATGTTTTTCCCCAGGTTTTCCTCCCAATTTTTATTAAATTATTAAATTTCGGCCATGGCGTGTGGTTCACATCATTTTCATGCTGCTTGTCAAACATTCAGCGCCCTGTGGATGGGACGTCCTGTGGATGGGACGTCCTGTGGATGGGACGTCCTGTGGATGGGACGCCCTGTGGACGGGACGCCCTGTGCATGGGACGCCCTGTGGATGGGACGTCCTGTGGATGGAACGCCCTGTGGGCGGGGACGCCCTGTGGATGGGACGCCCTGTGGACGGGACGCCCTGTGCATGGGACGCCCTGTGGATGGGACGCCCTGTGGATGGGACGCCCTGTGGATGGGACGCCCTGTGCATGGGACGCCCTGTGGATGGGACGCCCTGTGGATGGGACGCCCTGTGGATGGGACGCCCTGTGGATGGGACGCCCTGTGAGGGAGAGCTCAGTGGAACACCTCTGAGCCGCGCTGTCATTGTGTTGAAGGAGTACGCTTCAAAGGACGGGTCTTTGATACTTTAATAATAATAATTAATAACAATACGCTTAATTTAAAGGGCCTTTCTCTTAGGTCTTCACTGTATTTAAGATACTGTTGGTGAAATCAACAAAAATCTACCTTTCGAGGAACCCAAGGACACTAGAGAATAAAAAGCAGCGCATAGTCCTAAACTACAGGGTCCGGAGAACTGAACTACAGAAGGGCCAGGCTGAGGAGGTGAGTCTTCGTTCTGGATTTAAAGATGGAGGTGGACTCTGCGTTGCGGTTTGAGGCAGGGAGGGCATTCCACCGAGCACAGCCTGGTGTAGGGAGAGAGGAGGTGTGAGGAGGAGAGCAGCCTGGTGTAGGGAGAGAGGAGGTGTGAGGAGGAGCACAGCCTGGTGTAGGGACAGGAGGTGTGAGGAGGAGCACAGCCTGGTGTAGGAAGAGAGGAGGAGGAGTGATGGTGTGGGGAGTGAGGAGAAGTCCTGTGTCGGAGGAGCGTAGCCCTTGAGAGTGTGTAGGTGTGGAGGAAATCCGAGGGGTATTTTGCGGCAGGGAGAGACTTCTAGGTGAGGAGGAGAATTTTAAATGAGACACGGGACTTGAGCGGGAGCCAGTGGAGGTGCTGGAGGGTGGGGGTGATGGGCTGCCAGAGTTTTGTCCGTGTGAGAACCCTGTCCGTGGAGTTCTGGACATACTGGAGCCTGTCTCTCTAAAAATCATTCTGGGGTTATTTTGGTGGTTACTAATGAGGTTTGAGTGATACGCCATTTTGTTTGTTCTGGGAGAGAGCTTGTAGCTCTTAATGTGCTCTTGGGAGGTCTCAGAGTGGACTGAGAGACCAGATTTAGAAAGAGAAAGAGAGTCCAAGTTTTGAGAGGGACTAGAGAATCGACTGGAGGATAGGGCTTCATTAGAGTGGGATACAAGGTCATCGGCAGAGGTCACCTCAGGATCAGGAGCATGTTGCCTCACGATCATGTTCCCCAAGGCAGATGTGCCAATGTTTTTTAGGGTCCTGAAGGTGACGGTGATGGTGTGCTTTTGAAACAGCCTGGTAGGGGTGACGGGAACATTGAAGGAGAAGGCAAGATGGTCAGACACAGCCAAGCTCTGCAGGTGGGAGGGGGCTATGCCCAGTGAACACACCAGATCCAGTGTGAGCTTTTTCATATGTAGGACTTTAAACATGTTGTGTGAAGTTGAAGCAATCCAGCAGAGATAGAAATTCAGCTGCGGATGTGCAACAATCTGAGTCCACATGGATGTTGACGTCACCTAGCAGTGGTGTAGATGGAGTCACGGACAGATGTGAGCAGTTCAGATAGCGCTGACATGAAGACAGACGTGGGTTTGGGGGGGTGTGGAAGATGAGGATGACTTGGCAGAGGTAGAACCAGCCAGTTTAAATGCAACACATTCAAATGATGTAACACTCTGTACTGGTAGAGCTTTGACCTCAATGTCGGCTCGTTGAATAACAGCCAGAGAGCGAGGTGTCTGAGTGTAAACATAACCTGGAGGTGTGGCTTGGGCGAGCACCCCAAAGTCATGCTGTTGTTGCCAGGCTTCAGTTGCACACGAAAAATCTATTTTCATTTCCACAATGACGTCATGAATAAGGAGTGATTTATTGTTGAGAAAGCTAGTGTTCAGGAGCATTAACGAGGCACTATTGTTTTGCCAAGAGGAGGACACTGAGATGAAATTAAAAACACTGACAGATCTGGTTGGCAGATAAACTGTAGTCCAGGATCTCAGGCAGACAGTATGGACGTGTGGTTTGTTATGATGATGCTGAGATGTGATGGTGTGCCTTCCAGACCACAGAGACGGGACGGAACTTTCAGAGTAAAAAAACGTACGTCAGTGGTGTAACGCACCACACTTTGCTGGTCAGGTGTGGTGTGCGCTGCCTGTCAGGGGCGCGTTCAAAACCCACGTCTCTACCAGACCGGCCCTGGTCGTCAGCCCTGATTGGGGGCACCATTTGGCTGTCCGCCCCAGGAGGGGGAGGGGAGCCGGCACGAGTCCGCTGAGGAGCAGAAGGGCGTCCGTGGTAGAGTTCCGTCTCGGAAGAGGCGGATCTATCGCCCAGAAAGAGTGTCTCAAGGGGAGTTGTATTGGTTTGTTTGGATTGGTTGGGAGTTGTATTGGTTTGTTTGGATTGGATGGGAGTTGTATTGGTTTGTTTGGATTGGATGGGAGTTGTATTGGTTTGTTTGGATTGGATGGGAGTTGTATTGGTTTGTTTGGATTGGTTGGTTTTCAAGTTTCTGTCTTGTTTCGGCAGTGAGGCTGTCACCCTGTCTCTCTTTATTTTTGTAAGAAGATAAATAAGAATAAATGATTAGCACCTCCCATATGGTACATGGGGAGAGGTCACATGATGAGGTCACTCCCATTGAAGTCAGAGAAATTGTCCTTAAGGGTGAGACACACCCAATAAAATGATCATTTTTGGTCCCCCATGAATTTTCAGATTTTTCAACATTTTGCTACATAAACCTATTTTATTTCAATAAAATCTATTTTATCATGTGAAGTTATTGTCACCAAAGTTTATGAGATGATTATGGGATGCATTCCTACGATAATTACAGAGGGGAGTTTTGATATCTTGTTTATTTAAGATTTTATAGGCAATTATATCCCAAAAAATAGGCGACAATACATTTTTATTTGCATACAGTTACATCTTGTTCCTGAAGTGTATGAAGCAAACATTTAAAAAATGAAAGTATATTAAGTGCCTTAACAAAAGGAGATTGAAAAAATGTCAGTCACTCACTCCTACTTGCTGTAACTGAATCTGAACTGTGTGCATAAATTAGCATATTTAATGAGGTTGTGCCTAAATATTTTTCCTATACCTTCGGTATCTTCAGGATTTGTTGGTAACGATTATCTTGCTGTCATGTTTTTTAGCATTTCAATCACTGGAGCCACACACAATCAAGTGTCTGAGGGCCCTCCAGAGGAAAAAGCATTTGTCCAAGTACTTGTTTTTTCCAATGTTTTTGAGCCATAATTTACAAAGTGTATTTGAATTCATAACTGAATTACTACAGAGAGGAATTTTAGGCTATTCAACGAGCAGGCTTTCTTAGGTGATCTTTATGGCTGTGATTTAACTGTGTCACTTATTCCAGAGGCTGAATCGGCTCTTTCATATTTCTCCTCCATATTTAATATGATTTGCTCCATTAGGGTGTTTTTAAAACATGAACTTCAAGAATTCAAATTTGCAGAACCAACATTTCGTGACATTTAATGAAAAAGTAACTCATACAAATTTTTGTGAGAATATAATAATATTAAGAGGTTGCTCAAGCATGTTGTGACTTTTGCCTTACGTGCGTATAGATGTGGATATAAGGAGGGTGTGTGTAGATGTGGGTATAAGGAGGGTGTGTGTAGATGTGGGCATAAGGAGGGTGTGTGTGGATGTGGGTATAAGGAGGGTGTGTGTGTGGATGTGGGTATAAGGAGTGTGTGATGTGTGGAGGGTGTGTGATGTGGGCATAAGGAGGGTGTGTGTGTAGATGTGGGTATAAGGAGGGTGTGTAGATGTGGGTATAAGGAGGGTGTGTGTAGATGTGGGTATAAGGAGGGTGTGTGGATGTGGGTATAAGGAGGGTGTGTGTGTAGATGTGGGTATAAGGAGGGTGTGTGTGTAGATGTGGGTATAAGGAGGGTGTGTGTGTAGATGTGGGTATAAGGAGGGTGTGTGTGTAGATGTGGGTATAAGGAGGGTGTGTGTAGATGTGGGTATAAGGAGGGTGTGTGTGTAGATGTGGGTATAAGGAGGGTGTGTGTGTGGATGTGGGTATAAGGAGGGTGTGTGTGTAGATGTGGGTATAAGGAGGGTGTGTGTGTAGATGTGGGTATAAGGAGGGTGTGTGTGTGTGGATGTGGGTATAAGGAGGGTGTGTGTAGATGTGGGTATAAGGAGGGTGTGTGTGTAGATGTGGGTATAAGGAGGGTGTGTGTGTAGATGTGGGTATAAGGAGGGTGTGTGTGTAGATGTGGGTATAAGGAGGGTGTGTGTGTGATGTGGGTATAAGGAGGGTGTGTGTGGATGTGGGTATAAGGAGGGTGTGTGTGTAGATGTGGGTATAAGGAGGGTGTGTGTGTAGATGTGGGTATAAGGAGGGTGTGTGTGTGATGTGGGTATAAGGAGGGTGTGTGTAGATGTGGGTATAAGGAGGGTGTGTGTAGATGTGGGTATAAGGAGGGTGTGTGTGTAGATGTGGGTATAAGGAGGGTGTGTGTGTGGATGTGGGTATAAGGAGGTGTGTGTGATGTGGGTATAAGGAGGGTGTGTGTGTAGATGTGGGCATAAGGAGGGTGTGTGTGGATGTGGGTATAAGGAGGGTGTGTGTAGATGTGGGTATAAGGAGGGTGTGTGTAGATGTGGGGTATAAGGAGGGTGTGTGTAGATGTGGGTATAAGGAGGGTGTGTGTGGATGTGGGTATAAGGAGGGTGTGTGTGTAGATGTGGGTATAAGGAGGGTGTGTGTGGATGTGGGTATAAGGAGGTGTGTGTGGATGTGGGTATAAGGAGGGTGTGTGTGGATGTGGGTATAAGGAGGGTGTGTGTAGATGTGGGTATAAGGAGGGTGTGTGTGTAGATGTGGGTATAAGGAGGGTGTGTGTGTAGATGTGGGTATAAGGAGGGTGTGTGTGTAGATGTGGGTATAAGGAGGGTGTGTGTAGATGTGGGTATAAGGAGGTGTGTGTGGATGTGGGTATAAGGAGGGTGTGTGTAGATGTGGGTATAAGGAGGGTGTGTGTGTATGTGGGTATAAGGAGGGTGTGTGTGGATGTGGGTATAAGGAGGGTGTGTGTGTAGATGTGGGTATAAGGAGGGTGTGTGTAGATGTGGGTATAAGGAGGGTGTGTGTGTGTAGATGTGGGTATAAGGAGGGTGTGTGTGTGATGTGGGTATAAGGAGGGTGTGTGTGTAGATGTGGGTATAAGGAGGTGTGTGTAGATGTGGGTATAAGGAGGGTGTGTGTGTATGTGGGTATAAGGAGGGTGTGTGTGTAGATGTGGGTATAAGGAGGGTGTGTGTGGATGTGGGTATAAGGAGGGTGTGTGGATGTGGGTATAAGGAGGGTGTGTGTGGATGTGGGTATAAGGAGGGTGTGTGTAGATGTGGGTATAAGGAGGGTGTGTGTGTAGATGTGGGTATAAGGAGGGTGTGTGTAGATGTGGGTATAAGGAGGGTGTGTGTGTAGATGTGGGTATAAGGAGGGTGTGTGTGTAGATGTGGGTATAAGGAGGGTGTGTGTAGATGTGGGTATAAGGAGGGTGTGTGTGTGTAGATGTGGGTATAAGGAGGGTGTGTGTGTAGATGTGGGTATAAGGAGGGTGTGTGTGGATGTGGGTATAAGGAGGGTGTGTGTGTAGATGTGGGTATAAGGAGGGTGTGTGTGTGGATGTGGGTATAAGGAGGGTGTGTAGATGTGGGTATAAGGAGGGTGTGTGTGTAGATGTGGGTATAAGGAGGGTGTGTGTAGATGTGGGTATAAGGAGGGTGTGTGTGTAGATGTGGGTATAAGGAGGGTGTGTGTGTGGATGTGGGTATAAGGAGGGTGTGTGTAGATGTGGGTATAAGGAGGGTGTGTGTAGATGTGGGTATAAGGAGGGTGTGTGTGTGGATGTGGGTATAAGGAGGGTGTGTGTAGATGTGGGTATAAGGAGGGTGTGTGTGTAGATGTGGGTATAAGGAGGGTGTGTGTAGATGTGGGTATAAGGAGGGTGTGTGTAGATGTGGGCATAAGGAGGGTGTGTGTAGATGTGGGCATAAGGAGGGTGTGTGTGTAGATGTGGGCATAAGGAGGGTGTGTGTGTAGATGTGGGCATAAGGAGGGTGTGTGTAGATGTGGGTATAAGGAGGGTGTGTGTAGATGTGGGTATAAGGAGGGTGTGGATGTGGGTATAAGGAGGGTGTGTGTGTAGATGTGGGTATAAGGAGGGTGTGTGTGTAGATGTGGGTATAAGGAGGGTGTGTGTGTGGATGTGGGTATAAGGAGGTGTGTGTGTAGATGTGGGCATAAGGAGGGTGTGTGTAGATGTGGGTATAAGGAGGGTGTGTGTAGATGTGGGAATAAGGAGGGTGTGTAGATGTGGGTATAAGGAGGGTGTGTGTGGATGTGGGTATAAGGAGGGTGTGTGTGTAGATGTGGGTATAAGGAGGGTGTGTGTAGATGTGGGTATAAGGAGGGTGTGTGTGTAGATGTGGGTATAAGGAGGGTGTGTGTGTAGATGTGGGTATAAGGAGGGTGTGTGTGTAGATGTGGGTATAAGGAGGGTGTGTGTGTAGATGTGGGTATAAGGAGGGTGTGTGTAGATGTGGATATAAGGAGGGTGTGTGTGTAGATGTGGGCATAAGGAGGGTGTGTGTAGATGTGGGTATAAGGAGGGTGTGTGTGTAGATGTGGGTATAAGGAGGGTGTGTGTGTGGATGTGGGTATAAGGAGGGTGTGTAGATGTGGGTATAAGGAGGGTGTGTGTAGATGTGGGTATAAGGAGGGTGTGTGTGGATGTGGGTATAAGGAGGGTGTGTGTAGATGTGGGTATAAGGAGGGTGTGTGTGTAGATGTGGGTATAAGGAGGGTGTGTGTGGATGTGGGTATAAGGAGGTGTGTGTGGATGTGGGTATAAGGAGGGTGTGTGTGTAGATGTGGGTATAAGGAGGGTGTGTGTAGATGTGGGTATAAGGAGGGTGTGTGTAGATGTGGGTATAAGGAGGGTGTGCTTAGACCCTGCTGACTGGGAGCAGGGTGAATCACTGCAAGGCCCAACAGCAGGTTTAATTTACATTTACAGCATTTAGCGGACCCTCTTATCCAGAGCGACTTACAAGATGTGCATTAATACATGGTAAGAACAATCATAGTTCTCGCAAGAGATCATCTCTCAGTGTTCTCAATGGTAATGCAGAACGAGGGGTGTGGCTTGCTGTGTTTGCTGTAAATACAGTTTAATTTGTTTTTTAAACATACTTTGTAGCTTTCTTTGCATGTCTCTAGTCCTGCACTGCAGGTGATCAGTTTTATTTAAAATATGAATATTCATAAATCAATATTTATTGTTACTTTTTCCCCGTGTGGAGCTGAATGCCGTCACCTGGGTGACACTCATATGATGTCATAATGAAACTCATATGATGTCATAATGAAACACACAGGAGTCACAGTGAGACCAGAGACTGGGCCTGGGTTTGCTCTTAAGAATGATCTCTGATCATTTTATTTATCATTGTTACAGAAGACCTGTCACACATCTGATCCATATTATTACTGTGGAAGACCTGTCACACATCTATCACAGTTTTTTTGGTTTCTTTGGAGGAGTTTTTTTTGTCATCTCTCCGTTGATCCAGTCCAAGTGGCAGCACACACTTATGAATGAGGCTGTTTGTTGCGGAGTATCTTTATCAATGACCGCTCTGCTCACTCCATAAATTCTTCTGTCATGCACCAGCCCTCCTCCAGAGTCAGCCTGGGAGAGACCGACAAAGAAGGAAGAGGTGAGTGTGTGCGTGTGCGTGTGTGTGTGTGTGTGTGTGTGTGTGTGTGTGTGCGTGAGCGTGTGTGCGTGTGTGCGTGTGTGCGTGCGAGCGCGCGAGTGTGTGTGCGTGTGTGCGTGTGTGTGCGTGTGTGCGTGTGTGCGCGTGTGTGTGCGTGTGTGCGTGTGTGCGTGTGCGTGTGGGCGTGTGTGCGTGCGAGCGCGCGAGTGAGTGCGTGTGTGTGTGCGTATGTGATTGTATGTGTGAGTGTGCGTGTGTGCGGCGTATTCTACATTATCAATACTTACACATCCTGTGTATTCTACATGATCAATACTTACACATCCTGTGTATTCTACATGATCAATGACATCCTGTGTATTATACATGATCAATACTTACACATCCTGTGTATTATACATGATCAATACTTACACATCCTGTGTATTATACATGATCAATACTTACACATCCTGTGTATTATACATGATCAATACTTACACATCCTGTGTATTATACATGATCAATACTTACACATCCTGTGTATTATACATGATCAATACTTACACATCCTGTGTATTATACATGATCAATACTTACACATCCTGTGTATTATACATGATCAATACTTACACATCCTGTGTATTATACATGATCAATACTTACACATCCTGTGTATTATACATGATCAATACTTACACATCCTGTGTATTATACATGATCAATACTTACACATCCTGTGTATTATACATGATCAATACTTACACATCCTGTGTATTATACATGATCAATACTTACATCCTGTGTATTATACATGATCAATACTTACACATCCTGTGTATTATACATGATCAATACTTACTCGTAATATGCTTGTTTTACTATCTCCAGCAGCAAACGCATCACTTGCAGTTGGCAGGTTCTTTGGCCATTCTTCCATTTTGATTTTTGCACACAGTAGCTTTTCAGACTCTGAGGGCATGACTAAAGGAGGACAGAAGTACACACTCATATCATTTATAATGAGCATAATACACGACCCAGAAACCCCACCAAAGGCCTGATTTCACTGTCACATCATCAAGAATCAGAGTCAAAGAAAAATACAAACTCCAAAAGGTACAAGAAAGAAGAACTTATTTGAAACAGATAAATAATTAAATAATATGAGTTAAATAATATGAACCCAAGTTGAGGCCAGAAAGGGTGTTTTATTTGTCCTCTATGACCAATGATAAATGGTTTCTCTGAAGGGGAGGGGTCTAGGGCAGCCTATTATGTGCTTACATTTGGTCACATGACTCATTCTTTTTGTGAATATACAGCACATGTACTGCTGCCATTTTTGAGATGAGAAAATTGTTCCTAAATAACACCATCTTGCAGATTTCCATCAATGAATTTTTTGGAGTGAGTGTGTGTGTGAGAGTGTGTGTGGGTGTAAGTGTGTGTGTGTGTGAGTGAGTGAGTGACTGTGTGTGTGACTAAGTGTGTAAATGTATGTGTGCCTGTGTGAGGGAGGGAGGGAGGGAGGGAGTGAGGGAGGGAGGGAGGGAGGGAGGGAGGCCCATTTCCTTACCGTCGGGTTTTGTGTCTCCCCAGCCAGCAACGAGAAGTTCTTTGTTTGGTGGAGCTTTCTTCTGTGCGGCGTTGCATTCTTCTTTACTTGGCAGCTTCACAAAGCTGGTGGCACCAGTGGCAGGTTTGCTCAGCTTTAGCAGCATGATGTCATTGACAGGGTTACCGCCACAAACAGCACCAGCACTAGCACCAGCACCAGCAGCGGGGTCATCATCGGGGTCATCATCGGGGTCATCATCAAGGTTCTCAGCAGCTTCATAATCAGGGTGAGGTATTTTTTTCAGGATTTTATTATCAGACCCCTTCACCATTTTTGCCCTATCATGTTCTCCAGTGTACAGTTTGAGGCCTCTGAAAAGGACACACACACACATCTCATTTTGCAATCCAAGAAAAACATGTCTGTTGTTTATCAGGAAGTCATAAAGAAAGCACAGGATCTGAAATGTTTGGGTTTGATGTGATCTGTGATATTTTAGAGTTCTCCAGAGGGCAGAGGAGATGAGACTGGGGTACTGTGGCCTAGGAAACTGTTTGACAATATAATCAGGTCCAAATATTATTATGGGCTGGATAAGAGGCTCATAAGATAATTTTCTCTGTGTGTTATAGTGTGTATGATATAGAGCTACTTAGTGTGTGTGTTCACAGTGTTTATAGAGCAGTGTCAGTGTTTATAGAGCAGTATCAGTGTTTATAGAGCAGTATCAGTGTTCATAGAGCAGTATCAGTGTTTATAGAGCAGTGTCAGTGTTTATAGTGCAGTATCAGTGTTTATAGAGCAGCATCACAGTGTCTATAGAGCAGTTTGTGTTTATAGAGCAGTACTCAGTGTTTATAGAGCAGTGTCAGTGTTTATAGAGCAGTATCACAGTGTTTATAGAGCAGTATCAGTGTTTATAGAGCAGCATCAGTGTCTATAGAGCAGTATCAGTGTTTATAGAGCAGTATCACAGTGTCTATAGAGCAGTATCAGTGTTTATAGAGCAGTATCACTGTTTATAGAGCAGCATCACAGTGTCTATAGAGCAGTATCAGTGTCTATAGAGCAGTGTCAGTGTTTATAGAGCAGTATCAGTGTCTATAGAGCAGTGTCAGTGTTTATAGAGCAGTATCAGTGTCTATAGAGCAGTGTCAGTGTTTATAGAGCAGTATCAGTGTCTATAGAGCAGTGTCAGTGTTTATAGAGCAGTGTCAGTGTTTATAGAGCAGTATCAGTGTCTATAGAGCAGTATCAGTGTCTATAGAGCAGTATCAGTGTTTATAGAGCAGTATCAGTGTTTATAGAGCAGTATCAGTGTTTATAGAGCAGCATCACAGTGTCTATAGAGCAGTATCACAGTGTTTATAGAGCAGTGTCAGTGTCTATAGAGCAGTGTCAGTGTTTATAGAGCAGTACTCACAGTGTCTATAGAGCAGTATCAGTGTTTATAGAGCAGTGTCAGTGTTTATAGAGCAGTGTCAGTGTTTATAGAGCAGTATCAGTGTTTATAGAGCAGCATCACAGTGTCTATAGAGCAGTATCAGTGTTTATAGAGCAGTGTCAGTGTTTATAGAGCAGTATCAGTGTTTATAGGGCAGTGTCAGTGTTTATAGAGCAGTATCAGTGTTTATAGAGCAGTGTCAGTGTCTATAGAGCAGTGTCAGTGTCTATAGAGCAGTATCAGTGTTTATAGAGCAGTATCAGTGTTTATAGAGCAGTATCAGTGTTTATAGAGCAGTATCAGTGTTTATAGAGCAGTGTCAGTGTTTATAGAGCAGTATCAGTGTTTATAGAGCAGCATCAGTGTTTATAGAGCAGTATCAGTGTTTATAGAGCAGTGTCAGTGTTTATAGAGCAGTATCAGTGTTTATAGAGCAGTATCAGTGTTTATAGAGCAGTATCAGTGTTTATAGAGCAGTATCAGTGTTTATAGAGCAGTATCAGTGTTTATAGAGCAGTATCAGTGTTTATAGAGCAGCATCACAGTGTTTATAGAGCAGTATCAGTGTTTATAGAGCAGTATCAGTGTTTATAGAGCAGTATCAGTGTTTATAGAGCAGCATCACAGTGTTTATAGAGCAGTATCAGTGTTTATAGAGCAGTATCAGTGTTTATAGAGCAGTGCCAGTGTTTATAGAGCAGTATCAGTGTTTATAGATCAGCATCAGTGTCTATAGAGCAGCGTCAGTGTTTATAGAGCAGTATCAGTGTCTATAGAGCAGTGTCAGTGTTTATAGAGCAGTATCAGTGTCTATAGAGCAGTGTCAGTGTTTATAGAGCAGTGTCAGTGTTTATAGAGCAGTGTCAGTGTTTATAGAGCAGTATCAGTGTTTATAGAGCAGTATCAGTGTTTATAGAGCAGTATCAGTGTTTATAGAGCAGTATCAGTGTTTATAGAGCAGTGTTAGTGTTTATTGAGCAGTATCAGTGTTTATAGAGCAGTATCAGTGTTTATAGAGCAGTGTCAGTGTTTATAGAGCAGTATCACAGTGTTTATTGAGCAGTGTCAGTGTTTATAGAGCAGTGTCAGTGTTTATAGAGCAGTATCGCAGTGTTTATAGAGCAGTGTCAGTGTTTATAGAGCAGTATCAGTGTTTATAGGGCAGTGTCAGTGTTTATAGAGCAGTATCAGTGTTTATAGAGCAGTGTCAGTGTCTATAGAGCAGTGTCAGTGTCTATAGAGCAGTATCAGTGTTTATAGGGCAGTATCAGTGTTTATAGAGCAGTATCAGTGTTTATAGAGCAGTATCAGTGTTTATAGAGCAGTGTCAGTGTTTATAGAGCAGTATCAGTGTTTATAGAGCAGCATCAGTGTTTATAGAGCAGTATCAGTGTTTATAGAGCAGTGTCAGTGTTTATAGAGCAGTATCAGTGTTTATAGAGAGCATCAGTGTTTATAGAGCAGTATCAGTTTTATAGAGCAGTATCAGTGTTTATAGAGCAGTATCAGTGTTTATAGAGCAGCATCACAGTGTTTATAGAGCAGTATCAGTGTTTATAGAGCAGTATCAGTGTTTATAGAGCAGTGCCAGTGTTTATAGAGCAGTATCAGTGTTTATAGATCAGCATCAGTGTCTATAGAGCAGTGTCAGTGTTTATAGAGCAGTATCAGTGTCTATAGAGCAGTGTCAGTGTTTATAGAGCAGTATCAGTGTCTATAGAGCAGTGTCAGTGTTTATAGAGCAGTGTCAGTGTTTATAGAGCAGTGTCAGTGTTTATAGAGCAGTATCAGTGTTTATAGAGCAGTATCAGTGTTTATAGAGCAGTATCAGTGTTTATAGAGCAGTATCAGTGTTTATAGAGCAGTGTTAGTGTTTATTGAGCAGTATCAGCGTTTATAGAGCAGTATCAGTGTTTATAGAGCAGTATCAGTGTTTATAGAGCAGTATCACAGTGTTTATTGAGCAGTGTCAGTGTTTATAGAGCAGTGTCAGTGTTTATAGAGCAGTATCGCAGTGTTTATAGAGCAGTGTCAGTGTTTATAGAGCAGCATCAGTGTTTATAGAGCAGTGTCAGTGTTTATAGAGCAGTATCACAGTGTGTATAGAGCAGTATCAGTGTTTATAGAGCAGTGTCAGTGTTTATAGAGCAGTGTCAGTGTTTATAGAGCAGTATCAGTGTTTATAGAGCAGTATCAGTGTTTATAGAGCAGTATCAGTGTTTATAGAGCAGTATCAGTGTTTATAGAGCAGTATCAGTGTTTATAGAGCAGTATCGGTGTTTATAGAGCAGTATCAGTGTTTATAGAGCAGTATCAGTGTTTATAGAGCAGTGTCAGTGTTTATAGAGCAGTATCAGTGTTTATAGAGCAGTATCAGTGTTTATAGAGCAGTATCAGTGTTTATAGAGCAGTATCGGTGTTTATAGAGCAGTATCAGTGTTTATAGAGCAGTATCAGTGTTTATAGAGCAGTATCAGTGTTTATAGAGCAGTATCAGTGTTTATAGAGCAGTATCAGTGTTTATAGAGCAGTGTCAGTGTTTATAGAGCAGTATCAGTGTTTATAGAGCAGTATCAGTGTTTATAGAGCAGTATCACAGTGTGTATAGAGCAGTATCAGTGTTTATAGAGCGGTATCACAGTGTGTATAGAGCAGTATCAGTGTTTATAGAGCAGTGTCAGTGTTTATAGAGCAGTATCAGTGTTTATAGAGCAGTATCAGTGTTTATAGAGCAGTATCAGTGTTTATAGAGCAGTATCAGTGTTTATAGAGCAGTATCAGTGTTTATAGAGCAGTATCAGTGTTTATAGAGCAGTATCAGTGTTTATAGAGCAGTACTCACCGACCATTGCAGTGTGCAGCAGTGAGGACCCAGTTCGCATTGAGAAGGGAGCCGCCGCATGTATATTCATCAAGCTTTATGACATGATTCAGAAAAACCTGGTACGTTGCGTCATCGGGACCACAAAGCGTCCCACCCATGATCCGTTTGTAAATGTCCACTGGGTTGGCACCAGTCTGCCAGACTGATGGAGTGAGAGAATGGGAGAGAAAGGAGAAAGAGAAGATGAGTGTATTACTCTGACTCTCTGCACAGCTCTCTTTCTGCCTTCATACATATTTTGTACATTTTATTTTGTAATTCTTGTCATAATGTTTGCAGTTTAATATGTCAGAGTTCTCTTGCTCTGATTGGCCTTCTTCATTCTGTATGTAATAGGTATGACCTGCTGATTTAGTTTGAAAAGCACTCATTCATTTGCATGAATTCTGCTGTCATTTATTAATAAAAATATGACCAAATGAAAAGATAAACTCCTGGGCTTGGTACTTGGAAAATTACTCTCTTTATGATTTTTCTTTACGGATTTTCCCTGCTATTCTCCCAATTTGGTGGCCAATTATACCCTTGTCTATAGAAACGATCTGTTTCCCTTGTACCGTGAGTTCACCACCTGCAGCCTCCGAACCGCCTCCTCCGAGACGGAACCCGCCAACCCGTCGACTGAAACTCGGACACACACAGAGCCGCTTGCTTCCCCCATGAGGGGCAGGCAGCCAATCACTGCCCCCGAGCAGGACTCCCAGTCAGAGCCGGGCTTGAACCCAGGCTGCAGTGGGCAACCTGCACTTAAGTGGGCAACAAGTGCCTTACTGCTCACGCCACCCGGGGGCCACAAAATGGCCCTTTTAAGGTGTGACCAGCACACTATAGTTTTAGTCACCATGACTACTTACTGATAGGAATCTGAGATGGCAGGTATGCCCTCCGCCAAGTTACTTGGCAAGATTGCTGACCTTGATCACACACTTAGGGCCCTTTTCCATTGCACAAAAAAACCAAGAACTAGACCTAATGGGAACCAACAGGAACTAGCGCTAGTTCTGGTTCTAGGTACCGTTCTTGTTTCCACCGACTTCAGGGGGAACGGTTACGGTTTGCGCTCATTCAGAGCAAACATCAGCAACGCAAAGGAATGATTTTTTGCTTCATTTTGGTTAAGCTGCCATATGAAAAAACTTATAACCTGATGTGTAGATGTATTGTATTGATGAGAATGTGTACACTGTGTTGTTGTACAGAATCTGTTATTTGCTGCTTTTTTGAGGCACTATTTGTCAATTTTTGTTATACAGGTGCATCTCAATAAATTAGAATATCGTGGAAAAGTTAATTTATTTCAGTAATTCAATTCAAAAAGTGAAATTCATATTTTATATAAATTCATTACACACAAAGTGAAATATTTCAAGCCTTTATTTGTTTTAATTTTGATAATTATGGCTTACAGCTAATGAAAACCCAAAATTCAGTATCTCAGAAAATTTGAATATTACATAAGACCAATAAAAAAGAGACTACTTTACATTACATACATTTTACATTACATTTACATTTTAAGCATTTAGCAGACACTCTTATCCAGAGCGACTTATAAGATGTGCATTAATACATGGTAGGAACAATCATAGTTCGCGCAAGAAATCAGTGCAGTAATACAGCGATAGACATCATTGCAGGCAGCTGCGTAGCATACCTGTAACACTGGGAAGGAAAATGTTTATTATTTATTTTTAAATGGAGTAAGCAGGGGTATATAGTATTGAGCAAGTAGGCAGTGGTGATGACAATTAGCTAGATGTACAGAATTCAGTGGTAGTGGAGTCTGAAAAGGTGGGTTTTGAGTCTCTTGCAGAAGATCGCAAGTGATTCCGCGGTCTTGACCGATTGCGGAAGGTAGTTCCACCAGCGAGGGGTCAGGACAGAGAAGAGACGAGACAGCGAATACCTGCAGTACTCCAACATTGCCACAATAGGCCGTAAGGTGAACGCCGAAAATGTGTCTAGAAAGCGAATCTCGTTCCCATCAAACCCGACTACACACTTTTTACTTTATAAAAAAGATCTATTGGTGTTGAGCGAGAAAAAAAAAGTTCTACTTGTGGAATCCTGCAGTTCTTTTATAATCAGTGTTTTAATTCGGCACTAGTACGTCCCGGGCGTAATCAATAGTTTGTTTACGAGTGGTGAAGCGGCCGTCACGTGATCGCGCTAGACCAATAAGGTGGCCGCTTTTTCGAACTAGCTTCCAAGATGTGTGCCTCCACGGCGTTAACAAGCCGTAACGAAGACGAAGAAAATCCTGCCAAAAGTCCTCCGAAAGTGTGTTTAGTGCGTTCAAAATGATATATCGCAAGTTCAGGACTAAATAAAAGGTATCCAGGACGTTAATTTAACATTTTATTTTGTTTCTGGTGAAATTTCATTGAAATGTCGATGCGAAATGCGATATTTTGACCCGAATGTGAGATATCTTTGCCCAAATGCTAACTGCCTGCGCAAAATGTAATTATCAGATAAGATAGATTTGTTCTTGCACTTACCTCAGCCCTGGTTATGCTCTTGGATGCTTGTTTAGTAGGGAGATGTACTTATGATTTCCGGTGACTAGCAGTTCTCTTGCTTACCTACGTTAAATGCACTTATTGTAAGTCGCTTTGGATAAAATAATGTGCTAAATGCCTGTAATGTAATGGATGTTAATAAAAAAACGAAAATCATATGCTGATGGTTCTGCTTGCAACTTTATTCTTGCAGCTGTGAGCCCATTGATCTGGCCCAAGGGCAAAAGAAAGCCATTTTCTGTTGCTTGCGAAAAATATGAATACCTGACTGCCTTTACAAATCTGGGTAGCAGCTTTAACCTGGACCAGTCTACCTTTGCAATACTTTGCAAATACGTGTGCCACCTGTATGACCAGTCAGCTGCTGAAAATGTTAATGAGGCACGATACAAGGCGTTCTGCATGGCATCATCAGCTTTGCCAGAACTATCCATACCCCCCACAAGTGACGCCCTGTACCAACACTGCAAAAGGGCAAACTACCAAGCAGCAATAATGAGATCATCTCTTAAAGCTAAGGTGTGTGCCCCATCACCTGCTGGCAATGGATGGCACCTTGAGGATGGGGACTTAACAGTGACCTGGATGACTAGAAATCCTGCCCCTGAAAGTGTGTTGCAGGTAGTCCACTGCAGTTGCAGGCAAGGCAAATGCGAGACAGGAAGATGTTCCTGTATGTCTGCAAGACTGTCTTGTACAGATTTATGTTGGTGCCAAAATTGTGCAAATGTTTTCAAAGAAACTGAGGAAAGGGCTACATGTGATGATAGCTCTCCTGATAGTGATGACTAAGAGACTTGCCGTGTTAGGTAAGACTGGGAGATGTTGGGTGGGGGTGGGGTGTTTCTGATCTATAGACTTGGCACACTTTTTTGTCTTGCTTTGACACAGACTGTTCTAACTGTTCATAAAGATGATGGTTTTGTTGAGGTGTACTTTTGACTTTTATTTAAATCAAATAAACTTTTATTTAGATTAATTTAACATCACAAAATATCTCATCAGTGTACTTGTACAGTTTTGTGCATGTATTGCTTCAGAACGGCATCTCTGTGTCATCAAACTTTCACCTTCGTCGCTTCTTCTTAGCTCTGTAATGTAGTCAAATTGTGCATTGTTATCGTTGAATGTCCATTACTTTGTCAAATCTCGGTCGAAGTAGACCTCTGCCTACGGTTCTACTGTAGCTGTCAATGGGCTCACAGATGCTGCAAGAATAAAGTTGCAAGCAGAACCATCAGCATATGATTTTCGTTTTTTTATTAACATCCATTACATTACATTACAGGCATTTAGCACATTATTTTATCCAAAGCGACTTACAATAAGTGCATTTAACGTAGGTAAGCAAGAGAACTGCTAGTCACCGGAAATCATAAGTACATCTCCCTACTAAACAAGCATCCAAGAGCATAACCAGGGCTGAGGTAAGTGCAAGAACAAATCTATCTTATCTGATAATTACATTTTGCGCAGGCAGTTAGCATTTGGGCAAAGATATCTCACATTCCGGGTCAAAAATATCGCATTTCGCATCGACATTTCAATGAAATTTCACCAGAAACAAAATAAAATGTTAAATTAACGTCCTGGATACCTTTTATTTAGTCCTGAACTTGCGATATATCATTTTGAACGCACTAAACACACTTTCGGAGGACTTTTGGCAGGATTTTCTTCGTCTTCGTTACGGCTTGTTAACGCCGTGGAGGCACACATCTTGGAAGCTAGTTCCGAAAAGCGGCCACCTTATTGGTCTAGCGATCACGTGACGGCCGCTTCACCACTCGTAAACAAACTATTGATTACGCCCGGGACGTACTAGTGCCGAATTAAAACACTGATTATAAAAGAACTGCAGGATTCCACAAGTAGAACTTTTTTTCTCGCTCAACACCAATAGATCTTTTTTATAAAGTAAAAAGTGTGTAGTCGGGTTTGATGGGAACGAGATGAAACGAAAAACGGGTTCACCTTATGGCCTACAAGGAAACGTACATACGTATGCCAAGTTGGAACCTGACGTGGAGCTATGTACTTTTCCACGTCAAAGACCGTTTTTATAAATCTGAACTTTGGTGTGGATTTGAGCGTACGTACATTCTAAGATCAAATCTGTGCGTAAGAATGTTTTATAAATGAGGCCCCTGGTTCTAGTTTTTTTTGTGCATTGTCTTCAGATAGCATCAATATTTTGGTGCGCAGACAGATTTTGCTATTAAGGTTTTAAAGATGTATAGAGCTTTTATGCTTTGTATATTTGAGGAACTTTTTTGCTGAGATAAAATATTAAACAGAGAGAAGATACAATATGCACTTCATAGCTATGAAGTTTTGGTTATTGAAATAACATTACTAAAAGCATATTCATCACATGGAACTATTGGAAAGGCTTACCTGCCAGCCCCAGCAAGGGAAGAAGGAGAAGAGTTCTCATGATGAGTTATTCTCTGCAGTGTCTCAGTTATTGAGCTGTTAACTTAGAGCCATATTTATACACACACCCTGCCACACCCCTCTCCCTATCTGACCAATGACCCTCCTCCCTCTCCTTATCTGACCAATGACTCTCCTCCCTCTCACAAACTGACCAATGACCCTCCTCCCTCTCACAAACTGACCAATGATTCTCCTTATCACAAACTTGCTGGACTGCATGACCATAACAAGAGCCCCAGGACCAGTAGATCACCCCCATAATCTCAAAGATCCACCATCATATTTCACTGTAGGTGTGACGTTCTTTTCAACAAAAGCGTCCTCCTTCCGATGCCAAACCCACCGTTGGTTTGCAGAGCCAAAAAGCACAATTCTGTTTACTTTCTTTATGGGTATAAATGGTTGTTGAATTTTCCCCATGGCTGCATTGTGCGGGAGTAGAGCGGATTTAGACCACAACTGATAATATTGTGGAGAGAGAAACTTGTGGATTGGCGACATAGAGCAACATGTCGTCCACATATACTGAGATTACCTGTTCAGCCCAAAAAGCACAATTTAGTCTGACCATCACACTCGGTTTTAATTAGCATTCCACATATAGTGAGATTACCTGTTCAGCCCAAAAAGCACAATTTAGTCTGACCATCACACTCGGTTTTAATTAACATTCCACTCGTGCCCTGTGGATGGGGGGCAATGTCATCCTGGAAGAGACCACTCCCATCAGGAGAGAAATGCTTCACCACAGGATGAAGGTGTTGTTGTGGAAATTAGGACTGATAAATTCAAATAATTTATTTTATTCAAGCAATTTGGAAGCCTGTATTGTTTAGACAAGGGAGTACATGCACATGGATTCACTAAATATCTGAACTGACCTGATCTGAACAGTGTGTGTAAATGCTGACACTTCCACAGTGTCCTTCCTGGTGAATGGGTCATAAAGACTGATCCCTGCATGCTAACGCGTGCGTTCTGTTCCAGGGACGGGTATCACTTTACACGATGCAAATATGAGGCTTCAGTTCAAACGTAGCTATGAAACAGAAGTTGTTGTATTTGGACCTGACCCAATCACAGTTCACTCTAGCGAACTAGCATTTCTCTTGGATTGGCTTTTCTGTTGTCTTTGGGAAATATTGAGTGGCATCACATGGGCTGAAGGAATGCCATGTCTGGGCAGAGTGCTGCCATTATCTGTATCATTGAGGCTTTCAGGATAATTATTCAAATCACTTTAAAGGACTGTGAAAGAAGAGCATAGGGGTAGTGAAGGTGTATTGCTCTCTATCTCCCTCTCCAGTTCAGTTTAATCTTCTGTATTTGAATATCAACAGAATGGAACAGAGAGCAGAGAAAGAACATTTGTTCATAGTTGCAAATTTCAGGACATACAAGCAAAAACGTATTTTATCTTTACAAATGAGGATGTGCCCATGTGATGCTATTTCAGCCAATAAAACCTGTTAAAAAACGTGAAACATACCTAGACTATTGTTCTTTGTCTGAATGACTTATTTTTGTGTTTATGGTTTCCTAATGAAAAATTAAACCCCATCTCCTACATCTTTGAAGCTACAGGTGCCAAACTTAGTCAAACAGCCTGACTTTTATCCCCATTTTATCCCCAACACCCCTGCATGAGTAAAGGGCGCACTAACCAAGTCCTGGGCCTGCTAACCATTCGGTATTACAGTGGAGGCCAATCAGCTGGCTCTGGAGCCCAAGGCCTCCTACACTACAGGGGCGAGCAGTGCACAGCAATATCTGTGTAGGATTATTCACCTGGGATTAATGCACAAAGGTCACATTTCACACAAGAACAACAAATACACAAAAACACAAAAAGCTTTTTTCATTCTGCAGGTTTATTATCATTCTCGGGACAGAAGTCGTTCAATTCTTCCTCCGTTCAATCCAAACTAGCAAAAGCTCCTAGCTTTTAACAGTACAATGTGTGAGTGTGTGTGCAACCTGTAAATAAATATACAAGATAATTAACACAAACACATTCACACACACACACACACAAACACACTCACTCACTCACTCACTCACTCACTCACTCACTCACTCTCACACTCTCACACACACACAAACACATTCACACTCACTCACTCACACACTCACACACTCACACACTCACACACTCACTCACTCACTCTCTCACACACACACACACACACACACACACGCACACACACACACACTCACACACATTCACACTCACTCACTCTCTCACACTCACACACTCACTCACTCACTCACACACACACACACATACACACACACACACATACACACGCACACACACACACATGGATGGGTGTGACTCAGACAGGTTTGAGCACGCTCAGTGTGCCCCACTGTAGCATTATGGGATGGGTGTGGCTCAGAGCACGCTCAGTGACTGCCCTGCACATCCCCTGCATTGCTGCTTCCTACTTACCTGCTATATCTGTGTGATTCAGGCTACTTACCTGCTATATCTGTGTGATTCAGGCTACTTACCTGCTATATCTGTGTGATTCAGGCTACTTACCTGCATATCTGTCAGGCCACTGTTTCTGTGTGATTCAGGCTGGCTATATCTGTGTGATTCAGGCCACTTACCTGCTATATCTGTGTGATTCAGGGCAGTCATGTTTGGGTGCTGGTATAAGACACCGAGGCAGTCATGTTTGGGTGCTGGTATAAGACACAGGCAGTCATGTCTGGGTGCTGGTATAAGACACAGAGGCAGTCATATTTTCAATTATCAGAATTGAAGAGTGTTAAAATAGTCACCAAATCTACCAGACAATTGAAATAATTAGAGGGTATAATTGGCAACCAAATTGGGAGAAATTATGTGAGCTGTGAGCTGTGAGCTGATGCATACAAGCTAGTGCATTATTCAGAATGTTCAAGAAACTCAATTAATAGGCTACTTTCATAGCTATAATTTACCTCAGTTTTATCAAACCATGTCAGGGTTCCCGTATGCCTCAAAAAGAAAAAATATAAGTATTGTATTTTATTCAGGCAAACCGTATGGGTGGACAGGGATGTGACGATGAGATTGTTTCTCTCAATTGTGAGGGCTGCTAGTTCAGATCACCATAGAGAGTAGTTGCAGATATCTGGATCTGGTGCATCTGGCCACTTATTAATCCAATACGGCTCTGGCAAGGCTCCATTTTTATTTTAGACACACGCAAAGTATCCATCGGCATTGTGGGGGATGTAGTTCACTTGTGAGACATCACAGTTGCTGGGGTCAGGTCACAGGCACTGTGGCCTGATGACAAAGTGGATTGTTGCTGGTGGTGATGTAAACATGCAGCATTTCAGAAGAAAAAAAACAACTGGATAATACCAGACACGAAATATGTATATAATCTTTTTTTAAGAGTCATACAACACTAAATGGGACCGAGGGATGGGATGAGTCAGAGAGGGACAGAGGGTGTCTCCTACTATTCAAAGTGCTTCAGCTTCTATCCCAGAAGTGTTGCCCTGGAGACGGCCATTACTACCCTGGCACAGCTCAAGGCTTCGTTGATGGATGAAAGTTTGAAAATACAACAAAATTACAACCCTCATCAACTAAAAACATAAACCCTGTTTCTTTCAACCACCTCACACATTTCTAAAGGCTGTCAAAGACCAAGCACGTTTGCACCCACGAGACTCGATTCCAGGTTTCAATGAGCGTGCAGATCTGAGCTGAGAAAAGATCGATTGAAACGGCACTGCGATGTCCCTGGGGGAACGCTGTCTCTTCATGGGGTTTTCACCAAACTCTGGAGACTGTCAAACAACTGACCAAATTCAGTTGTTTGACAAAAACCCACCCACCCACCTTATGTCCCCAGTTGGGATGTCAGACTGCTGAGTCGTGCATGAATATGTCATGTGACAGGAGAGCAAGCGCCAACTCTGTGTGTCTCAGTAGGTAGAGCGTGGTTCTGTGTGGCTCAGTAGGTAGAGCGTGGTTCTGTGTGTCTCAGTAGGTAGAGCATGGTTCTGTGTGTCTCAGTAGGTAGAGCGTGGTTCTGTGTGTCTCAGTAGGTAGAGTGTGGTTCTGTGTGGCTCAGTAGGTAGAGTGTGGTTCTGTGTGTCTCAGTAGGTAGAGCGTGGGTCTGTGTGTCTCAGTAGGTAGAGCGTGGTTCTGTGTGTCTCAGTAGGTAGAGCGTGGTTCTGTGTGGCTCAGTAACATCATTTACAGCGCCAGAGTCCTTAATTAGTGGCAATTAATTTATCAATGTGGATAATATATAATATATGCCATTTAGCAGATGCTTTTATCCAAAGCGACTTACAGTAGTGAATGCATACATTGTTCAGTATATGTGGCCCCAGTGGGGATGAAACCCACAGCCTAAGCGTTGTCAGCGCCGTGCTCTACCTACTGAGACACACAGAACCACACTCTACCTACTGAGCCACACAGAACCACACTCTACCTACTGAGCCACACAGAACCACGCTCTACCTACTGAGACACACAGAACCATGCTCTACCTACTGAGACACACAGAACCACGCTCTACCTACTGAGCCACACAGAACCACGCTCTACCTACTGAGACACACAGAGTTGGCGCTTGCTCTCCTGTCACATGACATATTCATGCACGACTCAGCAGTCTGACATCCCAACTGGGGACATAAGGTGGGTGGGTGGGGGGTGATACTAATTGCTACTTGACATTCAGGCCTGTCCTGGCACTATTAGTGTAATGCCTCTATTAGTGGTTCACAACATCGGTCCTGCAACCTCTGAATTGTAATTAGCCGTTAATTGTTCTTAATAAGACATTTTAAATTTCTATTAAAATTTAATGAACTAACGCTCTCATGTTCTGTAATGTGCTATATTACACATGATTCCTCCAGTCACTCATCACACCCTACACCCCAGCCAGACCCCTCCGCTCCGCCTCCTCTGGTAAACTGACTGTCCCATCCCTCCGGGCCCCAGGCACCTGCTCCTCGCGGTCTCGCCTCTTCTTTGTCCTGACCCCTCGGTGGTGGAACAACCTTCTGCAATCGGTCAGGACCGCGGAATCACTTGCAATCTTCCACAAGAGACTCAAGACCCACCTCTTCAGACTACATTACCACTAATCGTCCTCACCACTGTTTTCATGTTCAATACTGCATTTTGTAATATGTATCTATGTTGATACATATGTCTGTCCCCCACCAAAAAACTAAAAAAAAAAAAAACTTTCCCCTCCTTGTGTTACAGGTACGGTATGCAGCTGCCAACGATTATGTCTATTACTGTATCACAACTCTGATCTCTGGCACGGACTATGATTAATCTCACCGTGTATTAATGCACATCTTGTATGTCGCTCT
Organism: Aldrovandia affinis; assembly: GCA_029706075.1. Classification (NCBI taxonomy): domain Eukaryota; kingdom Metazoa; phylum Chordata; class Actinopteri; order Notacanthiformes; family Halosauridae; genus Aldrovandia; species Aldrovandia affinis. The sequence goes on along the minus strand of JAINUG010000437.1, from coordinate 241,324 downwards.
GGATAAGAGCGTCTGCTAAATGATTAAAATGTAAAATGTAATGATTCCTTTAGAATGAGATCACCATTTTAAACTGATTAAATTAGAGACTGGCAGGTGAAATCAGTGGGGGGCTAACTGCTGAAAACTGAAGAGTTCAATGACAGAGCAACTGGCAACGAACCAAACCTGCATTGTGTTCCGATAGGTTTATGGGGAGGACTGACACGCATGTTTTCAACAACCTCAATTGATCAAGAGATGGGCTGTAACAAAAACCAGCATAGACAGGGGGTCCCCAGGATCAAGGTTGGGAACCACTGATCTAATATACTAGAGCTGGGGCCATGTCAGAACACGTCAGGCAGCGTCGTGGGACCATGAGGAAGGCTGTTTCTACTTACGTGGTGAGTAGCAAGCACCTGTTCCTCATCATCGCTGGCTGATTGCCCTGCTGCATGATCGGTGGGAGTTCACTCTAACTTCCACAGCCACACAGAGAGAGAGTGGGAGTGAACAAGATTGTTTCTTAGCACCGAGGATTGTATTACATTACATTACATTACAGGCATTTGGCAGACGCTCTTATCCAGAGTGACGTACAACAAAGTGGTAACCGTAGTCAAGAACAGTTTAGCTGAAAGCCACCCTAGTGGGAAGTACAGTTCCTAGGTGCTAGGAGCAACCACATAGTTAAACTAGGACCCTGTAGGTAAATCTGTAGCCACAATTCAAAGGCAGCAATAAAGCAATCAATGCAGAAAATAAAGCCTAAGCCTAATACAATAGATAAACAAGTAGACATGTGTAAAACTAAGCAACTATGTCCCTAAGTTAACAAAAACATAACATAACATAACATAACATAAGGGGAAGACGAGAACAGGCCATTCAGCCCAACACTGCTCGTCCATTCCTACCACTAATCTGCTCACAATGCTTAGTTTACCCAAAGGCTAGAGTGTCTAACACTGGATCGAGCCTGGCCTTGAATACCCCTAGTGTCTCAGCCTCCACTACATGTCCAGGCAAGCTATTCCACGCATTGATCACTCTCTGTGTGAAAAAAATATTTCCTAGTGTCCGTGTGAAATTTACCGGTTGTCAGTTTTCATTTATGTTCTGCTAACCGAACTCAACTTGAATAATTTCCTGAAGTTCACTTTGTTAATTCCTTTAATACATTTAAAAGCCTCAATCAAATCTCCCTAAGTCTCATTTTACTAAGCTTGAACAGTCCAAGCATCTCTAGCCTTTCCTCATAACACTTGTCTTTTATGCCTGGAATCAGTCTGGTTGCCCGTCTTTGGACCTTTGGACCGGACTACGGGGAGAGGTGCACCCTGAAGAGGTGAGCCTTCAGTCGTCGCTTGAAGGTGGCCAGGGTCTCAGCTGTTCTGACTTCCACAGGAAGGTAATTCCACCATCGTGGAGCCAGAACCGACGTAACCGGGAGCGCAGGTGCGGAGGGGGAGGTGCTAGGCGTCCTGAGGTAGCAGAACGGGAGAGGTCTGGCAGGTGTGTAGGGTTTGAAGATCTTGAGGAGGTATGTTGGGGCTGATCCCTTGACTGCCTGGTATGCTAGGACCAATGTCTTGAATTTGATGCGAGCTATAACAGGCAGCCAGTGGAGGGTAGTGAGCAGGGGGTGACATGGGAGTGTCTAGGAAGGTTGTAGACCAGACGGGCTGCAGCGTTCTGGATGAGTTGCAGGGGTCTGATGGCAGATGCGTGAAGGCCAGCCAGGAGCGAGTTGCAGTAGTCCAAGCGGGACAGTACCATTGCTTGGACCAGGAGCTGGGTAGAGTACGTGGTAAGGAAGGGACGGATTCTCCTGATGTTATACAGGAAGAATCTGCACTGTATTAGAACATAAGAATACATAATGAGGAGAACGGGCCGTTCAGCCCATTTAGGCTCATCATGTCCTAATCTAAAGAGTATCTAGTACTGCAACTAACCTGGACTTGAATAGCCCAAGTGTTTCTGCCTCTACTACCCGACCTGGCAAGCTGTTCCAGGCATTGACAACTCTCTGTGTAAAGAAAAAACTTCCTAACATCTGTGCGGAATTTGCCTTTAACTCATTTCTACCTGTGGCCTCTTGTTCTGCTGACCAAATTTATTTTAAAAAGGTTTTGGTAGTTCACCTTGTTAATTCCTTTTAGGAATTTAAAAACCTCAATTAAACCCCCCCTAAGTCTCCATTTGCTAAGCTTAAATAGATTGAATGCCCTTCTAAATTATGGTGGGTTTCCAAGTTCTAACATGGGTTTAGCTGTGTGTTGATTTAGGGAAAATCTATTCCATTGTGCAATTGTAGGTATGTATCAGGTGATTCGTAGCAAATCTCCTGCTGGTTCTATCAGATCTGTGTACGTTCTGCCCATTGTTGTGTGTAGTGATGGCGAATTTAAGCTTTCTGAAGCATTGCGTGTTATCAACACACTGTGTCGAAAATGGATTCAGTACTCTGAGCTTCTTATGAGAGAATACACACTGCCATTTGCTGGTGAAATGAATGTAGCGCAACAAGCCTGACATATACACACCTCTATACAATATATATAAACGCACTACTTTCTTTGTGGTGCGTATATTGTAGAGAATAAGGGTTTGCCCTCATCGACGGTAGACCCAGGTTCGATTCCCCTTCTGTCAACAACGCATACTTGTTCATTGACTTGATTGTTTTTCAACATGATTCAAACTTGATAATAAAATATGTAGGGTACATAGAGTAGGTACATAGCAGGTGGGTCAGAGTAGGTCAATAATCTGTTGGGTTGTGCGTGCGTTTACTTCTTCTGGTCCTTCAGTTTGACAGTAAACATGATAAAAACATTTTTTAAAGGCTACGAATCTGAAAGCATCTGGTCAAAACATCAAGTCCAAAAGTCAAACAGGACAAACTGATTCCAAATTAAACAGTCTGAAGAAGGATCATTATAGATTACAGCACTGGCCCAATTGTCTCTGCGTACAAGTGTTCAAAACATGTCAATAATGAAAGAAATATGAATTATAGATACAAAATTAAATAAATGATTCTTTATTATTACATTTAGATTTTACATTTAGATTTTAAGCATTTAGCAGACACTCTTATCCAGAGCAACTTACAAGATGTGCATAAATACATGGTAGGAACAATCATAGTTCGCGCACGAGATAAGTACACACACTCATACACACACACACACACACACACACACACACACAGACACACACCTGGACCTACACACATTCATACACACAGACACACATACTCACCTGCACCTACACACACAGAGATACCACTCTCTCACAAACACACACACACGCAAACATACATTCACACCCCCCCACTAACTGAGCAGACCCATACACTGTGACGCCCCCAACTGAGGAGATCCATACAAAAGGAAATGCACATTATATTTATATAATATTTTAATTATAATTCATTAATTTGTTTTAAGCATATTGTTAACATATTTTCTTTAAAACATTTTGTCTCATTGGAGAGTTTTCCCCTCTTTGACTTCTCTCTCCCTCATCCCAGATCACACAGTTTTACAGAAGAGTCAGAATAAACCACAAACCCAGGATAGAGGGGCTGAGTGAATGTGCTCTGGACTCTGTGGAGGAGGGTCATTGTGTCAGAGACGCTGTAGAAGGACAGACTTCCTGCCCCGTGATTCAGATAAACTCCTATTCTGGAGGAGGGGGGGGCAGGGAGGTCAGTGATCTCATTACTGTACATGAAACAATAACTGGAAGGAGAGCATTCCAAACTCCATGACTTGCCATTACCTCCCAGACCACAGCCAACACCCAATCCTTTCCTGCTGATCTCTTTATATGCGACTGCTATAGAAACCAACCCCCCCCTCCACTCAGCCTCCCAGTAACAGCGTCCAGACAGACCCTCTCTGCACAGCACTTGGGCATAGCTGTTGAATCTCTCTGGGTGATCAGGATATGACTGGCTCTGTCCCACACGTGTCACCTCTCTGTTCCCCTCAGACAGACGGAGTTCTCTATGCACTGTGTTGGGGTCCAGTGTGAGCTGACAGGAATCTGATGGAGGAGAAGAAGGAGAGAAGAGAGCTCAGTGATCATAATCATCACATTACATCTCTTACACATTTTATACTCGTTTCAATAAAAAAATGTCTTTCATTCACACATTTAGCTCTTATTTTTGTTTTAAAAAGATTTTTTTTTAATTGTTTTAATTTAGTTTTAATTACAGACTCACATTGTAAGAAGGCCTCTCTGGTCCTGGGCTCTAGAATATCAACTTCTTCCACTGTAGAGAGATCACAAGAAAGATGAGCTCCTAAAAATTCACCTTTTATCATATTTCCTGGAGAAATGTGAAAATATTTTAACCAATAAAATGCAGGTAAATGCAAACTGAGCTCATCCAGGGTTAATAACAATATGAAATGAAAGTGTGAGGAATATATGGTGCTGAGCGCTGGAGGCTCAGTAGTTTTGGCAGTTTACTTTTAAACAGCAGTGGCAGTTGGATCTGAGGGTTTGAAACTGTAACAATGTTGCTAATGTCCCTGGTTGCCACGGCGAGCAGACAGAGAGCAGGAAGAAGGAGGTGCAATGAACAGACCAGGAAACTCATACTGAGTTACCACTATCTTGGGCTGAAAGTCAGTTTTAACTTGGGCTGAAAGTCAGTTTTAATCCATTAAAAGCTTCATAGAGAGGATACAAAATAAGGTGCCATAGATTAAACAGAGTACACTTCCATACAACACTTATTATTGTGTTGTATGGAAGTGAGGAATGGGGTTCACTCAGTCAACAAGTCTACATTGAATGGGGCAAAGCTCCAGCTGAAACCCTGCAGGCAGAATTCTGCTAAAACATCCTGCCAGTGCTGAGGAATATCCCTTATCACAAAATGATGAAATTGCTTGAAATAATTCCTAAATGTTAAAGGGCCTACATGACATACAATTAATAAAAAGATTTCTGCTGTAATCACCTGTTTGAGAGATCTTGACTAATTCCCCCTTGCAGACGTCCTCCAGTCGCTCTTTCAGTTCAGAGACATGTTTCCTCACAGACTCAAAAGAGACATGTGGATTGACAGTGATTCTGGGTAGGTCTCTAGGTCCAGGAGGGGCACAGACAGACTGACAGCTCTATAGAGAGACAGACAGACAGAGAACCAAAGAGTCTCAATACACATTCCTGTGGATATGTCAGGAGCAGATCTTTGTAAATGAGGAACACACCTCACCATGTGTGTACAATGTACACAGTGCAGATTGTGAGAGAGCCAGTGGTGTTACCTGGAGGAAATGGATGTGATCCTCTGTGTGTGAAAGCTGCTCCAGCTCAGCGTCTCTCCTCCTCAGCTCAGCAATCTCCTGCTCCAGCTGCTCTATGAGTCTTTCAGCCCAACTCACTTCAGCCTTCTCCTGGTCTCTGATCAGCTCTTTCACCTCAGAGCGCCTTCTCTCAAAGGAGCGGATCAGCTCAGTAAAGATCCTCTCGCTGTCCTCCACTGCTGCCTGTGCAGAGCGCTGTCAGGAGACACAGAGAGAGGAGGGCTGTACATTTTAACTAGGCCTTTCACTCGGCTCTTACTGGGACCCCAGACAGCCTGTTCCCAACAGTGTGGCTCAGTGGGATTGAGCCCCACAGGGCTGGAAAGTGGCCTAACACTGGGCTCCTCACTGGCTGACTGGGGGAGAGCTGAGCCCTGAAATGGCCAGCTGTTGTGTTCTCCTCTGGTCAGTACCCACCATGAGTGAATCCGCAGCCTGTCTCAGATCCCGTCGCACCTCTTCTCTCTCCTGGATTCTCTGCTGGGATTTCCTCTGTGTCGCCCCCAGCTGCTTCTGTGGACAGATGGTTTTTCCTTATTATATTCTCTTGCAATACATTCACATCTGTTAAATTATACTTCTGTATAAGTATTAAAAATGGCACACTATATTCAACCATGAAACTGTATCACACACTGCATATCCGTGTGTAGAAGTGCTCTGGTCTTATAGGTAAAGCTTGTAAACTGTGTGACTAAACTAGCTGCTCCAGCCATGTTGATTCTCATTCAGGGAGTGAACAGGTGGGGGAGGGGGGAACAGAGCTGTCACAGAGAGCTGGCTTGTGTTCACTTCCTGCTCTTACTGCTTTGTCACTGAACTTAAGATCTAAAAACTCCTTCCTTTTTCAATTTATTTCCATATTTATAAAATACTACAAAATAATTAAATCAGTGAAGCAGTTCATAAGTATACATATTGAAGCAATAAACCAAGATTGTCACTATCACCACTGTAAAAAGTGTAAGTGTTATGTGTATGAAACCTGCCAGTACGGAGTTACAGTTCTTACCTGTTTCTCAGTCCTTCCTGCTGCAGCTGAGACTGTATCGTGGCCTCTGTGTTCATCCATCACACAAAGCAGACAGATACACTGCTGATCGGTATGACAGTAAACCTCCAGCGGTTTGTCATGATGAGAGCAGATCTTCTCCTGCAGATGTCCAGAGGCATCGATCAGCTGGTGTCTCTTCCCTGGGTTGAGTTGATTGTGAAGCTTGAGGTGAGTTTCACAGTAAGAGGCCACACACACCAGACAGGACTTGACGGCTTTGTGCTTTCTCCCAGTGCAGACATCACACGCCACGTCTCCAGGTCCAGCGTAACAGTGAGCAGGAAGAGCAGCTTGGAGTCCTGTCTTCTTCAGTTTCTCCACCACTACAGCAAACATGGTGTTTTTTCTTAAAACAGGCCTTGGGGTGAAGGTCTCTCTGCACTGGGGACAGCTGTAGACACCAGTATGATCATTCTGATCCCAGCAGCCCTTAATACAGCCCATACAGTAACTGTGTCCACAGGGAATAGTCACCGGATCCTTCAGTAGATCCACACAGATTGGACAGCTAAACTGGTCGTGATCCAGATCCCCAGCTTCAGCCATTTTACTCAGAGACTGAGAGACAGAGATTAGGTAATTAATCTGAAAAATAATTTGTGTGTGTGTGTAGGGTTTATGTGTTTATGTGTGTCTGAGAGGGAAAGAGATAAAGAGTGAGTGAGAGACTTACTAGTACTTGTAGGAGGTGTGGCTGAGAAGAGCAAGCTCAGCAGAGCAAAAAAAACACACACCCTTTCACACACACACCGTCTCACACACTAACACACACACACAAACACACACATCCTCTCGCTCTCTCTCACACACACACACACTTTCACACACAAATGCATACACACAAGCACCCTTTCACATAGACACACACACAGCCCCCTCTCTCTCTCACACACACACCCTTTCACATACACACACACCCTCACACCCTTTCACATACACACCACACACACACACCCCCACCCTCTCTCTCTCTCGCTCTCACACACACATAAACACATAAACCCTACACACACACATACCCTATCTCTCTTTCTCTCTCTCTCTCTCACACACACACACACACTCATTGGTGCTGTGTTAATGTTCTACAGTACTAGTTGGACTGAACTGGGTGCAGTGTTCTTTAGCACACGTTGCTAAGAGTATGATAAAATGTTTATAGTTTTATGAATGGCAAAGATTATATTAAATGCTGACATAGACTATAACTTGCTCTTTGGTGCAAAGTGCAATGTCACTTCAGGGCAGTGAGGTTTGTCTCATCGACTGCGTTTGCGTGGATGAGTCTATCAGAGCCAGTGTGGGTGCAGCGATGCCACACCACACGTCCCCAACAGAATCTCATCAGTCAGCAGCTGATGTTGGCACTGTGAAAGCCCCACTCACTTTCCCCCAACATGTGTTTCTGCATCTGGAGCCAACTGTGGCTAACGTACGGCAGGCTCGACCTGGCCCTCTACTGGCCAACTACCAGCATTGACACCCAGAGTAGGATACACCTCATACCACCAAATATGTGCCTCCATTACATTACAGACACTTACAGAAGGTGCATTGGAACAGCCCAAGTGTTTCTGCCTCTACTACCCGACCTGGCAAGTTGTTCCAGGCATTGACAACTCTCTGTGTAAAAAAAAAAACTTCCTAATATCTGTGTGGAATTTGCCTTTAACTAATTTCCACCTGTGACCTCTTGTTCTGCTGACCCCACTTATCTTAAAAAATCTTTGATATTTTGACATATTATTGTAGGGTCTCTCTGTAGTGATATAGGGGTGTGTAGTGTAGGGTCACTCTGTAGTGATATAGGGGTGTGTAGTATAGGGTCTCTGTAGTGATATAGGGGTGTGTAGTGTAGGGTCACTCTGTAGTGATATAGGGGTGTGTAGTATAGGGTCTCTGTAGTGATATAGGGGTGTGTAGTGTAGGGTCACTCTGTAGTGATATAGGGGTGTGTAGTATAGGGTCACTCTGTAGTGATATAGGGGTGTGTAGTGTAGGGTCTCTAGTGATATAGGGGTGTGTAGTGTAGGGTCTCTGTAGTGATATAGGGGTGTGTAGTGTAGGGTCTCTGTAGTGATATAGGGGTGTGTAGTATAGGGTCTCTGTAGTGATATAGGGGTGTGTAGTGTAGGGTCTCTGTAGTGATATAGGGGTGTGTAGTATAGGGTCACTCTGTAGTGATATAGGGGTGTGTAGTATAGGGTCTCTGTAGTGATATAGGGGTGTGTAGTGTAGGGTCTCTGTAGTGATATGGGGGTGTGTAGTATAGGGTCTCTGTAGTGATATAGGGGTGTGTAGTGTAGGGTCTCTGTAGTGATATAGGGGTGTGTAGTGTAGGGTCTCTGTAGTGATATAGGGGTGTGTAGTGTAGGGTCTCTGTAGTGATATAGGGGTGTGTAGTGTAGGGTCTCTGTAGTGATATAGGGGTGTGTAGTATAGGGTCTCTGTAGTAATATAGGGGTGTGTAGTATAGGGTCTCTGTAGTGATATAGGGGTGTGTAGTGTAGGGTCTCTGTAGTGATATAGGGGTGTGTAGTGTAGGGTCTCTGTAGTGATATAGGGGTGTGTAGTATAGGGTCTCTGTAGTGATATAGGGGTGTGTAGTATAGGGTCTCTGTAGTGATATAGGGGTGTGTAGTATAGGGTCTCTGTAGTGATATAGGGGTGTGTTGTATAGGGTCTCTGTAGTGATATAGGGGTGTGTAGTATAGGGTCTCTGTAGTGATATAGGGGTGTGTAGTATAGGGTCTCTGTAGTGATATAGGGTCACGGTGACACCAGCCCCACGTGTAACGCTTACGTGACATTCTGACTTTCTTTATTATAACTTTATTAAAAATGGGAGCTTTAGCAACAGTTCTATGTGGAACACTTCCAGAGTAATTTTCAATCTAGTGCAGCTGGAGGCGGGGCTTTCACACACCTGTAACCATGACATGAATCCTTCATGGTTTATTGTTTATAAACCCCTTATCACAGTCTGGATTCCAGATTTTTCTTCTCTAGATGAATTTGTAATGCCCAGTCATAATCGTCGGTCCCAGGTCAGTTCTGCAGGGATAACAGTCAGGCTCACGCTCTGAAACACATGCAGGACGTGACGCTCCACTCCCTGACTTGCTGCACCAGAGGGCAGAACACAGGTACCTGCTGTGTGACGAAGCAGGCAATATCTTACCGACTGAAACCCTCCCTCCGTGGGCAACACTATAACCAGGATACCAGTCAGTCACGGGTTAAAGGACTTGAGTCTGCACTGATATTTCTAACAATTTAAGTATTCCTGGGATGTCCTGCAAGCTCTTCAAATCACAGGAAATGCAAATTGCTAATTTGAACAAATCTGGTACAAATTTGGTTTCCTGTCCGTGATGCACAGCTGGTGTTGACCTTATTCTGAAGAAGGGGAAGAGAACCACCCAGCTCCAAATCTGGGAAAACGCAAAGCACAGACTCTCTATCCTCAGCTGGAGGGGGAATAAGAGCTCACACAGATAGAGTCTGCTTCAGGTTTGCACTGTCCATCGTTTTCCTGATGCTTAAGTATAGCACATACAGTAGGTGGCCACTTCTTAACACAACTACCTTCTAGGTGTCAGAGCTTGAGCCTGGGTGTGGGTTTTTCCTGACGTCGCAGTCTCAGCGCAGTGTTAACATGCGTAACTACATGCTACATATTTAAATATTCTTTCTCCAGGCTGAAGTGCTTGATGTTGGTCTCAGACAGGAATGGGGTAATTATTTATGGAGGATGGCTTTCATAAGATGATGCTAAGATGTGGGAAAATGCCTCACCATGGTAATGGAACACATATGTGAGGCCAGGTTTGAGTAATTACCAGCTCCAGCGCCTCACTCTGCTCCCTTCTACAATAGTGGGTAAGTGTAGACTCTGTTCTGCACCAGTGTGCAGCTGGCCCTGTTTGAATCCCGCTGATTTTGTGCGCTGCTTCCACGTGCACACTCCAGTGAAGTGTCTGCAGAGCACAGCAGGCTGAAGCGTGCTCGATTAGAAGACGGCTACAAAGGGACAGGCCAGAAACACAGAGACGATGATACACATATTTTTGGCAAGGAAAGGCCAGCACATCGTAGTCAGACCGGAGGCGTTCAGGCCTTTTGAGGCATCAGTGAAGGCCTAAGAAAAATGTATGCAATTATAAGAATTAGAAATATATTAAATCACAATATAATTTTTTTTGATTCCCTAAAATTATTTCAGTCATCATTATGTCTCATCTCTTGTGATTTTAGTTTAGGTCCAATTATTATTGTTTCTGGGGAGAACGGTCTAGCTAGCTGTGTCTCCTCCTGGCTAAGCCTTCAGTAGGTGGATTGAAGGTGACTGGTATTCAAGTGAATTTGGGCAAATGTTTGAAGTGACAGGTGGATTAGCCAATTATATATTGATTTGTAATGTGTGGGACATTTAAATATTTCCACCACGTCTTCCTGAATGCCCTGGCTTACATCACGATGTGTGCACAGGTTTCCCCCACATGAGTTCTATAGCGGTGTACTGTAAACCCTGTTCAGCCATTGCCTCTGCATTCAGTGCAGTTAGTGCTGTCAGGAATCTGAACGTAATGTCGTACACTTTGTACATATTACTGTGTAATTGAATGAGCAACTCCAGGCCACTAGTGTGTTGTTGGTAAGCTTTGTGAGGCACAATGTTGTTGCTGCTTATTTACTGATTTTGATTTGCTTTGAATTCAAAGACTTGAATGTAAACAACCCATTTGGGTTTTTCTGATATTGGTAAATGTTTTCCAAGATCTGTGGATGCAGCACAGCTCCATTGTATATAATGTTTTTTTCCTGCTTCATAGTGTGTCTGATCTGCAGCTGTGCGAATCCCATCAGAATCCTCAATCAGCAAGCTGTCTCTCTCTCTCATGCCAGTGGATAACCTTTGCCAATCGAGAGGCAGGTCTGTCAGCCTTGAGAAATTTGAGGTATGCCTGAGGTCTATTTTGTTATTTGTCATCTGCCCTGTCACCCCCATTTCTGTTTCTTTCAACATGATTATCTATTATTACTATGATCTGTGTAATTTACTCAGTGTATTGTGAATTGTAAGTATTAAGACCGCAATAAAATGTGATTAATTACACGATGGTGTCTTCAACTATTTTACATGTCTGTGCACTTCTGGAAACTATGAATGGGTGTCATTGGCATAACAGTGATAAGAATAACCATGAGCAGAGATGACAGAACCAAGTGACTTGGTGTACAGAGAGAATAGGATGGGGCCTAGCACCGAGCCCTGTGGGACTCCAGTGGAGAGGGTATGGGGAGAGGAGAGAGATCCTCTCCAGGTCCCTGGTAGGACCGGTCAGCCAGGTAGGACTCAAACCATGTCAGTGCAGATCCAGAGATTCCCGTCTTGATGAGAGATGACAGCAGAATCTGGTGGTCCACGGTGTCGAATCCAGCTGACAGGTCAAGGAGGAGGAGGAGAGAGCTGAGTGAATAAAACTACATGAAGAGTGACCGCAAGCAGAGGAGTCTCTGTGGAGTGGCCTGCCTTGAACCCAGATTGGTTGGGATCAAGCAGATTGTTCTGTAGTAGACAGTTAGTTATAAACAACCCACTCTAGTGTTTTGGAAAGGAATGGGAGGAGAGAGACAGATCGGTAGTTGGAAATTACAGCAGGATTCAGAGAGGGTTTTTTGAGGAGGGGGACGACATGAGAGGGGACAGAGCCAGAGGAAAGAGAGGAGTTAATGACATTGGAGACAAAGGGAAGGATGTCCATAGCAATGGACTGGAAGAGGGGGGAAGGAATGGGATCAAGAGGGCAGGTGGTGGGACGGTGGGAGTGAATAAGTTGAAGGATGTCTGAGTCAGGGAGGGGCGAGAAGGAGGACAGAGGGGTGAGAGGTTTAGGTAGCAAGATGGGTGAGGGACGGTTAGGTGAGGGAGAGGATGGGGGGAAGGAGTTGCGAATGTCATCAACCTTCTTGCAAAATAAGGATGCAAAGTCATCCGTGGTTAGAGAGGAGGGGGCGGGGGAGGAGGAGGGGTGAGGAGAGAGGAAAATGTAGAGTACAGTTTGTGAGGATTAAAAGCAGAAGATTGAATGTTGGAGAAGAAAAATGCAGATTTAGCAGAGGAGAGGTTAGAGGAAAAGGTAGGTAGGAGTGTGTGGAAGTCAGTCAGAGCCACAGGGGATTTGGATTTTCTTCATTTCCTTTCTGCCACTCGTAGTTTGAGTCGGGTTTTCAAATTGGTTTTAGAATTTTTCCCATTTTTCTCCCAATTTTATAGCCAATTTGACCCTATTTCTAATTCAACCATCCCTTCCCTCGCACTATGAGCTTGCTGCTGCAACCCTGGGACCGGCAGTGCCAAAGGCGCCGAACCGCCTCTTCTGAGATGGAACTCGCCAAGCTGTCGACTGTAACTCTGATCCACACAGAGCCACTTTGCACGTGGTAAGCTCCTGCCAGCTTCCCTCCCCGCTCCCTGGGGTAGACCGCCAATCACCCCCCCAAACGGGGCTCCTGGATCTAACCCCAGCCACAGTGGGCAACATGCACCCCAGACGAGTGTCTTTACCGTTACGCCACCTGGGGACCCATAAGTATATCTTTGTAAGTAATACTTTGTCATATATTGATACTGTATGAATGATATAAATTGAACACAACCCAGTGCTCTAACACTAAACACTATTCCAGCTCTAAATGCGCCTTCTGTCCCTAATTATACTTTAGTATTTAATATGCAGCGTATTCCTCTGGTGCAGACAGTGCTGATGGGAAATTATACATCATATACAGCCCAGCATGTGATTTCCATGTCCCAGTCACACTAAATATACATTATTTACACATTATAAGCCATCTGCACACACCCCACCATCTTCATTAGGCTTTGAGAAACATGGGGGGGGGGGGATAAGCCACTGTAATACATTCGTAATAAAAGATTTAGCCGCAGACAAAACCTTTTGCCAACATCTTATAGTTCAGTAAATCATTGACTTGTTACAGCCACATGAATGGTCTATCATCTGGTGCTGATGCGCTGGTGAAATGACCCTCACGAATCGGCTCCACACAGCAGCGCTTGTGTTCTGTAGCAGCTTATTCCCCACCGCCCACGGCCACAATCAGGGCAACACGAGCAGAGAATGTGGACATGCACACTCCCCAACTGAGCTGCACTTTCAGCAAAACATGTCCTGGAGATCAGGGCAGGATGGGGAGAATGGGTCCCAGAGTTACAGGTATGGTACGCAGCTGCCTACAACAATGTCTATCGCTGTTTTACTGCACTGATCTCTTGCACAAACTATGATTGTTCCTACCATGTATTAATGCACATCTTGTAAGTCACTAAATCTCCTAAATGCTTAAAATGTAAAATGTAAAATGTCTTATCAAAACAATTTGTAAAGAAAATGACAAAAAAGTATAAATGACACATAAAAAGCCTATATGAATACATATAATTAACTGAAATTGAATTATAACCTATTGTCTATCGGAAAAAGAATTAGCTAAACAGCGCCCTCTATTGAAAGGGAGAACATTCTCCCTCTGCTTTTTATTCCCCATTGTATTTCCATGGCTGTATCTCCCTCGTGATAATAACATTGTCTAGTGCAGGGGTCGGCAACCCATAACACTCAAAGAGCCATTTGGACCCGGTTTCCACGGAAAAGAAAACACTGGGAGCCGCATTTTCTGTCGACGGGGGTGCAACGCGAAAATAATTCTTGCGCCCCTCGGATTTTCTGTCAACGGGGGTGCTACGCCAAAAAAAAATGCGCCCAATTTTGCGCCCGATTCAATTGGATACTTATTATTTATTTTCCCAAGCCACGCGGAGCCGCAACATAAGGCTGAAAGAGAGCCGCAGGTTGCCGACCCTGGTCTAGCGGCTAAAGCAGCGGCTCTCAAACGGGGTTATGTGGCAAGATTGCAGGGGATTCAAATCTGGCGTACAGCTGGGGGCCGCTTCACAAACCTGCGTTTTAGGGGAGAGTGGCAAAAAGAAAACCATTGTTGAAGAAAACACATAATAATAATATAATAATAATAATATAATAATAAAAACACATGAAACCTTGCCTCGCACAGAGGGCGTGTGGAAGACTCTGAGGAAGATTCTGTGGTCTGATGAGACCAAGATTTACGTTTCTGGCCTCAACATAGGCCACAAATAGAGAGCAACGTGGATGGAGTAAGATACAGACAAATCTTGGAGGAAAACCTTCTGCAGTCTGCCAGAGACCTGGGACTTGGGAGAAGATTTATATTCCAGCAGGACAATGACTCAAATCATACATACAAAGCTGCATTGGAGTGGTTTAAAAACAAAAACATCAATGTCCTGGAGTGGCCCAGTCAAAGCCCAGACCTCAATCCCATTGAGAATCTGTAGAAAGATTTAAAAATTACTGTTCACCACAACCTGATGGAGCTTGAGCAATTTTGTAAAAAAGAATGGGTGAGAATTGCAGTGTCCAGATGTGCAAAGCTGGTAGAGACTCAAATACACTCACAGCTGTAAATGCAGCTAAAGCTGCTTCTACTGCTTCTGTTTTTTATTTGACATTATAGAGTATTTTGTGTTGATCAGTGACAAGAAATCCCAATTAAATCCATGTTGATTCCATAAAGCAAGAAAATAAAATGTGAAAAATGGAAAAGCGTGTGAGAGTGATCGGCACAGCCGCTTGCAGCTGTAGCAACAGCCACAGAAGACGAAGAGGAGCCAGTTTAATATCAGTGTCATAAAATAAGACTCGATGTAATTGTAACAAAGTAAGCCTTTCTTTTTTATCTAGAACCTTGCAAATATATATCACCAGCAGGCGAAGGTACACCTGTCCTCAATACACCACAGAAGAAGAAAAGTATGACTAAAAAAATAAAAACAAACAAAATACACACACAAACAATTCGAAAATGTACATACACTTAATACACAAAACTATCAATTAAGAAAACAAACTATAAAGCAACTGTGAATTACATGAGACCAATCATATATATTTATAAAAACTGTAAAAGTACAAAACTTCTTAACTATTTTAAAAGCAGTACTTTGTCTGAATGCTCTGTTGCACAGTTGTACAGATGTACAATGTACAGATCCTGTCAAACCTGCGATGGAGGAAGTACTGGCTGTCTTATTTACCCACCCAAAAAGAGTGAACACAGCCCAGTGGGGCTGAGACAGATAAAACATTCAACTTTACACTGTCCTCCATCATTCTCCTTCTCCTGACCAGGTTCATGAACACATTCCTTCCTTCTGATTCATATTTAGCGAGATTACATATTATGTATAATGATAAACGGCAAGCTTAAACTCATCACTCGTTAAGGAATGCAACAGCTGTTTCTTCCCCCTCTGGCAAATTTTCATTCCACCAATTATCACATTACTTTTAACTTGAGATTTAATTTGTTTGCCCTTAATTACTTCTAATTATCTCCCACGATCATTACCCACAGAGGCATCTCAGCGTGTGAGAGTTCTGTCGGTTTTAAGGCCCCAGTGTGTGGAGAATGTTCTAAAGCAATGAAAGGCTTCAGAAGGAATTTCATTTTGGTGCTTTGCAGTGCAAACGCCTGAATGGTTTTGCACAATGCTGTGGCACAGCCACTGTCTAAACAGACAGAGCTGCAAACTCTGAACATAGAGGAGTAGGAGTCGAGAACATGGAAATGAGGAACAATGTTTTGGGACACAGTGTTTCCCAAACTCCCCAAACTGTCCATCACTAACACTGGTTTCTTTGGAACTCTGGCTTCAACCCCAACTGGTACTTCACAAAATCCCACCCCCACTCACACTACTGCTGCCCAAACTCCACTCCCCACCCCCACTACGTCCCACCTCAACCTCATTTGAACTTCCACCCCCCACAGTATTTTCTGTGTTTCTAAACTCCACAAGCAGGTGATCAGTTTCCCAGAAGCCCACACTTTCAGTATTCAGGAGTTCAATCAATCTATCAAATTGTGCTCAACACATTTTCCAAGGCACTTTAAGGAAAACAAATGCGCTGGCTGTCGGGAAACTGATCCGATTGATTAAGTCCTTGAATAAACAGGCTATCCGTCACTGCACCCGCTTCTGTTCCTGAGCCACTGCGGCCTAAGAGGGTAGATCATTGTAAATGATTAATTCAGACTACAGATCAGATTTCATTTAACAGCTTATAACACTTTGGAAATTCAGATTCAAATGAGAAAGAAGACCAGTGTACACAGGGGACCCAGGGCACCAGGCACTCACTGCCTGTGTCCTCAGAGAGGAACGGAGTGGCATTACACACCTGTAAATGTCCTCCACCGTTTCCTCAGTAAAGACACTCTTTTTGACACCGAAATGGAGACAGAAGGAATGCTTGGGGGAGAAGCAACATCCACACAAGTGTTTACACGACTCAGAACATGTGTGTTAGGCTACAGGCAGCGCTCCTTAGCTCCCTGTGTGTTACAGGCAGCGCTCCTTAGCTCCATGTGTGTTACAGGCAGCGCTCCTTAGCTCCCCCTGTGTGTTAGGCTACAGGCAGCGCTCCTTAGCTCCATGTGTGCTCCTACGCCATGTGTGTTAGGCAGCGCTCCTTAGCTCCATGTGTGTTACAGGCAGCGCTCCTTAGCTCCATGTGTGTTACGCTACAGGCAGCGCTCTCCATGTAGCTCCATGTGTGCTACAGGCACCGCTCCTTAGCTCCATGTGTGTTACGCTACAGGCAGCGCTCCTTAGCTCCATGTGTGTTACGCTACAGGCAGCGCTCCTTAGCTCCATGTGTGTTACAGGCAGCGCTCCTTAGCTCCATGTGTGTTACAGGCAGCGCTCCTTAGCTCCATGTGTGTTACGCTACAGGCAGCGCTCCTTAGCTCCATGTGTGTTACGCTACAGGCAGCGCTCCTTAGCTCCATGTGTGTTACGCTACAGGCAGCGCTCCTTAGCTCCATGTGTGTTACGCTACAGGCACCGCTCCTTAGCTCCATGTGTGTTACGCTACAGGCAGCGCTCCTTAGCTCCATGTGTGTTACGCTACAGGCAGCGCTCCTTAGCTCCATGTGTGTTACGCTACAGGCAGCGCTCCTTAGCTCCATGTGTGTTACGCTACAGGCAGCGCTCCTTAGCTCCATGTGTGTTACAGGCAGCGCTCCTTAGCTCCCTGTGTGTTACAGGCAGCGCTCCTTAGCTCCATGTGTGTTACGCTACAGGCAGCGCTCCTTAGCTCCCATGTGTGTTACAGGCAGCGCTCCTTGGCTCCATGTGTGTTACAGGCAGGCAGCTCAGGCACCGCTCCTTAGCTCCATGTGTGTTACGCTACAGGCAGCGCTCCTTAGCTCCATGTGTGTTACAGGGCAGCGCTCCTTAGCTCCATGTGTGTTACAGGCAGCGCTCCTTAGCTCCAGTGTGTTACATACAGGCAGCGCTCCCTTAGCTCCATGTGTTACAGGCAGCAGCTCCTTAGCTCCATGTGTGTTACGCTACAGGCAGCGCTCCTTAGCTCCATGTGTGTTACAGGCAGCGCTCCTTAGCTCCATGTGTGTTACGCTACAGGCAGCGCTCTTAGCTCCATGTGTGTTACGCTACAGGCAGCGCTCCTTGTGTGTTACGCTACAGGCAGCGCTCCTTGGCTCCATGTGTGTTACGCTACAGGCAGCGCTCCCTTAGCTCCATGTGTGTTACGCTGCAGGCACGCTCCATGTGTGTTACAGGCAGCGCTCCTTAGCTCCATGTGTGTTAGCTCCATGTGCAGGCAGCGCTCCTTAGCTCCATGTGTGTTACGCTACAGGCAGCGCGGCTCCATGTGTTACGCTACAGGCAGCGCTCCCTTAGCTCCATGTGTGTTACGCTACAGGCAGCGCTCATAGCTCCATGTGTGTTACGCACAGGCAGCGCTCATTGCTCCATGTGTGTTACGCTACAGGCAGCGCTCCTTAGCTCCATGTGTGTTACGCTAGGCAGCGCTCCTTAGCTCCATGTGTGTTACACAGGCAGCGCTCCTTAGCTCCATGTGTGTTACGCTACAGGCAGCGCTCCTTAGCTCCATGTGTGTTACGCTACAGGCAGCGCTCCCAGGCTCCATGTGTGTTACGCTACAGGCAGCGCTCCTTGGCTCCATGTGTGTTACGCTACAGGCAGCTCCTTGGCTCCATGTGTGTTACAGCTCCTAGCTCCATGTGTGTTACGCTACAGGCAGCCTTTAGCTCCATGTGTGTTACGCTACAGGCAGCGCTCCTTAGCTCCATGTGTGTTACGCTACAGGCAGCGCTCCTTAGCTCCATGTGTGTTACGCTAGGCAGCGCTCCTTGGCTCCATGTGTGTTACGCTACAGGCAGCGCTCCTAGCTCCATGTGTGTTACGCCACAGGCAGCCACCTTAGCTCCATGTGTGTTACGCCACAGGCAGCGCCTCCTTAGCTCCATGTGTGTTACAGGCAGCGCTCCTTAGCTCCATGTGTGTTACGCTCCTTAGCTCCATGTGTGTTACGCTACAGGCAGCGCTACGCTGTTGCAGGCAGCCTTAGCTCCATGTGTGTTACGCTCCATGTGTGTTACGCTAGGCAGCGCTCCTTAGCTCCATGTGCTACAGGCAGCGCTCCTTAGCTCCATGTGTCCATGTGTGTTTACGCTACAGGCAGCGCTCCTTAGCTCCATGTGTGTTACGCTACAGGCAGCGCTCCTTAGCTCCCTGTGTGTTCGCACAGGCAGCGCTCCTTAGCTCCATGTGTGTTACAGGCAGCGCTCCTTAGCTCCATGTGTGTTACGCTACAGGCACCGCTCCTTAGCTCCATGTGTGTTACGCTACAGGCAGGCCATGTGTGTTACAGGCAGCGCTCCCTCCATGTGTTACAGGCAGCGCTCCTTAGCTCCATGTGTGTTACGCTACAGGCAGCGCTCCTTAGCTCCATGTGTGTTACGCCAGGCAGGCAGCGCTCCAGCGCCTCCTTAGCTCCATGTGTGTTACGCTTACAGGCAGCGGCAGCTCCTTAGCTCCCATGTGTGTTACGCTACAGGCAGCGCTCCTTGGCTCCATGTGTGTTACGCTACAGGCAGCGCTCCTTAGCTCCATGTGTGTTACGCTACAGGCAGCGCTCCTTAGCTCCATGTGTGTTACAGGGCAGCGCTCAGGCAGCTCCATGTGTGTTCCATGCTACAGGCAGCGCTCCTTAGCTCCATGTGTGTTACGCTACAGGCAGCGCTCCTTCCATGTGTGTTAGCTCCAGCGCTCCTTAGTCCATGTGTGTACGCTACAGGCAGCGCTCCTTGTGTGTTAGCTCCATGTGTGCTACAGGCAGCGCTCCTTAGCTCCATGTGTGTTACGCTACAGGCAGCGCTCCTTAGCTCCATGTGTGTTCGCTGCAGGCAGCGCTCCTTAGCTCCATGTGTTACGCTACAGGCAGCGCTCCTTAGCTCCCTGTGTGTTACGCTACAGGCAGCGCTCCTTAGCTCCATGTGTGTTACGCTACAGGCAGCGCTCCTTAGCTCCATGTGTGTTACGCTACAGGCAGCGCTCCTTAGCTCCATGTGTGTTACAGGCAGCCTCCTTAGCTCCATGTGTGTTACGCTACAGGCACTCCTTAGCTCCATGTGTGTTACAGGCAGCGCTCCTTAGCTCCATGTGTGTGTTACGCTACAGGCAGCGCTCCTTAGCTCCATGTGTGTTACAGGCAGCGCTCCTTAGCTCCATGTGTGTTACGCTACAGGCAGCGCTCCTTAGCTCCATGTGTGTTACGCTACAGGCAGCGCTCCTTAGCTCCATGTGTGTTACGCTGCACAGGCAGGCTCCATGTGTGTTACGCTCCAGGCAGCTCCATGTGTGTTACAGGCAGGCGCTCCTTAGCTCCATGTGTGTTACGCGCTCCTTAGGCTCCTGTGTGTTCAGCGCTCCTCAGCTCCATGTGTGTTACAGGCAGCGCTCCTTAGCTCCATGTGTTACGCTACACAGGCAGCGCTCCTTAGCTCCATGTGTGTACGCCACAGGCAGCGCTCCTTAGCTCAGGCAGCGCTGTGTCCATGTGTGTTACGCTACAGGCAGCGCTCCTTAGCTCCATGTGTGTTACGCTACAGGCAGCGCTCCTTAGCTCCATGTGTGTTACGCCTCCTTACATGGCAGCGCTCCCATGTGTGTTAGCTCCCTGTGTGTTACAGGCAGCGCTCCTTAGCTCCATGCTCCCTGTGTTACGTTACAGGCAGCGCTCCTTAGCTCCATGTGTGTTACAGCGCAGCTCCTTAGCTCCATGTGTGTTACGCTACAGGCAGCGCTCCTTAGCTCCATGTGTGTTACGCTACAGGCAGCGCTCCATGTGTGTTACGCTAGGCAGCGCTCCATGTGTGTTACGCTCCTTGCAGGCACAGGCAGCGCTCCTTAGCTCCATGTGTGCTACAGGCAGGCGCTCCTTAGCTCCATGTGTGTTACGCTGCAGGCAGCGCTCCTTGCTCCATGTGTGTTACGCTACAGGCAGCGCTCCTTAGCTCCATGTGTGTTACACGCGCCTCCTTAGCTCCAGGCAGCGCTCCATGGCTCCTGTGTGGGCAGCGCTCCCATGTGTGTTACAGGCAGCGCTCCTAGCTCCATGTGTGTTACGCTACAGGCAGCGCTCTCCTAGCTCCATGTGTGTTACGCTAGGCAGCGCTCCTTAGCTCCATGTGTGTTACGCTACAGGCAGCGCTCCTAGCTCCATGTGTGTTACAGGCAGCGCTCCTTAGCTCCATGTGTGTTACGCTACAGGCAGCGCTCCTTAGCTCCATGTGTGTTACGCTACAGGCAGCGCTCTCAGGCTCCATGTGTTACGCGCTACAGGCAGCGCTCCTTAGCTCCATGTGTGTTACGCCACAGGCAGCGCTCCTTAGCTCCATGTGTGTTACGCTACAGGCAGCGCTCCTTGCTCCATGTGTGTTACAGGCAGCGCTCCTTAGCTCCATGTGTGTTACGCCACAGGCACCGCCTCCTTAGCTCCTGTGTGTTACAGGCAGCGCTCCTTAGCTCCAGGTGTGTTACGCTACAGGCAGCGCTCCTTAGCTCCCCTGTGCTACGCTAGGCAGCGCTCCTTAGCTCCATGTGTTACGCTCCTTACAGGCAGCAGCTCCTTCCATGCTCCAGCTCCATGTGTGTTACGCTACAGGCAGCGCTCCTTAGCTCCATGTGTGTTACGCTACAGGCAGCGCTCCTTAGCTCCATGTGTGTTACAGGCAGCGCTCCTTAGCTCCATGTGTGTTACAGGCAGCGCTCCTTAGCCCATAAATACGCTACAGGCAGCGCTCCTTAGCTCCATGTGTGTTACGCTCCAGGCAGCGCTCTTAGCAGGCAGCGCCTTAGCTCCATGTGTGTTACGCCCAGGCAGCCACAGGCGCTCCTTAGCTCCATGTGTGTTACGCTACAGGCAGCTCCCTTAGCTCCATGTGTGTTACGCTACAGGCAGCGCTCCTTAGCTCCATGTGTGTTACGCTGCAGCGCTCCTTAGCTCCATGTGTGTTACGCCACAGGCAGCGCTCCTTAGCTCCATGTGTGTTACGCTACAGGCAGCGCTCCTTAGCTCCCATGTGTTACGCTACAGGCAGCGCTCCTTAGCTCCATGTGTGTTACAGGCAGCGCTCCTTAGCTCCATGTGTGTTACAGGCAGCGCTCTCCATGTGTGTTACAGCTCCATGGCAGCGCTGTGTTTACGCTACAGGCAGCGCTCCTTAGCTCCATGTGTGTTACGCTACAGGCAGCGCTCCTTAGCTCCATGTGTGTACGGCAGCGCCCTTACAGGCAGCGCTCCTTAGCTCCATGTGTGTTACGCTCCTCACAGGCAGCGCTCCTCCATGTGTTACGGTGCGTTACAGGCAGCTCCAGCTGTGTGTTACGCTCCTTAGGCAGGCACAGGCAGCTCCTTAGCTCCATGTGTGTTACGCTACAGGCAGGTGTGCAGGCAGCGCTCCTAGCTCCATGTGTGTTACGCTACAGGCAGCGCTCTTGGCTCCTGTGTGTTACAGGCAGCGCCCTTAGCCCATGTGTGTTACAGGCAGCGCTCCTTAGCTCCATGTGTGTTACGCTACAGGCAGCGCTCCTAGCTCCCTGTGTGTTACGCTACAGGCAGCGCGCTTAGCTCCATGTGTGTTTAGCGCTACAGGCAGCGCTCCTCTGGGCCCATGTGTGTTACAGGCAGCGCTCCTTAGCTCCATGTGTGTTACGCTACAGGCAGCGCTCCTTAGCTCCATGTGTGTTACAGGCAGCGCTCCTTAGCTCCATGTGTGTTACGCTACAGGCAGCGCTCCTTAGCTCCATGTGTGTTACGCTACAGGCAGCGCTCCTTAGCTCCATGTGTGGCAGCGCTCCGCTCCCTGTGTGTTACGCTACAGGCAGTGCTCCTTAGCTCCATGTGTGTTACGCTACAGGCAGCGCTCCTTAGCTCCATGTGTGTTACGCTACAGGCAGCGCTCCTTAGCTCCCTGTGTGTTACGCCACAGGCAGCGCTCCTTAGCTCCATGTGTGTTACAGGCAGCGCTCCTTAGCTCCATGTGTGTTACAGGCAGCGCTCCTTAGCTCCATGTGTGTTACAGGCAGCGCTCCTTAGCTCCATGTGTGTTACGCTACAGGCAGCGCTCCTTAGCTCCATGTGTGTTACGCTACAGGCAGCTCCTTGGCTCCCTGTGTGTTCTGCACAGGCAGCGCTCCTTAGCTCCATGTGTGTTACGCTACAGGCAGCGCTCCTTAGCTCCATGTGTGTTACGCTAGGCAGCGCTCCTTAGCTCCATGTGTGTTACGCAGCGCTCCTTCCATGTGTGTTACAGGCAGCGCTCCTTGGCTCCATGTGTGCAGCAGGCAGCGCTCCTTAGCTCCCACAGGCAGCGCTCCTTAGCTCCCCTGTGTGTTACGCTCCTAGCATGGCAGGCAGCGCTCCTTAGCTCCATGTGTGTTACAGGCAGCGCTCCTTAGCTCCATGTGTGTTACAGGCAGCGCCTCCTTAGCAGCTGCAGGCAGCGCCTTAGCTCCATGTGTGTTACGCTACAGGCAGCGCTCCTTAGCTCCATGTGTGTGTTACGCTACAGGCAGCGCTCCTTAGCTCCATGTGTGTTACGCTACAGGCAGCGCTCCTTAGCTCCCTGTGTGTTACGCTACAGGCAGCGCTCCTTAGCTCCATGTGTGTTACGCCACAGGCAGCGCTCCTTAGCTCCATGTGTGTTACGCTACAGGCAGCGCCCTTAGCTCCATGTGTGTTACGCTACAGGCAGCTCCTTAGCTCCATGTGTTACGCTACAGGCAGCGCTCCTTAGCTCCATGTGTGTTACAGGCAGCGCTCCTTAGCTCCATGTGTGTTACGCTACAGGCAGCGCTCCTTAGCTCCATGTGTGTTACGCTACAGGCAGCGCTCCTTAGCTCCATGTGTGTTACGCTGCAGGCAGCGCTCCTTAGCTCCATGTGTGTTACGCTACAGGCAGCGCTCCTTAGCTCCATGTGTGTTGTTACAGGCAGCGCTCCTTAGCTCCATGTGTGTTACGCTACAGGCAGCGCTCCTTAGCTCCATGTGTGTTACGCTACAGGCAGCTCCTTAGCTCCATGTGTGCTCCGCTGGCAGCGCTCCTTAGCTCCATGTGTGTTACAGGCAGCGCTCCTTAGCTCCATGTGTGTTACGCTACAGGCAGCGCTCCTTAGCTCCATGTGTGTTACGCTACAGGCAGCGCTCCTTGGCTCCATGTGTTACAGGCAGCGCTCCTTGGCTCCCTGTGTGTTACGCTACAGGCAGCGCTCCTTTACTCCAGCTCCATGTGTGTTACGCTACAGGCAGCGCTCCATAGCTCCATGTGTGTTACGCTACAGGCAGCGCTCCTTAGCTCCATGTGTGTTACGCTACAGGCAGCGCGCTCCTTAGCTCCATGTGTGTTACGCTACAGGCAGCGCTCCTTAGCTCCATGTGTGTTACAGGCAGCGCTCCTTAGCAGCTACGGCTCCTTAGCTCCATGTGTGTTACGCTACAGGCAGCGCTCCTTAGCTCCATGTGTGTTACGCTACAGGCAGCGCTCCCTTAGCTCCATGTGTGTTACGCTACAGGCAGCGCTCCTTAGCTCCATGTGTGTTGCTACAGGCAGCGCCTTAGCTCCAGTGTGTTACGCTTAGCTCCATGTGTGTTACGCTCCATGTGCACGCTCCAGGCAGCGCTCCCTCCTTAGCTCCATGTGTGTTACGCTACAGGCAGCGCTCCTTAGCTCCATGTGTGTTACGCTCCTTATCCATGTGTGTTACGCTCCTTAGCTCCATGTGTGTACGCTACAGGCAGCGCTCCATGTGTGTTACGCTAGGCAGCGCTTAGCTCCATGTGTTACGCTACAGGCAGCGCTCCTTAGCTCCATGTGTGGCAGCGCTAGCAGGCACAGGCAGCTCCTTAGGCAGCGCTCCTCCATGTGTGTTACGCTACAGGCAGCGCTCCTTCCATGCTCCATGTGTGTACAGGCACAGCGCTCCTTATGTGTGTTCCTTAGCTCCCCCTGTTGTGCTACAGGCAGCGCTCCTTAGCTCCATGTGTGTTACAGGCAGCGCCCTTAGCTCCATGTGTGTTACGCTACAGGCAGCGCTCCTTAGCTCCATGTGTGCTACAGGCAGCGCTCCTTAGCTCCATGTGTGTTACAGGCAGCGCTCCTTAGCTCCATGTGTGTTACGCTACAGGCAGCGCTCCTTAGCTCCATGTGTGTTACGCTACAGGCAGCGCTCCTTAGCTCCATGTGTGCCACGCTACAGGCAGCGCCTTAGCTCCATGTGTGTTACGCTAGGCAGCGCTCCATGTGTGTTAGGCAGCGCTCCTTAGCTCCATGTGTGTTACGCTACAGGCAGCGCTCCTTAGCTCCCTGTGTGTTACGCACAGGCAGCGCTCCTTAGCTCCCTGTGTGTTACGCTACAGGCAGGCGCTCCTTAGCTCCATGTGTGTTACGCTACAGGCAGCGCTCCTTAGCTCCATGTGTGTTACGCTACAGGCAGCGCTCCTTAGCTCCCTGCCTGAGTGCGTTCACCTGCAGCCTCTGGGCACTTAGGGTTCTCACCACAGGGACGCTTTATACTTGCACATTTTGTAAATACTTGTAAAAACTTAACACTTTATCCTATTTTATCCAGAATGTTTTAATTTCTCCCAGCTTGGAACGCCCCATATTCACAGGCCCATCTCATCGCTGTAACTTCCTCCATCAAGTCAGGACAGGGCAGAAAAGTATGCATGTTGCCAGCTGAGGGGTGGAGCAATTGCTTTGGAGGAGTACACTATAACAGCAGGCATCCAACTGACCAGAAGAGTCAGGCGTGCGCAATGAGGCAAGGACAATCCTGCAGACTCAATCCCTCCCTCCTTATGTGTAATTATGTGTCAGTCCGTGGGGCTGGATTAGATAAAGACCACAGGGTGTGTCACTGCGCTGAAAGCCAGTGCTTTAACAGGACCTGCTGCACGGCAGCCTCTAACATGCTCTCCTCTGTATCGATGGCTCACAAGCTCATATAATGCCAGTGGCTCAAACTATTGAAATTCTTCACTGCAAAACTGCTCTCTTTTAATATATATTTTTTGTGATTCAGTTTATTTCACAGCCCCTACAAACAGTGTATGAAGCAGTAGCCTTTAGGAAAGTGAATCCTTATTCACAATAATGCTGAAACGTCAGCGCATGGATTCAGTCAAAAAGAGAAAAAAATAGATTTTTTCCCATGTTTGTTTAAAATCAACATTTACATCACAAAAGCTCTTTAAAGCCTAAAGCTCTTTAAATGAACATTAGATTTAAGCAGAGATCAGAAATAGCACAGGTCTGCAGTATCACTGGGAAAAGTATTCCTCAGTAGAGGGTTAAAA
Source organism: Aldrovandia affinis (assembly GCA_029706075.1). Lineage (NCBI taxonomy): Eukaryota > Metazoa > Chordata > Actinopteri > Notacanthiformes > Halosauridae > Aldrovandia > Aldrovandia affinis. Next base: position 215,132 of record JAINUG010000437.1, on the reverse strand, counting down.
AACTCAAACACTGCATTAGCATTAACACACACAGTGGGAGCGTTGGCAGTAATTACGGTGTGGTGGTAATTAATGGCATCCCGTGAGTCCTAAGACTCGTGAGTCGGAACAAAAGCAATATTCTAAGGGGGGCAGGGAATGGTGGCGTGTGGGGGGGCGATCTGGGATAAGGTTTATTGAAGTGCTTTAGTCCTCCAATGGAAAGGAAGCTTACTTATCTGTGGAGAAGGTTGGACTGAAATTAAGAGACGAAACCCTCCAGGTTATGATGTTTCTAAGATGTTGGTCCTTTGTTTAACTGAATTGACCATTCTTTAAAAAGCTTGGAATAGTTTTCTGACCCTCATTGTTGATAAAAAAAAGTAAAAAGAGTATATATATATTGTCCAACCTTATTTGGACAACCTTGTCCAAACCATTGAGTTGGGCTTAGGGTTATGGTTTGGGTTTGAGTTACAGTCAGTATTTGGAGTATGGCTGAGAAGTTGTGTTAGGGTTAGAGGCAATGTTTTTTTATTTTTTATTTTTTTATTTTTATTTTTTTATAGAATGTTTTTGTGTTAGAATCAGACCTTCCTCCCTGTTGGACATAAAAAAAATAAAGCTTGAGAGCTTGAGAGAGAGAGGGAGAGAGAGAGAGAGAGAGAGCAGTCCGGGAAAATTTAATCTTTGAGTTGGACACTTTTAATGTGCAAAATATTTTCTGACTGTATTCTGTTCTCTGTAATTAAATGTTGTTAAGTTTGTTCTCGTTGCTGTGGGTGAATTTGTCTCGCTCCCGGTCTGCAGGCATGCCGACATCGCTAAGTTCAGAACCCTTGACTCCCCTGGGCTTCGTAATCTGAACAAGGTGAAAGAGATTTCTCCTGACTGTGGCTGAGGGCGGGGCTGCCATCCTGCTGGGCTGTGGGAGATTGATCGGCTTGTTCTCCTCCCGTGCTGTGACTGCTCTGCTCCATCCCCTCCCCCTGTCCTTGGGAACCCGGTCCTGTGAGCCACCTGCCTGCTGTTTGGCTGCAACCATAAAGGCGGTCTGGGACAGGACGTCCTGCCACCATGCCCCCCTCTGCCCCCCTCTTTCCAATGGCAGGACAGGGGATTGGAGGACTGGTCTGTTCATCTTTGCAGGTCAACAAATGCATATATTACAAATTGTATGACATATTGTGTATACATTGAAAACGTGTGTGTATATATACAATCATTAAATGCTACTGAAAATGTCTTTCTCAAAATTATAATGAACCTCATAATTCTGTAAGCAATGTGAGTAGCAACTGTGCAAATGTTGCTCCAGAACAATCGCTGAAATGGGTGACGCACAACTGGGTTTAACTTCATTCTGGTCAGTCAAGTTTGCCCGTCATTCCTGTCATCGTCATGTGCAGTGAGCCGTGTGGAGCGTTCCCACAGCACGGGCAGGGGGAGGCCTTTGCCATGAAGCCGTGGATCTGTCAAACTGAATCATGTTCTGTGTCATGCAGCCGAAGCCTCGGGCATCGTGCCTCGAGTCATGGCAGGAGGCCGGCAAACGTCTGGAGTACTCTTTCGCCTGTCAGCGCAATCACAAGCAGAGAATGCTAATAATAACTCCTGTGGCACTTCCATACTAATATGGTTTTGTTACACAATGATTCCCTGATGCCTGCTTGTTTCAAGTGCTTCAGAGGAGACAATGGAAAAGAAAGTCCACTGACAAGCCAAAGCCAAAATGTGTATGAGGAGCCAAAGAAGTCACTCATTGTGGTGTGTCTGTGGAATCCTAAAGTAATTTCAGGAAAAGGTCTGCCATCGCCCACTCCAGACCTGACTATAATGAATTGGGCGCTAGGGGAGGAGTTTCCTGATGACATTGTGAACCGTGACGGTCAAGATCCAGGGACATATTCAATAACACCAAAGTGTTGCGTGAAAGTTTCAGTTTTTTCCCCAATTTGGTGGAAAATTGTACCCTCTATTAATCCAACTACCCCCCTTAAACAAGCCCATCGCCCGCAGCTATGGGACCAGCCTCTACTCTGGGACCGGCGGTGGCAGGGACGGCAAACCACCTCCTTCAAGACGACACTCGCCCGACCGTCGACCGTCATTCCAATACGTCCAGAGAAGTTTTCTGTGCATGCGGCAAGCTAAAGCCAGAGCTGGCACAGCCGGGGAATCGAACCCTGGCCGCAGTGGGAAACCTGCACTCCCGGCAAGTACCTTTACCAGTTGCACCACCCTGGGGCCCCCTATGTTAACGTTTTAAATTGGGAAATGGACTGAACTGAACGTCCTGTTGCAATCGTGTGCATCCAATGACATATTTTAACTCACTGCAATACACCACCAACCGAGTGTGCTGCAAAATGGAGGGAACCATTCAGAATGACATTTCTGTTGAAAAGACGGAAGGTGTGAAATGTAACAGAATGTTTCTGCCTGTTAATGGGGCAGAATATATTATATTATATTATAATATCGTTATATATTATTTATCATTATTGCTTCAAAACATTCTTACAAACAAAATGTTGCATGCACCAGAAAAGTGTGATTGATCAAACTATTGTAGCAGTTTAATACGCACATCCGCAAAAGATCAACGTTGATAAGTGGAAATTACTCTCATGCTAGGAATAATGAGGTGGAATAAAAACACTAACCTTAACCCTAACAATATCTTTGGTTACCTCAGTGCTGAGTCACAGGTAGACTCAAAGCTGCAGCGTGGGAACTAATAACCTGAACAGGTCAGTACCTGAAACTAATAACCTGAACAGGTCAGTACCTGAAACAATAACCTGAACAGGTCAGTACCTGAAACAATAACCTGAATAGGTCAGTACCTGAACTAATAAAGCGAGTCATCTCAAACTTAAAGAATACTCACTTTGCATGAAATGTTCTCTTTGAACAATGTTCTCATGAGCTGATACATGTGTGCGTACGTACAGCTGAGTCTCTTGGACTCCTGCTTTGACTTTGTGGAGGGTCAAACCAGCCAGCCTCTTGTAAAAATGAGCTTCCTGATTGAAAAAAGTGATCTTTTCCCCCAGCAGTAAATATATATATTCAGAGTTCCTCTGCAGCGATGGGAGAACCTGGCAGAAGGACAACCATCTCTGCAGCACTCCATCAATCAGGCCTTTATGGTAGCGCTTGGCATTCAGGCCAAAGAGTTCATTTTTGTCTCATCAGACCAGAGAATCTTTTTCCTCATGCTCTTAGAGTCCTTTAAGTGCTGTTTGGCAAACTCCAGGTGGGCTGTAATATGCCTTTTACTCAGGAGTGTCTTCCGTCTAGCCACTACCATAAAGGCCTGATTGAAGGAGCACTGCAGAGATAGGTTTCCAACCTAAACCATTCCAAGAAATTGCACCGCACACATAACAGAGCCACCAGAACCCCTAATTTCCTCACTGCTGTTATTATACTTTGCCCTAATGTCTTCCATCTGGGAATTCCTTTCCCTTATACTCATTTCCCTCCCTGCCCCCCCCAGTCCCTAGTTTAAATATTCCTCCGCTACCCTAAGCATACGCTGGCCCAATGCAGCTGTACCCCTCCGGTTCAAGTGTAGCCCGTCCCACTTGTACAGGTCACCCCTGTTCTAAAAGGAGTCCCAGTGCCCCATAAACCTGTACCCATCCTCCCTACACCAGGTTTGTAACCACGTGTTAAATCTCCATATAAAATTCTGCTCCTCTGGCCTCCCGCGTGGTCCAGTGGTTACAACGTCCGACGCTGGCCACGGAGACTGGGGTTCAATTCCCCGTCTCGCCAAGTGTCGGATTTGGCCGGGAGTGCCACCAGGGGGCGGCGATTGGCTGTCCGCCCCAGGGAGGGGGGAGGGAAGCCGACGTGACGTTCGCTGCGTAGAGTGGCCCTGTAAGTACCAGGGTTCGGTCGACGGCTTGGCGAGTGACGTCTCGGAAGAGGCGTGACTTCGCCTTCGTCACTACCGGTCGCAGGACTACGGCAGCGAACTCACATTACTAGGGGGGGATTGACGTAAAAATAGCGGGTCTAATTGGCTACCAAATTGGGAGAAAATGGGATAAAATCAGAAACAAATTAAAAAATATATATATAAATTAAAAAAAAATTCTGCTCCTCTTTACTAGCACGTGGTACTGGCAGAATTCCTGGGAAAACCACCATGGAGGTTCTGCTCTTGATCTCTGTTGCTAATTCTACAAACGTGTCCTGCAGAACCTCAAACCTACCCTTACCTGTCATTGGCTCCTACATGGACTGGATCCACCCCCGCTCTGGCCAGGAAACTGTCTGCATGCTCCAGGAGATCTCCAACCTGGGCACCAGGCAGGCACCGTGATCACTCTACACTGTCTACGCCTGTAATCGTTGAGTCCCCCACTATGACTAACTCCCCTTTCCTGGGTGGTGTGGCTGCCTGTGTGCCCTGGGGCTCATCGGTCCTCCCACTCTCGCCCAGATCCTCTTCCTTCAATTCGTTGCTTTTTGCTAAATATTATTGATATTTGCAACTGCCGGATTTAAGCCTGCCCTGCAGTGTGTATTGATGAACATGTTAAGATAGTTAATTAATTTGACCTCACTGTTTTCAGGCCATCTGTGTGATTGGTTTTGTTTACACAGCGTACTGGGCTGTGTGTGTTTCTGGAGTGTCCAGTTCTTTTGAGAAACACATTGATTTGATTATGGTCTGAAAGGGGGGTTTGTTGCCTGATGGTGAAAGCATTGATGGAGGAGGGGTCCACAGGAGACATATGTTTACCTTCCTAAAGAGGCCCCTCTGATCCTGCCAGTAAGGATGTGCCCAAGGCTCGACAGAGATGCACTAACTCTCCTGTCAGGGTTGTTTGTGTTAGTACTGTGGTTCTGTGTGGCTCAGTAGGTAGAGTGTGGTTCTGTGTGGCTCAGTAGGTAGAGCATGGTTCTGTGTGGCTCAGTAGGTAGAGCGTGGTTCTGTGTGGCTCAGTAGGTAGAGTGTGGTTCTGTGTGGCTCAGTAGGTAGAGCGTGGTTCTGTGTGGCTCAGTAGGTAGAGCGTGGTTCTGTGGCTCAGTAGGTAGAGTGTGGTTCTGTGTGGCTCAGTAGGTAGAGCGTGGTTCTGTGTGGCTCAGTGGTGAGCGTGTTCTGTGTGGCTCAGTAGGTAGAGTGTGGTTCTGTGTGTCTCAGTAGGTAGAGCGTGGTTCTGTGTGGCTCAGTAGGTAGGTGGTTCTGTGGTCTCAGTGGTAGAGTGTGGTTCTGTGTGGCTCAGTAGGTAGAGTGTGGTTCTGTGTGGCTCAGTAGGTAGAGCGTGGTTCTGTGTGGCTCAGTAGGTAGAGTGTGGTTCTGTGTGGCTCAGTAGGTAGAGTGTGGTTCTGTGTGGCTCAGTAGGTAGAGCGTGGTTCTGTGTGGCTCAGTAGGTAGAGCGTGGTTCTGTGTGGCTCAGTAGGTAGAGTGTGGTTCTGTGTGTCTCAGTAGGTAGAGCGTGGTTCTGTGTGTCTCAGTAGGTAGAGTGTGGTTCTGTGTGGCTCAGTAGGTAGAGTGTGGTTCTGTGTGGCTCAGTAGGTAGAGCGTGGTTCTGTGTGGCTCAGTAGGTAGAGTGTGGTTCTGTGTGGCTCAGTAGGTAGAGTGTGGTTCTGTGTGGCTCAGTAGGTAGAGTGTGGTTCTGTGTGTCTCAGTAGGTAGAGCGTGGTTCTGTGTGGCTCAGTAGGTAGAGTGTGGTTCTGTGTGGCTCAGTATGTAGAGCGTGGTTCTGTGTGTCTCAGTAGGTAGAGTGTGGTTCTGTGTGGCTCAGTAGGTAGAGCGTGGTTCTGTGTGTCTCAGTAGGTAGAGTGTGGTTCTGTGTGGCTCAGTAGGTAGAGCGTGGTTCTGTGTGTCTCAGTGGGTAGAGTGTGGTTCTGTGTGGCTCAGTAGGTAGAGTGTGGTTCTGTGTGGCTCAGTAGGTAGAGCACAGCATTGGCAACGCTTAGGTTGTGGGTTCATTTCCCACTGGGACCACATATACTGAAAAATGTATGCATTCACTACTGTAAGTCGCTTTGGATAAAAAGCGTTTGCTAAATGGCATGTATTATTATATTAGTATTGGTTGGTGTGAGGTCTAGAGAAGCACTTCCACACACATGGGGTGTGCGGGAATGCATTCCCGGTGTTACAGGTACGGTGTGCAGCTCCCAGCATTTATATCTATTACTGCATTTTTACATTTACATTTTAAGCATTTAGCAGACGCTCTTATCCAGAGCGACTTACAAGATGTGCATTAAATACATGGTAGGAACAATCATAGTTAGCGCACAAGATCAGTGCAGTAAAACAGCAATAGACATTATTGCAGGCGTCTGCGTATCATACCTGTAACACTGGGAAAGAAAAGGTTAGTGGATTACTGCATTACTGCACTGATCTCTTGATCAATCATACCATGTATTAAGGCACATCTTGTAATTCGCTCTGGATAAGAGCGTCTGCTAAATGCTAGAATGTAATGTGTAAAATGTACATGGCTGAGTCGATGCAGTCGGGTTCTGTTCCCGCTCCAGCGGGTAAAGTCTAGCGGGCCTGAGAAGGGCAGATTTGTGTGTGTGCAGGGTACTGAAATAGTCCTCCTCATACGTGGGCAATGTGAGCAGCACACGGGTAGATTATCTTTTCCCCACATTCTATATGAAAATATAATTGTTTTTAATAACGCTGGTTTATTAGACATTGAATGCCTTGATGCAGTTTTAGCCAAATGTGTGTTTGACCTTGTTTTAGGGATGTGTGTGTTAGGGATGTGTGTGTTAGTGTGTTTGGCCTTGTTTTAGGGATATGTGTGTTTGGCCTTGTTTAGTGATGTGTGTGTTTGGCCTTGTTTTAGGGATGTGTGTGTTAGTGTGTTTGGCCTTGTTTTAGGGATGTGTGTGTTAGTGTGTTTGGCCTTGTTTTAGGGATGTGTGTGTTAGTGTGTTTGGCCTTGTTTAGTGATGTGTGTGTTAGGGATGTGTGTGTTAGTGTGTTTGGCCTTGTTTTAGGGATGTGTGTGTTAGTGTGTTTGGCCTTGTTTTAGGGATGTGTGTGTTAGTGTGTTTGGCCTTGTTTTAGGGATGTGTGTGTTAGTGTGTTTGGCCTTGTTTTAGTGATGTGTGTGTTAGTGTGTTTGGCCTTGTTTTAGGGATGTGTGTGTTAGTGTGTTTGGCCTTGTTTTAGGGATGTGTGTGTTAGTGTGTTTGGCATTGTTTTCGTGATGTGTGTGTTAGTGTGTTTGGCCTTGTTTTAGGGATGTGTGTGTTAGTGTGTTTGGCCTTGTTTAGTGATGTGTGTGTTAGTGTGTTTGGCCTTGTTTTAGGGATGTGTGTGTTAGTGTGTTTGGCCTTGTTTTAGGGATTTGTTTGAGGAGGTCACTGATCAGGAGTTTGATCGATTGCAGAAGGAGGGGCAGGTGGAACAGCAGGCAGCTGGCCTGATGATGAGGTTATGGGCTGCTGTTCAATAAAACAAATATCCATTTGTGGATATATATATTGGTTTGACTATCATACACATTGGTTTGATGTGTGTATGCATTGGTTTAGCATTAACACACACATTATATTGTTTGATTATTTATGTTTGTATTGGTTTGTCACTGGTGTATCTATTGGTTTTTGTATTTGACACATCGATTAGTTTCAGATACGCATGTGTTGTTTTGCCACTGACAATGGCATGTTATTTATGAATGGGTTGGTGTGTCATATATACGTATATTGGTTTGATATGCTTATGTTTTGGTCTTTGACGCAAATATTGGCACATACTGCCTTCGGTTCATCTGCAGACCCATATTCTTTATTACTAATATTACTATCAATAATAAAGTTACAACTAATAATAATGATGATAATAAGAGTGATCTAAGCCCCGCCCCCATCAGGTTGTACCGTGTCTCTCCACAGGGGGGCGCTCTGGAGTGGTGATCTCAGCAAACCGACGCACTGTGATCCCAGCCACACACAGCCATGCCTGCTGCTGAAGGGCATGCAGGAGGTCAGAGGTCACGCCGCAGGAGGTCAAAGGTCACGCGGAGGCACGGGTTTGAAGTTTCTGGGGGAGGAGAAAGAAAAGAGGGGAGACGAATGAAAGAAAGAAAACCACAGAGTGAAAAGACATGAGGGCCCAGAAACTCTGAGTCCATATTTCAAACAGAGATTGAGATGCAACACAAGCAGGCCCTTGATTATTAGCAAGTTATGCAGAGCAAGAGGAAAATAATGCACTTTACAATGTTTAAAATGTGGTGAGACCTGAAGGATGGCATCTGGTTGGATTTGTAAATTGTGTAATTTGCTTGGCTGTTGCAGGCTCCTTCAATGTTAATGTAATACACAGAGAGAGAGACAGAGAGAGAGAGAGAGGGAGAGAGAGAGAGGAGAGAGAGAGAGAGAGGGAGAGAGGGAGAGAGGGAGAGAGGGAGAGGGAGAGGGAGAGGGAGGGAGAGAGAGAGAGAGAATAAATATGTTAAAATAAATGTTCAAATCTTGCCTCATGAATTACAGAGGCACTTAAGTGGGGGAGGGGAGGGGGCATGGATTTAGAATCAATGTCAACTAACGTCTCGCTACCCAATTATTTGAATGACAGACAAGAAAACAGGAATAAAAACAGAGGCCATGTGAAGTCCTTCAGCGCTGGCGATGGAGCGCACACACTCCTCCAGAGGGCACACTTCCCAGCAGCGTCCCATCTTTCACTGACCACGCAGTGCATTTACAGTTAAAGGGGAAGTCCACAGAAACCTCCCGTGTCTTGAATCAAACCTGGTATTCATGGAAATGTCTTTGCCCATCCCATCTCCAGACGTCTTAAATGAACATGTACAGGCAATCACAAATCAATGTCTCTAGACAGAAAAAGATTACAGGCCCTAATTTGGTGAATCAGGATGGTGTCGGTAACGCAGACGCAAAAATACATGTGGGTGTGGTGGGGGTTTGGTTTCATAATGGCCAATCAGAACACCTATTTTCTATCCCTTTAAATAGCAGTGCGCCAACGCTATAGCAAATTAGACATTTCCTGACATGGATAACAGTTTTGCGCGGCTGCATCAGGAGCGCTTCTCAAAAGAGGAGAGCGATTTGCTTGTGCGGGAGGTGCAGAGTCGCCAAGGGCGAATCTATGGCACCCCAAAGAAGCCCCCAAGGGCTAATGATGCGAAGGCAGCTTGGGAGGAAGTGGCAGCCATAATCACTGGCTCATCCTCTGGTGGTCCTCTGAGAACCGCGGTCCAATGTAGGAAGCGGTTCAATGATGTGAAGCGAAGAGAAACTTGCCTCTTGCCGAAGTCAATCACTCACGCTAGCGGAGGAGATAGTCGCCTCTACACTCCCCACGGAGAGTGCACAGGGTGTCGGAGAACTATCATTTAAATTATTATACTTGTGATACTTTAAACAAAGGCGAGGGGGAAATGTTTTAATTGATTTAATAAATTTTTATTTGCCGGCTCTGGCCGGGAGTGCCACTAGGGGGCGGCAATTGACTGTCCGCCCCAGGGAGTGGGGAGAGAAGCCGATATGAGATCACTGCGTATAGGAGTGGCTCTGTGTAACGGAGTTACGGTCGATGGCTTGGCGAGTGGCGAGTGCCTTTGTCATTGCTGGTCTCAGGGCTACGGCAGCGAACTCACAATACGAGGGGGGGATTGACATGAATAGAGAGGGTGTAATTGGTTTAATTTGGGAGAAAATTGAATAAAATCTGGAAAATAATAATTGAGTCTGAGCCTGTCAGGTGCATTATTTGTATATATACATATGCATTATATCATATGTATTAGGGCTATCATATTCCAATTCGATCCCTGAATCATATTTGAATATGAATAAATGAGTTTTTCTAACGTTATAAGCAATATTTGAACGTGAATCGTCTCTTTATCTGTGCTCTATGCTCCACTCTGACAGACTATCTCCCTGCGCTAGCTAACGCACCTCGCTTGCTCACATAACGCAATGTTCTTCAGCTTGTGTGAGATAAAAACGTGGACTTATTGTAGCTTAAATAGGAGAGCACTTTGTTAAACTGCTAATGTGTAAAGAAGGTATTAAAGTTTACAGTATACCATTTCTGGCATCTCTCATTTTATTATGGTTCCCTCTTGTGGACATAATTTGCATAATCATATAGGCAAGACCACATTTCCATGTTGAATATGCACACACATTTTGATTCAAACGAAAATCATATTTGAACATCTGTCAAATGTAGGCAATTTTATGATCTGGGGATAAATTGTATGCATATTTTTGTAAGCAATTAAGAGTAATCAAATCATAATCTACTACATTAAACTAATGCTAGAATGTTGCAATGGTGCTTACTTTAACTTTTTTTTTTAACATAAATTAACTAACTGCTTCTGAAAAGCAAATATACTCCACAGGACACTGTCATGACTAAATCAATTTTGTTAATAAATGTGTCCCCAATTCAGATATTTTTGGTTCTCACTGACCCCTTTCTGACCCATAAAATATAGAACCTTTTCACAATATCAATATCATCAGTTTTGACATTGAGTATTATCAATGTTGATATTGAGATAATATTACAATATTCCACATTGCAGCAATATTCAGTTTTGTATTTTTTGTATTCATGTGACAAGCCAACCCAAGAAACTGTCTTTGTCTGTACGTATGTCCGTATGTCTTTATGTATGTATGTATGTTTGTATTTATGTATGATGTGACACAGGTTTTTGTAAAGCAGTGACACTGAGTTCAAGACAAGTTTCCCTATGGGGACAATAAAAGTACATCTTATCCTATCTTATCTTATGAACTGAAACCCAACCCTGGGTGACGCTACAGCCTGAATGTGCTTGCCAGTTAGCACCACCACCACCACCAGCACCAGCCAGGAGTCAATTCAATAGCGTTGGGTGCTTTAGCAGGACATGCCACCTGACAACCCCTCATTCCACCACCTTTAACAGAGTAACTGTCTACAACACTGACCACAGACTACCTGCGTACAAGCTGCAGAGCTGTTTTAATCCACAGGCCCATCTGCAAACATGTTCATTGGCTGCAGCCTTTCAGTACTCATTCAGATGCTATGATAAGTAATCAGTTTATACCGGGGTCAGAATATTCTGTGCAGATCTTGTGCTCTTCATCTGCTCATCCAGACATAGTGATCAGTGTCTCATAGAAACATTTGGCTCCTGGTTTTGATTTTATAAGGTTTAAACATGAATTACCTCCATCATAATGAAAAGATCTTTCATAAGAAAGATCCTAATTTTGTTGATGGTAGTTTCCCTTTAAGATACAGTTATCAGCACTAAACATTTGTGTGAGTAAACCTGTGATGCCGATGTAAGCCTCAGATAAGATGGTAAAAACATCCTTCGATACTCACAGCATTGACCTGTGCCTTCAAGTTATTACAGTTTTTCAGAGCTGGTTGTCCCACACCTCAACCTCCTACAGAGCGACTACATAATTTAAAGACAGCTCTTTTATGCAGCCATAACATCCAATCAATGACTTTGATAACAAAGACAAATTGATCCTATTTTTTTATAGGTATTGAACTGGGGGTAGACCTGGGCCAAATAATGTATTTGAAAATGAATTTGTAAATACTTTTCTAACAACTTTTCTAACGATTCTAAGTTAATATCAAATATATGCACGCTCAACCGAAGCAATTATTTGATTTAACATTCAAATGTTGAATGTTTTAAAAAGATAAATATTATTTGAAATGGTTTCAAAAAAATTGAAAATGTGAAAATATTTAAATATGATCATGTCATTTGAAAAAGACAAAAACATATTTAATGAGTGCCAAATGCTTGATGAGTTGGCTACAACTGAAACCAAATTGTTCGTATATAAATATAGCATCATCAAGTCTTACAAGGAAATTGTTTGAGAATTTCAAATTTGGAGAAAAATAAACACTCGTATCAGGCATAGAAATAAATATATATGAATATGAAAATGTGAGATACAAACCTACTAATGTCCCCACATAAAATTCTTAAAGTGAGTGTAAAAACTTGAAAGTGGTCTACAGGCGAATTCCCAAACTCAGAGCTCTGTTCTGTGTGATCTGCCAGAGCTACAGGGCCTATATCCAGCAATACAAGATTTTTGATTGTGATTTTGTATGACCATAACCAGATATTGATTAAGGGTATTTCCACAGTAGATAGTGCCTCATTTGGCAAACGTATTGCGTTACGAAGGGACACCCTGAGAGACATTAGGCATTCAAGTCCAGGCTAGATGCAGTACTGGATACTCTTTAGATGACGAGCCTAGATGGGCTGAACGGCCTGTTCTCCTCATTATGTATTCTAGGCACTCTGATCAATGTGCACTCACTTGAAAATATTAATGTGATATTGATGTAGTTATGGTATACATCACGGACAGCTTCCTATGGGATTACTGTCACAGATGATTGGATACTAACTTGGGAAAAATAACAATGGTGCCTTGTGACCTTCATAGACTTGAATTTGATATTGAATCGAGGACCTATAGAAGGCCCACCACACCAGATACAAACATGAGCTTTCAGACTGGCTGAGTAGGTAGAGTGGTTCTGTGTGTCTCAGTAGGTAGAGCGTGGTTCTGTGTGGCTCAGTAGGTAGAGCATGGTTCTGTGTGGCTCAGTAGGTAGAGCGTGGTTCTGTGTGGCTCAGTAGGTAGAGCGTGGTTCTGTGTGTCTCAGTAGGTAGAGCGTGGTTCTGTGTGGCTCAGTAGGTAGAGCGTGGTTCTGTGTGTCTCAGTAGGTAGAGCATGGTTCTGTGTGGCTCAGTAGGTAGAGCGTGGTTCTGTGTGGCTCAGTAGGTAGAGCGTGGTTCTGTGTGTCTCAGTAGGTAGAGCGTAGTTCTGTGTGGCTCAGTAGGTAGAGCGTGGTTCTGTGTGTCTCAGTAGGTAGAGCATGGTTCTGTGTGGCTCAGTAGGTAGAGTGTGGTTCTGTGTGGCTCAGTAGGTAGAGTGTGGTTCTGTGTGTCTCAGTAGGTAGAGCGTGGTTCTGTGTGTCTCAGTAGGTAGAGCATGGTTCTGTGTGTCTCAGTAGGTAGAGTGTGGTTCTGTGTGTCTCAGTAGGTAGAGTGTGGTTCTGTGTGTCTCAGTAGGTAGAGCGTGGTTATGTGTGTCTCAGTAGGTAGAGCGTGGTTCTGTGTGTCTCAGTAGGTAGAGCATGGCCTGGACAATGCAGGTTGTGGGTTTGATTCCCACTGGGACCACATACACTTGAAAAATGTATGCATTCAGTACTGTAAGTCATGTTGGTTAAAAGCATCTGCTAATTTGGATATGTATTTTAAATGTTCACAAGAATAGCTTGTAAAGATGAAGACTTTTCCCGGGTTCCATATCAAGACGAGTTTCAATGAACCCTAAGGGCCACCCAAAGTTATCAGTTAACTCGTCACCTTAAAATAAGAGCAGCAGGTTGGCCTAATCATGGCTCCAGGGAATCAAGGTTCAGAGAATCCTCCATTTAAAGACGCTGTCCACACAGCCGAGCAGTGCGCCCTAACGCTGCTGTGAGGCTCAAACCCAAACCCACCCGTGTGTGCTTCCCCAGGGGGTTACAAAAGCAATCTACCTTTTAAAGAAGGTGAGGGCTTGGAATTATATTTCATAAACTTTTCTAAAACCTGCACAATGTTGCTAAAAGAAACCCAGAATATCTCTACCTGCCCAAGGCCAATGTCATAAAAAGAAGCCTAATTGGGCAGGAAACCATATAATGAGTTTTGGGAGGCAAGTAAAGTTTGACTGTTTGGAGACCAGGTCCCACCCGTGTTGGGGGGAGAATCTGACTATTTTCCATAACAGAGCCGCCAGAACCCTTCATTTACTAAAGTGTTTCCTTTATTTTGGCAGTTACCTGTAGCTATGGAAACTAAAATGAAAAAAACATTGAACACAAAGGGTAGACAGTGTAGAAAACGTGTAAACGATGGAGAGGCGTTTTCGTGTAAACGATGGAGAGGCGTTTAGAGATGGCTTATTAGCACCGATACCAACATTGCATCTTTCCTCTTTGACAGGTAAGCAAGGCTGATTAGCGTTTGCTAGGAGAGCTATCACCTGCAACAGGCCTACCTCGCAGTTATAAGAGCTACAACCAAGCAGTGGCTGATGGGCACACTTGCCATGGCTGTGTGAAACCCTAGAGAGGTCTGACCTTATATTCAAGGCTTAACCCCTGTATAAATGTGTCTACCACCTTATGGACATACACAGCACACATTATTATAGCCGAGAAGCCCAGCCTTATACGGCCGCATACCTCCAAATATATTCAGCTAAACTTTAAAGACAAAGGCTTACACAAGGCATAGCTCACTTATCACAAACTACTTCAATTTGTAGATTTGTAGATTCTGACTCATGAAAGAAAAGTGCACATGATAAGTAGTTGCATGCCTTTTTTTTGTCGCCTCTGACCCAATAACGATGGAAAGACATAAACACCATGTCCTCCATCTTAGGTCCCAGAACTGCTTTCTCACAACCTGTATGGACCCCAATCACCAACTGAAAAGACCTTTGTAGCTTAATCTTCTCTTTCACCATGGACAAAGGCACAATACTGTAATTATACTCTACTATACTATATCATGCAATAGTTTAAAATATACTCTTGGAAAAACATAAAAACAAAAGTATTGTAATTATCAGTGGAAATGCTAGAGTGAGGATTCATGACTTCTCACACCCACCATGATGTCCTACCAGTTGGTGATTTGTGCTTCTCTCCCGATAAAATCAACATTGTTTTGTTCTGTGGTTTATGAGTTTAAAAAATCCAGCATGTTAATACAGCACAGCTCATGAGAATCATTTTTTTGAGTATTGCATGCCCCTAGCTAAAAGGTTCAAGGTTCAATTAGGCCTAGTTTCTACCTGTTTTAAGATATCCTCATAATTTAAGTTTTGGCTTATTTGAAATGATGTGCCCCACGATTCAGAACAATTACAGCAACTTCTGTAGAACTGCTCTGATGCTTCATGATGCAAAGACACATGTCAATCAGACCAATGGTTCATGGCGTCTATTTTGTGTTACATTACATTTTACATTTTAAGCATTTAGCAGACGCTCTTATCCAGAGCGACTTACAAGATGTGCATAAATACATGTTCGTACATACGTGTTCTTCATATGATTCAATATAGTGTAAAATCTGAGAAGACACATTTTATAGGTCCTTGAGGAAAGTTTGTTCTATGAGAGGAGAAGAATCCAGGAAACAAATTGTGACAATAGGACATAGGGATCAAGAGTAATGGCATTTCAGATTTCAGCCATATGCCACCATGCCCCGATTAGGCCAGTCAGCACAACATGAGCATCCCCGTGGGTTTAACATGTCGGCTAAAGTTTGTTTTAAAAGTGGCAGAAGGAAAGAACAAAAAAACTGTAGAAAAACAATAGTGTTCCAGCATGTGTGCACCCTAAATTCAAAGGCTGAGTAACAATGAAAACCAGCACACCTTGTGGCCTTCCAAGCCCTTCATAGCTTCATTGGGGACATGGGTTGGGTGGTGGCATGAATCCCTGTGTGTCCCAGGTGTCTCTAAAGCCCTGTGGACCATGGATCTCCAGGATCATTGTGAAAACACGTGTTCAATAAACCATACTGCTTGGGGACCAGGACTGGACTGGACCATATCAGTGGTTTGTCCATAGCTTCTATTTATTCAAAAAATGTAAACTTGTTTTTTATGTGACAGAAAGTAATTTGGCTTCTTAGTTCAAACCTACCAGCATAACCGTGAATTTTGAAAGCATTCAACATCCTTTAGGGTAGTTGTATGATTGTCACTTTCTTTGTGCGGGAATAAACAGAGTATCCCTGTCTAAAACTTAGCCCCATCGTGTGATCTTCTATGATAGGAGGCCTTAGTTGTAATTGTACGAAAAACTGGGTCTTGCTGCATAATTTACAAGGGCAAAGGGCAGCACCCTAAAGGTCCACTTCAGAGTTGCCCTGGTAACCATTTCCTGGGCACAAACCACCGGCCATAAGAGCCTCAGGGAAAATGAGCACAGCATCCTATGTTGCAACAAAAGCTCTCTTGCTGTGCTTCATGGTTCTGCAGTCAGGTTTCCCTGTGTGGAGAATAAACATGTCCTTTATGTGTGTTTGGTCAGAGGATTAAGGAGAGGGAGGAGGATTCAAGGCATTCACGTATCTCAAAGATTCAACCCATACATTGAGCCGTCTGTCACTGTAAAAGGAGGAATACAGATGTCTGTGGGGCAGGGGATGCAAACACAAAACTTTATTAAGTTTATTATTTTATAATTTACAAAGCTTGTTATTTTATAATGGTGGGAGAGTAAACACTTCCCCTGAATATTGGAGGTAACCCCACGATTGTGGAATGATCAAATCCCCCCCAGATTCAGATGTTTTCCCCACCAATTATCCTCATCAATGAGCTAATTAACTGTATATATGAATGCCAGTTCATTTGTAAAACACAATCCCACATTCACTCAATACAAAAATCATATAAGGATGCAAGAGCAATCTTCAGCTGCCATTCACAAGCTTATTTAGCTAAAATGGCAGGGTTCATTAAATAAATTAGACCAGGGACAAGGAGGGCCATATCTGTTTCTGAAATCCAGACCCCTGCTTAGCTGCCTCTGGCCTAGAGACACAGCACCTTACTGTACAGGGTTTAAAATATGTAAATATGTGCAAAATATAAGCAACACATACATCTCAAACGTGCAAACTGAATGAACCATGATCCTAGATAACAGGCCTGCATGTGTCCACATGGGACAGAAGGTTCTGGAATGAGTAACGGAAGGCATTCTCAAACATCTCTTTACTCTTCGCCAGGACAGACCATAATATCTTCATGAGCATGGCAGATTGGTGTGGTTGTACTGAATAAATTCTTTGTTTTATTTACTCTCTGTTATACAAAATGTAGTGGCTGATTTTGGATCGACTGAGAAAGCGGTGTTTGCAGACAGAGGGTGAACAGCACTCTCACAAACTTCAGCTGCTCGTGTGGAAAATCAGACAGAATAAGGCAACATGAATGAATCAGCATTTTCCTGGTAAAATCATGCACCTTAGGAAGTATCACAATACTGCTTAGGAAACATGGGTTATTGGAAAGGTTATAGGCAAGCTATATTTCAAGCTAGGGCCCTGTGATATTATCCTTGTTCTCCATATATATATATATATTGTGGCAGCCCGAAGGGTTGCACCACAAAATGGCTGCCTGGCCTCCAACACATGGCAGCCATTTTCACTACATTTCCCAGCATGCCACCGCAACACCTGAACCAAGTCAGGCAATGGAGATAACAAACAGCTGAAAGCCATTTCAAAGGCCTATTTAAGGGCTGATGCCCATTGTTCTTGGAAAGGGTAGGAACGAGTTGTGAAAGGAGTTGCTGTGCGAGTTTGTTGAGTAAATACCTGTGAAGTCATTGACCAGCCAGGATTTACAAGGAGCGGTGAGAGAGAGTTTTTTGAAAGAGAGTGTTGGGGAATTGTTTGTTGGAAATTGGATTGGATTGATTGGGATTGGATTACGGACTGGACAACGGAACTTGGACCTGGATTGCGGATTTGGAACGGACATCGACAAAGAGACAAGGATTGTGGACTTTGTGTTCGTATGCCCCAAAGACCCCACC
>JAINUG010000437.1:155000-192500 GCA_029706075.1 Aldrovandia affinis | reverse complement strand
TGAAACTTGGATTCGGTTGACCTGGCAAAACCTGTCCGGCGCTCGGATGAGATGGTAAAAACCCAGGTTCTGACTCTCTGTGGTCATAAAAGATCCCATGGCGCTTAAAAAAAAAAAGAGTACGGTGTTAACCCGGTGTCCTGGCCAAATTCCCAACCAAGACTATATATATATATATATATACGGAATTGATTCAGTCCCTCCCTCCTCTCCTCTCCACTGTGTATCTGATGTGTAGTGAGTTTGTACTGGCGCACTATGGCTGCCGTCGCGTTCACCCAGGTGGGTGCTGCACATTGGTGCTGGTTGAGGTGAGTTGCTCCCCTATCATTGTAAAGTGCTTTGAGTTCCTTGGAAAAAAGCACTATATAAATCCAATGTTCATTCGTCATTATGTATTCTTATGTTCTTATGTTCTTATGTTCTTATTCATTCAAAACAGTATATGTAAACCAAAAAAATATCTGCTACATTTCTGAGATTAATGTCAGAATTTCAGAGAATAAAGTCTGAGATGTATCTCATATCCTGAACTTTATTCACAACAACTTCTATTAAACTCATACGGAAGTGGATCGAATTACATCCTGTAAGTCACTCTGGATAAGAACATCTGCTAAATGGCAAAAATGTAAAAATGTAAAAATGTAAAATGTAAAATGTAAAATGCATTGTTTTTGCCCACAATCGTGCCTGCAATGCCAGAGTTGGATGACCTGGTAAAACTGTACTTCAGACTTTCATTCAGTAAAAAAGGAAATACTTGCAATTTTGGCACATAATAATCAGATAGTAATGAGAATGTGTAGAAGACCTGGTTTGGTCCAGAAGGAGGAAGCAGTTTGACCTGCATGACGACGTGCTCTCCTTCGTCCATCATGAGAGCACGACCAATGGAGCAGGGCTACTGTGGGCTGCATCTTTATGCACACAGCAGGGTCTGTGGTGTCTCAGGATAACATGTGACTCACCATCAACCTGGTTTACCTACGAGGTGTGGAATTAACACGAGCACGGCGGTTGAGCAGACGTCAGTACAGCTGCAGAGGGCCGATGCGCTCAGGCACACGGACAGCTCTGGTAAAGAGCCCTGTAGCCTTGCCCTCCATGCCTGTGTAGATGGCTTTAGCTGCTATGTCTTATGGATGGAGGTTTATACCACCAACAGCGACTCTAAAGTAATCGCAAGTTACTTTATCAAAACAAATACACGTGTAGGTGGATGTCCAGAGAGGATTTGTGCAAAAATCACTAACCCTTTCCTTCCCAGTGTTACAGGTATGGTACGCAGCTGCCTACAACGATGTCTATCGCTGTATTACTGCACTGATCTTGTGCGCAAACTATGATTGTTCCTACGACGTATTCATCTTGTAAGTCGCTCTGGATAAGAGCGTCTGCTAAATGCTTAAAATGTAATGTAAAAATGTGAATGCACATGTCTTTGCAGAGAAATCTCACAGACAATTTTGCTGGGGAGAGGAGTGTCCTTTATGGAAGCAGCGCAGGAAACAAGCACGTTGAGGGATGGTGCAGTATCCACCGCAAACAGAGCGATGAACCTTTCCCAAACGTTGCAGGATAACAGTCACTTCAGGGGAGACTTTGTGGATAAAAGTCTTATCCAGTTCTGCTTCCTCAATCTTGCTAGAAAAGCTTTTAAAGAAGTCAACATCGCTCCTGTCAATCAGAGCTCCTGAAATAATGAGCGACCAACAATTTCATGTCTTGTGAAAACATAATGTTGTTGGAATTTACCTGGAGTGACCAAGGCAACTTGACTTTGATTCAGATTCCAGAGCTCAACGCCTGCCCCACGTCTCCTCAACGCCTGCCCCACGTCTCCTCAACGCCTGCCCCACGTCTCCTCAACGCCTGCCCCACGTCTCCTCAACGCCTGCCCCACGTCTCCTCAACGCCTGCCCCACGTCTCCTCAACGCCTGCCCCACGTCTCCTCAACGCCTGCCCCACGTCTCCTCAACGCCTGCCCCACGTCTCCTCAACGCCTGCCCCGTCTCCTCAACGCCTGCCCCACGTCTCCAACTCCTGCCCCAACGCAACTCTGCCCCACGAACGCCTGCCCCATGTCTCCTCAACGCAATCTGCAGAATTCATGGATGAGTATGTTGTCATGATTTTGTTCAATGCAACAAAAAAGCAACAACATTGTTTTCAGGGAAGCCCCAGATCACAGGCTCACATA
Organism: Aldrovandia affinis; assembly: GCA_029706075.1. NCBI lineage: Eukaryota > Metazoa > Chordata > Actinopteri > Notacanthiformes > Halosauridae > Aldrovandia > Aldrovandia affinis. The sequence continues at coordinate 190,296 of JAINUG010000437.1, read as the reverse complement.
TATCTGAGAAAATTTTTCATTTTCTTTGTTTTATTTTGTAAATGTAAATGTATTTTGCTTGAAAACTCACTTCTCACTTCAATGTTATAATACAAGAAAGTTAATACACCTCACCCCCAAACTCATAAGGCCACAATATTGTTCAGAGGCTAAACATAGATTATCTGCTGGTGTGACTGTTATGATATGAGGTCTATGAGGGCAGGATTACAGATCGATTCTCTGCTCTCCTCAGCTAAACAAAATGGAGGTCAACAGACATGTTGCAAGACTATAGCAATCCCAAACTTAAACAAATAAAGGTTTAGGTCATTTTGATTCCAGATGTTCCTAAAAATAATTATGTTTCCCACCAGTCTATTGCAATGTTTTATCTCCGTTGATAATCTTCTAGCACATATAAAATAATTAATTTGTGTTAAAGCTCCCAACAGAGGGTCGTTTTAGTCACCATGGTTGCCAGGGCCGAAATTAACCCGCTCGTTACGAGATGGAGTGATTTTGTGTCGGAAGTGGCCTGCTGATTTACAGCCAAGTGTTAATGGTGACCTATGTGTTGGGCACACGTGATTGGACAAGGGGAGTATAAACAAGCTCTCTGTTCTCACACTGGTAAATTCGGTGTCGCTGTTGATAGAGTGTAGTGGAGTGTGCCGTCTGGATGTCTGCAATCCGATGCATATCTGCAGGATGGTTTGCCAAGTCCAGTAAACAGATGTCTGGTCAGATTAATCATTCTATTCTGTATTAATCATTCTACTCGTGTGGCTGTTGACTGGAAGCCAGTGTTTCTGGGATACGGGGCCGGGGGGTGGGGGGATGTGAATTTGGCAGTTATGAATTTTCCATCATCCTTTGTCTTTCAACGTATGGTCCAGGGACAGCTTCAGATGAAACCCTTCTTGGATTGGTCGTACTTTCATCCTTAATCTTATTTACATCATTTTACGAGGAAGTGGACCCATAAATCCAACAGAAATCCCTTCCATTCAAATACAGAAGCATATATCTGCTCTCAATTACACCCAGCAGAAAACAGCCCTGGCAGTGAAAATGCCTGAAATTGGTGCTGTAAATCTCCAAAGTGCCTGGGGGCTATATTTCTCTCTGAGGTCCTTATTTGTCTGGAAATTAATGTCAAATTCTTACAGGGCTATTTACAGTTTTATATTGCCGTTCGCCAAGCAGGAGAGGAAATGCTTTGTCTCAGTTTTGAGTGGGGATGTGTTGGCCTGCGTTTGTGGTGAGGCCTGCACACTCTGCGGACAGTGGATGGGCCTATCAGCACGCTCTACGGAGAGTGGCTGGCCTATCCGCACGCTCTACGGAGAGTGGCTGGCCTATCCGCACGCTCTGTGGAGAGAAGCTCACAGCTTACAAGGGAACGGGAGCATTCCCCTCCTCACTGCAGTCCAAGGAATCTGCCATCTTTGGCAACTGTGCCATTGACACCAAGCCAATAAAGTATTCTGATATAAGAGGTAAACATCCAGGTAAGTGCAATCACTTCAAGGTTCTGCAGTAGATTATTTGTGTAAACATTACTAACTGAATTGGTAGTGTATATATACTGTATAGGTTTTTTGGGGGGTTTAGGGTTAGGATTAGGATTCTGCTGAATCCCAATGCAATCCAGACCGTGCCAGTGCAGCCCTACGGAGTGACACACACTAGCCCAGCCCCTCCCAGTACCCACGTAAAAGCACACAGATATCGAGAATTTCAAGAGTGTAGGAAGTGACGTCATCTGTTCCTAGAAAGTTTCTAGTTGGCGGCAAACAACACTCAAAACACTGAACTACATTTTGTCAGTAGCATCTTCACTTAATGCTAATATGTCAAAGTTAAAATTAAGTTATTCATACATTAAAATTAAGTTATTCATACATTAAAATTAAGTTATTCATATTCAGGGCCGTGTTGTTTGGTTGTTGGGTGCAGGCACAAACTTGCTGTAAGAGATTAAAGTGCATCGTCCAAAAGACAAAGCACAATGAAGCGCTTGGATTGCTGCAGTAAAATGACATGGCTGGATACCCACAGTACAGTAGTACAGTTTATTTTCTCAATATATAATTTAGCAATATATTTTACAAATGCATAAGACTGTATTTAATCCACACAACATCAAACATACATCCTTTTTTAAAGCTCATGTTTGTTTATGAGCAGTGGGTTCTCTAAATCTCAGTGTGTGTGTGGATAGGGTTCTCTAAATCTCAGTGTGTGTGTGGATAGGGTTCTCTAAATCTCAGTGTGTGTGTGGATAGGGTTCTCTAAATCTCAGTGTGTGTGGATGGGTTCTCTGATCTCAGTGTGTTCTCTGAATATCAGTGTGTGTGTGGATAGGGTTCTCTAAATCTCAGTTCTCTGAATATCAGTGTGTGTGTGGATAGGGTTCTCTAAATCTCAGTGTGTGTGGATAGGGTTCTCTGAATCTCAGTGTGTGTGTGGATAGGGTTCTCTGAATATCAGTGTGTGTGTGGATAGGGTTCTCTAAATCTCAGTGTGTGTGTGGATAAGGTTCTCTGAATATCAGTGTGTGTGTGATAGGGTTCTCTAAATCTCAGTGTGTGTGTGGATAAGGTTCTCTGAATGTCAGTGCAGTGACAGAAACCAAACCCAGCCATTATAGATCATTTGAAAGGGTAGATGGAGGGGAGGGGGGGGTCTATTGTTTTTATTGTGCATTGAAAACAGAGCATCTAATTAATGTGAACTGGGGAGAGACAGTAAGTTCCCATAGCAATGCATTTAGGTTTCGATTTGAGTGGAGCGGGTACGTCTACAGACAATAAACCAAATGTCCAAATTGTGATTTAAAACGATGTGGGGCAAACACAATGGTGAATTAAATGTACACCTTAGTAAAGGAGTACAGAAGCTTTAAAACTTATTAGATTGTTCAACAAATATAAATAATATAATAGCCATAGATGTGTTTGTTTGTTCTTTTATTTGTTAGGGACAAAGCAATGTCACAATATTAAAAACAAGCATGAGATTAATTGCTTGAATTGTTTATAGTCAAAGACTAATTTTAACACCTGTCCCAAATAAGGAAAAGAAATACTACAAACAAAAAATATAAACAAAGCAAAATACATGCACAAACACATTAGAACAAGTAAGACATTAATACTAGTATTATATCACAATAGCTTGCTTAAAAGGGTTGTTTATTCACAAACAAAGAGAATAAGCAGGTTTCAGGTCTCTGTTAGGTCACCTTCAGTAGAAACATTGTTTTTGTTTTTATCGCGTTCAATAACCAGCTACCTTTTAGGAGCTGCTGCAGTTTCAGGAATATATCATTTATATTGATCTCCTCTTCCCCCAGCACATAATTACTAACAGATGTGCAGAGGTGTCCTGTTCTCCTTGTTGTCCAGGCCAGCCTGTATATTTCCATGCGTTCAGCAAGCAATGCAGGTACCTTTTTAATCAAGGGCACAACAGCAATGCCCTGTTGGGGACTGAAACCTGCTATCTTCTGCTTCCAAGACCCATCCCCTAACCTCCACACCGTCTCCTGCATGAGGGGGCCTTCTATGCACATTTCATTATCTGGTTTTAGGGAGCAAGGAGCAATTTGTGAAATTAGCATTTGAGTAAATGCAGCCTTTGGCCTTGGAGCCAAACTCAGTGCAGAGACTGCTCCTGTAAGAGTCACAAACACAAATGACCTACTTCTCAGTGCAGACTCATCTTTAGGAAGTGAGAAGCCCACATTGGCAGCCCGGCGACACCAACTCTGGACACCGCCCATGGGGCGCCCCAATCAGAGGAACTAGAGAGCGCCAGAACCACTTCAGTGAGGATGTAACAGAGTTGGTTCTGACTGCAGCAAGTTTCAAACCGAGGATCCCAACGCAACAAGAGACACCATTAGCCCGCTGAGCTAAAGACCCGAGTCCCCAGCCAAGGGAACTAATCGTACTCTTATCAACGCCACTTTCTGCAGTGGATGCTCATGTGCTTAACTCACGTCTTCTGAGCTCCGCTACAAGGATTTAATGAATGAAGATTTTTTTAGACGATAATGTGAATAGAGGTGGTTCGGCACAGTTATGTGTGGAGGGGAATTGTTTAGGAAGGATATAACTAATAAAAGAGGAGAGGGAGTGGCCCTTTATCTGAAAGACGATCTTAATGTGCAGGAAATTCCAGGTATTAACTCATTAGTTTCTTGTGAGGACATCTGGATTAAATCAAGGGCTGGGAGATCAGACCTCCAGCTTCAGACAGTAATCTGTGGCCTGTGTGAGTGAATGAGTGAATGGTGTAGTACCCAGGCCATAAATAAGACCTCTTAGGCTTCCTGGCTAAATAAAGGTTAAATAAATAAATAAAAGTAACATAAATACTATGCTCTTTGGTAATAAAACAAACCTGTGCTGAAACAGAGACACGCTAATAATGGGTGACTTCAATTACCCCTCTATCAATTGGGTAGTAGTGTCAGGTCAGGGTAAATGTGAAGACAAGTTTTTAGATGTGGTCAATGACTGCTTTTTGGTACAGTCTGCTGCACAATATTTCCCTGGGATAACATGGATGTATATATGTGCACTGCTCTGTTTATTTCTGGTTCAACATTGTATCATTTTTCACAAACAGTTGAGATAGGCGAATGCTAGGCTTATGCAACCAACACAAAGAGTCACTTTTTAAAGGGAGCCCTATTTCTCCTGTTTTAATATCACTAGCCCCTGTGACACTGCAAAAGGGGGTTGCGTAAAGTCTATTAACTAGGGCACCTGACTACATGAAATGGTGTTTCATCATCGGTAATTATATAAGTGCTGTGTAATCAGAAACCAGTGCTATGGAACTGCACTACTATTATACATGGTTATGCGACTCAAATAATTAAAGAAAATTATGGTTTTGTTTTTGAGTTCAGATTTTAGACTCTCGGGCTGTACAGTCTGAGGTTGTGCTTGGTGTTATGGTGTGGGAAATCACAACATCATTTGAAGGCCCTGTAGCCAAAATCATTGCTACATGCTTTGTGCGTGTTCATGTTTTTGGGGCCTGAGGCCATGAGAAACTGAGTGGAAAAGATTTTAAACAAATATGGGTCAGCATGTAGTATTAACACCAAGATAAGAACGGCTGAATTTTATAACAATGACCCACAGAGACCTTCGCCAGACCCAGGCCCCTCACGCGATGTCTGTACAATTTGGGCTACAAGTACAAACTAAATTGTGATCACATCTCCACCTCTTCTCTGCTAGGGGGTGGGCTCATATGTGTAATATATATATACAGTATATACCATTTAGCAGATGCTTTTATCCAAAGTGACTTACAGTAGTGAATACATACATTTTTCAATATATGTGGTCCAAATGGGAATTGAACCTACAACCTAAGTGTTGCCAACGCCATGCTCTACCTACATACAGAACCGCCCTAATGACATGAAGGGTTTAGTGGTTAAAAAACAGTTAATTAATTAATCCCTATGAATCTGATTACCTATGGATTTTCTGCCTTTTCTGCGACAAACTTCCAGTTGCATATCAATAATTGAGGCGATGGGCTGGTATGTATTTTTGTTTTAATCAAAGACGCCTTTAATTACAATCAACACTGTGCATATCTCATGAGAGTGGAGGTGAAAAGCAATGAATATTTATCAGCCTTATAGGTTTGTGAAATGAGATTGAAATGAAATGGAAAGCAACTCATTGACAGATAGCTGCTGATGAATACGTAAGGGTTTAATGTCTTGGGACTGATCTAAGATCAGCTCTGAGACCTGCTGCCGTATGCAAACCACCCACTGAGAATCCTGTGAAATTTGTGCAAGCCACGTGAGACAGCACTACAAACAGCTTTTAAATGCCTCTAATCCGAGCAGAATTACCATATATCACACACAAATAGAAACGCATTTCAGATCATCACACTAATTCTGAAGTGTGAAATCCAGGCTCTCTGATTTAAACTGGTTTAGCATCTTATTAACGAGAAAGTAGAGCAAACCTCAATTAACCCATTAACTGTCACCCCGTAGTTTTTTCATTTCTGCCAATTTAGACCCAAATATAACAGTTCATAGCTCAAAACCTATCATGACCACATGCTTAAGTTTGGTACCACTTGTAGTTTATGATGGTGTGATCATATATGCATGGGGACACAACACAGCCTAAAGTACCAATCATCAAACACAACAAATAGACGTTCTGCAGTCTTCTTGTGTCGAGTTTGACAAGCAATAAAGGGGTCAAATTTCATTGTATACCCTAACCCTAACCCTATGGAATTATGTGCATGCCTTCTACAACCTTGTGTGTGTAAAACATTAGACCTAGAAGGGCTCATAGACTAGAGGGCTTTTAGTGAGTGGTGTCCCAAAACCTATCCAAAGTTGCCCAATGATTTCTATTCACTTCTGTGACAGTGAGAATTACGCTATGACATGTTGAATTGCAGGAACAGATACAACCACAGGCAGGGGCATCGTAGCGGGGAAAAGGGGAACCGACTACCTAGGGCCCCAAGTGGGGGAGGGCCCTTGAAAAGCCTGGAATGAAAAAAAAAAAAACCATTTGTCTGCAATTTTAAATTTCTAAGCAATTAGTGTCATTACTAAATTATATTGGCTGAATAAATAGGTTGAGAGACTGAATTTTGTATCCATAAAAATATTGGAGGCTCTCTGGGCCCCCTCCCTCTCCCCTCCCGCCAATGGTTTAGTCTTTTTTCCCACCATATGTCTGCAGGCTTTTCAAGGGCTATTTTTTTTTCAATATGTCATAACGTAGTTGAAAACTCGATCCTCCATCTTGTTTCCGAAATTTGATTAAACATTGCTCGGTTTGGTCATACGCTACGCTACACTTCAGAGTCAGACTCGTGTTTAGTACTTTCAAAATGATATATCGCAAGTTCAGGACTAAATAAAAGGTATCCAGGATGTTAATATAACATTTTATCTTGTTTCTGGTGAAATTTCATTGAAATCTGTTGATGCGAAATGCAATATCTTTGACCCGGAATGTGAGATATCTTTGCCCAAATGCTCACTGCCTGCTGTGATTTTTGCTGTGTCGCAGCATGTGCGCAACATGTAATTATGTGATTAATTGATTATGTAATGCAATTTCAGATAATTCAAATTAAGATATATCATATCTTTTTTAGAATGCTTCAATCTGTAATTACTGAAAATGTAATGCAATTATCTTTATTTTCAAGAAAGTTATGGGCATTTATGTTATTGAATCACAGCTTTTGTTTCAAGATAATTGAAAAACAATATGGGTCAATATGCAAATTGTGTAGAGAGTGTAGAAATGACCATAACTTCCTTAAAACTTAAGATATGAGAGTGAATAAGGTAGCCTATCAAATTAAAGGTATGTTCATGCTCTATCTGGTGGTATAAGTTTCACTAGATTTATAACATCTCAAATTTTTGTAATATACCTACACTAAGATTTCGTTGCCAAACATGGCTAATCACGCTGACTGGTGCTGATGCTGGAGCCCGCAAGTTTCAGTCAATCATGTCTTTCCAGAAGAAAGTGAAGTCGGGGTATCAAAAAAGAAAGAAAGAAAAAAGGCAAACTGAGGGAAAACAACTGCTCACTAATTTCTTTGTTGTTTCGATTGAACTAGGGTTGTCAACGTTAACACGTTAACGCATGCGATTAATTTCAAATGGATAACGCGTTCATTTTTTTAAAAACCGCGATTAATCTCATTTCAGTTTCACCCTTGCTAATGGCTGAAAGCAATCGCAAATGCGGGCAAACATACTACTGGTGATGGTGAAATGCATTGAAACTTTGTTTTTGAAGACTCATTTGATCCAGTTCTATAACAAGACAAGCTAACGTAGCTAGCTACATTATGATAGTTAGCTAGCTAGCTGGTAAATTAAGCAGAATCTAGCCTGTAGCCTGTTTCATTGTATATTATAAGCAGGTTAAGAGGCTAATATCAATCCTGTATGCTTCATGCTTGTAGAGGGGCCTGTCCTTGTAGCAGAGAGTGAGCAGGAAGAAGATGTGATCTTTCTCTTGAGAAAGGAGGGCTGAATTGTGAGATTTCAAAAAAGCACATATCACAGATTTTTTTATTTATTATTTGTTTAAATGTGGTATAAGCAGTTCATTAGCGATTACCCTAATAACCACTACAGATTCATGTATATAGTTGTTGATTCAATAAAGAACATTTCTAAAGATGTTTGAGAGTCATGGATCAAGAGGGGAAGGGGACCCACAAGACTGCATATGTATAGGGCCCAGAATTGTGTGCTACACCCCTGACCACAGGTCTGGGACCAGGCCCACATGCCCGCCCCCATCCCGGCCCAGAAGAGGCAGCTCCAGCTTCCCCGCGCCCTGCTGTTACCTTACATTACATTCAGCAGACGCTTTTATCCAAAGCGATTTACAGTAGTGAATGCATCATTATTATTTTTTGTATATGTGGTACCAGTGGGAATTGAACCCACAACCTAAGCATTGCCAACGCCATGCTCTACCTACTGAGCCACACAGAACCATGCTCTACCTACTGAGCCACACAGAACCATGCTCTACCTACTGAGCCACACAGAACCACGCTCTACCTACTGAGCCACACAGAACCACGCTCTACCTACTGAGCCACACAGAACCACGCTCTACCTACTGAGCCACACAGAACCACGCTCTACCTACTGAGCCACACAGAACCACGCTCTACCTACTGAGCCACACAGAACCACACTCTACCTACTGAGACACACAGAACCATGCTCTACCTACTGAGACACGCAGAACCATGCTCTACCTACTGAGCCACACAGAACCATGCTCTACCTACTGAGACACACAGAACCACACTCTACCTACTGAGCCACACAGAAGCACAGTCCCAGCGCCTGGTGGTACCGCCCGCCCCCACAGGTCCGCAGGTTCTCCCAGGGGCACCAGGACATCCCTCCCCAATGGGATCCTGGGTCCTTCGGCAAAGGGCCGCCCCCTTAATGCACAGCCAATGAGAAGACTGTTCATCACCTTCCCATCCTTCCATTGGGGTCTGTCATAGAGAGACTTTCTGTAGTGGGCTGGGACTTGCGTTTGCAAAAAGGCAAAACTCACTCCATTATCCCTGATGGAAGATTTCAGAATAATAGGTGCGGGAAAACACCTGATTGTAGGTTCATGTTCTGAACCTTCTGAAAATCTAAATGAATCTGGAAAGTAATAATGAGGTGGATGCTTGCTCTTACATAAACCCTCAGGGGCTCCGAGTGATGAGGGAATTCAGTAATTAATTAAGAATTCAGCCCAGACTGCTCTGCCCCATAATGATCCTTTTCAGTTGGAAAAGAGAAATGCAATTCAGGATGAAAAAATAATAGTGAGATCTGAGGAGAGAGAACGTGAGATCGACAAGCTGAGACGGACTCGACCGAGAGGCCAAATGACGAGATGCACCGGCTACAGAACACATCATTAGTCATGTGACATTAATGGCGTATGCCATTTCTCACCCGAGATAACGGCGTCGGCTGTGCCAAGTCATCCAATGTCACCATCCGCAGAGATTGAGAAGCATTCTCTTAGCGAAGCGGAATCAACCAGATCCTCGGAGCCTCTCTCTCCAGCATGAAAGCCAGCGTCATCATGAAGCAAATATTATTCTGTGCAGAGAATTTACCAAGAGGTTTACAGGAAATGTTACCCTTTGTACAAGGACACATTTAGTCTTTTATTTCCTTAATGAGCCTCATTTGTCTTTTTCTCCTGCCATTTGCAGGAAAGACACACTGGTAATCGCCAATAGTTTTTGCCTGGCATGTGCCCACATTGCGTTAAATAGTTTAAATTAAAGAATCATCAGCCTTCAGTGGGATCAAGTGAAATCACCACGAAGCTACCGTGACCTGCATGAACAACGCGGTGGAACAGCTTTCCTGACATTTTAAATGAAGGTGCACAGTGGAGAAGATGCTGCACCGATATTCTGCTTTTTCATAATAGAAGGGTCAATTCTGCCCATTATACTCAGATGGCAAGCAGCTGTTCACCAACAGGTTTCTGGGGTTTGGATGAATGTGTTAAGGACAGGGTTCTCAATCGGGTCATTGTGAGAAGAACCAGTATTTTAACGTTCCGCCAAAAACATAACCTTCCAACAGCGGTTAGGATAAAATACGGTTAACCTCATTATTTATGTATTAAAACCAGACGCACATGAATTGTGTGTGATGCAGGCGGCGTGTTCGCTGTTCCCTCCCTGTGACGCACCTCAGGCACCGTCCAATCAGGGTCAGCATCCAAAATGTGAACGCTTGCCTTTCAACACTGTTGGTGCGTCACTGTCTCCGCCCTTCTCCTTCCCTCCTGCGTTGTACTGCACCTGGGTCCCGACCAGCGCAACCAAACCATCCTTGTGTCCGTGCATCTTTGTCTGGGTTTCCGTCTCAAGAGAAACCCGCCACAACAGCACACAAGTCCTCAGATCCCAGCTGTGACTTCCATACAAGCCCAGACACAGCCTTACCCTCGCCAGCCCTACTGAGCTCTGAGTTTTTATGCATTCGTCTCCAACTCTCCAACCAATCAGCACCTCCACCCTAACACCCTCCAACTCTCCAACCAATCAGCACCTCCACCCAGCACCCGCCAACTCACCAACCAATCAGCACCTCCACCCTAACACCCACCTTCTCACCAGGGGCCATGTGGCTCACTGAACCAGTGGTGTTTGAAATCAATATGAAGACAAAGGGGAAGATATTGACAAATAGGAATACACACACACACACACACACACACACACACACACACACACACACACACACACACACACACACACACACACACACACACACACACACACACACACACACACACACACACACACGCACACACGCACACACACACACACACACACACACACACACACACACACACACACACACACACACACACGCACACACACACACACACACACACACACACACACACACACACACACACACACACACACACACACACACACACACACACACACACACACACACACACACACACACACACACACACACACACACACACACACACACACACACACACACACACACACACACACACACACACACCACACACACACACACACACACACACACACACACACACACACACACACACAATGGTGGAATAATTAAACATTAAACCTCCTGGGTAAACAGTGAATAAAACAACTGAAAAATAAAAAACACACAAAATGGTGGACAATGGGCAAAGAAAATAAAACTAAATAAAAGTCCACAAATCACATACCAAAGACATGCAGAAGGCAAACCAGAAAATCTCAACACAAGAGCAGACTGATTTCTTTATGGGCTCACTCTCACGACAGATGCATATAAGAATTTGAATTAAAGAACAATTTTACTCTGAGTGCGTTGAATACTTAATAATTGAACTGATAGAGTTGTGATGATTTATGGATAGAGATAGATATATAGATCAGCCCATGCCCATTTATGGTTGCACATAAATCATGAAGGTTAGACAGGGGCCAGATGCCCACACGACTAGCTCTTTTAATAACCCCCAGTTAGAGCCATCACAGACAAATATCAGACTATATGACAAGTATCATATGTAGTTACAAAATATGTATTCTTATGTAATAATATTACAGAAAAGTATATAACAGCAAAGCAATCACATTATATAAGAAATAATTAAGACTACACGTAGGAAAACCTACCACTCACTTCCCAGATAGCTCTTCCAGTATGTCAGCATGTAACCCCAAACCAAAATACATTCCTTTTCCCACTATGAGCAGAACGATTTCGTACCAAACATCCTTAGTACATCCACTGCTGTTTCTCATTTTTATTAATTTTTTTACATTAATTTTTTCGATTTTCCAAATTTGTTCATTTTTCTCCCAATTTGGTAGCCAATTACTCCCACCGTGCTTAGTTCAATCCCCTCCCTCGTAGTTCGCTGCTGTAGCCCTGTGACCGGCAGTGACAAAGGCGAAGCGCTGCCTCCTCCGAGACAGCACTCGTTGTGCTGTCGACTGTAATTCCGGCACCCCAGAACCACTCCTGTGCGCAGGAACTGTGTCGGCTTCCTTCCCCCCTCCCTAGTGGCACTCCCAGCCAGAGCCGACTGGAATGGGGAATCGAACCAGCGTCGGACGTTGAAACCACTAGACCACACGGGAGGCCCGTGTCTCATTTTTAATGATGCAAAAGAGTGGTCAATTAATCAGCTAACATTAAAATTAATCTCCATGGGATTACTCTCCCTACATCACTTTTATCTATACACATGTTCTGTCTTCTCATCTATGTTCTAGAGACTCCTAATAACTCAATGCCAGTGGTTTTGACCTGGAAAGGCTAATTTGAAACTCCAGGTCCATAAAACGGTCCATAAAAGTAAAGAAGTGAATGTACATATTTTATATTTGCTCCAACATGTGTCTGATTGATTAGACTAAAGAGCTGGTCGATGTTTGAACCCTGCCTGGGTCCTAACACCTTCTTATCCAGTGTTACTTTGAAGTGGCTTTGAAGTCATAACCTAACGCCTAAACATTCTGGAGCGTTTATTCTGTCTTGTCATTGTTCAAACCATACATGAGCCAAACATATGTTTTCTTGTTTTATGCAGCTATTCCAAGTCAAAGGAACTTGGTTTCAAGACATTAGTGGCTTTAATATTTCCATTCATTACCAGCTACACTTCATCACACGGCAGGGAATATTGCGTCGATAAATATAATAAATTAAATCTCAATATGGTCAAACTGAAAGGTAGAATTGAGCGACAAGTACTTGAGGTGTTTACATGTCTGAAGTCCTGTATAATACCTCTGCCACCGCCAGGCCACACAAAGGCGGCGGTCGTCATAAATTGTGCTAAAGGGTAAAAAGCGAATGTTAAAGAGGCCGCTCCTTCATGCCCGGGGGCCATAACTCTTGTCTCCTCATGTCTGGTGGAGCAGCGCAAGCCTTGAGCTGATCTATCGGCCTCTGAACTCAACTGAAGAAGCTGTGCTCTGGCGCTCGAGTCTCATCATACCTCACCTTCCTGACATTTCACTCAAGCCCACGAGAGAATCCAGAGAAATCAACGCCTTTCTCTCTGATCGCCCACTCACTCCCTCAACCTCCAACTACGGAAATAACACATACATTGTAATTTTTCTAAATGTTAAGCATTTAGCAGATGCGCTTATCCAGAGTGACTTACAAGATGTGCATTAATACAGTAATATCATAGTTTGCGCAAGAGATCAGTGCAGTAATACAGCAATAGACATCATTGTAGGGAGCTGCGTACCATACCTGTAACACTGGAAAGTTTTAGTTTTTTTAATGAGGAGTAAGCAGGGATACATATACAAGAAGTGTTGAGCAAGTAGGCAGTGGTGATGACAATTGGGTAGATGTACAGAATTCAGTGGTAGTGGAGTCTGAAAATGTTAGTTTTGAGTCTCTTGCGGAAGAAATACCACATACATCAAGGTATGACAAATATAAAAGGAAAATTATATATATATTTTTTAATGTGACAAATTAATTATTTGAGGGATGATCCACAACTATGCCTATCAATTAATGGTATGGTAGTAGAGCAAGTCAAAGAAACCAAGTCACTTGGTGTCAATCTATGTTGTCAACTTTCATACTCCAGCCACATTACCAAGATGGCAGCCAAGATGGGTAGAAGTGTGTCAGTCATCAAAAGGGGCTCTTCTTTTTTACATCGAGCTCAATCATGCAGGTGATACAGGCTCAGTCATGCAGGTGATACAGGCTCAGTCATGCAGGTGATACAGGCTCAGTCATGCAGGTGATACAGGCTCAGTCATGCAGGTGATACAGGCTCAGTCATGCAGGTGATACAGGCTCAGTCATGCAGGTGATACAGGCTCAGTCATGCAGGTGATACAGGCTCAGTCATGCAGGTGATACAGGCTCAATCATGCAGGTGATACAGGCTCAGTCATGCAGGTGATACAGGCTCAGTCATGCAGGTGATACAGGCTCAGTCATGCAGGTGATACAGGCTCAGTCATGCAGGTGATACTGGCTTTAGTTCTGTCACATCTTGACTATTGTTCACCCTTCAGGTGAAGGGCAACAAAAACAGAATTGAGTAAACTTCAGGTCAGTCAAAATGGAGCTGCACGGCTTGCTTTGAGTGTGGAGAAATGCATGCTGGTCTTTTTATATTTCAGGAAGAAAGATTAACACGTAGTCTTCATTCTTTTTTTAGGAATATCTGTTTTACTAGGACACCAAGACACTTGTTTAATAAATTAACATACACCAGCACTAGACATAATTATTTGACTAGACAGGGAACAATGGGTCATTTTAGTGTACCACTACCTAGAACAAAAGCTTTGTGTAGAACTGTTATATATACAGTGGTGTCTGCGTGGAACAAAGTACCAGGCTAATAGCAAAACCAGTTTTAAAGAGCAAATCCAAAAAGCTTATCTCTTGTAGTGAAATATTTTAAGAAAATATTTTAAAATAAGTATTGTTCAGCAATGAGAAATCAATGAGAATAGTTGTTGTGGAGGGCGTCGGTCTCGGCAACAAGGGAGTTGCAGGGTTGCTGTGGAGGACCTTTGGAACAGCTGTACTTTCCAGGGCCAGGTTTGGCAATCTTGCAGTTTGCAAGATTGCTGGCAGGTGCCCGGAAGGCTAGTTCCAAATGTCACACATATTTAATTAGTGGTAATTGGGGTAAATGGTAAGTAATTATTCACTTGACTGATTGTGTTTGTGTGTGAGAATGTGAGTGGGTGTGGTGTATGTGAATTGTCTAATGTTGAGTGATTGTGATTGGGTGTGTGGATGTGAGGGGGTGTGGTGTATGTGAATTGTTTGGTGTTGAGTGATTGTGATTGGGTGTGTGAATGATAGACAGGTGATTGTCTCACGAATCCCACCTGAGCCAGGCAGAAAGTAAACCTATTTAAGAGCAGGTGGGGCGAGTAGGGGGTCAGTGTTAGTCTTGTCGTTCACTTGTATGTGCGCGTGTATCATGAGTCATTAGAGTCTTAGTCTTGTCTAATGCAGTCTAGTTTAATGTGTGTGAGGTACTGTTAAGTGTTTTGTTCCATGCCCTGCTAAAAAATTGTGACCTTTAAGCTAAGGTGACTCAAATCTGTCCAACAGACCCGAATTCGGTCCACAAGCCATCAAATGTGCAGTGGTTCATAGAGAAGGTCTGAATGAACGAGAGATATTTCTGGGCTGTGAAACAAACCGAAATGACTGGAGTGACAAATTAAATTCCAGTACTAATGCAGAGAAGAGCAGAATTAGAGATGATCAATGGACAATCGGGGGAGAGGAGTACGGCTCAAAACCACGACTTTGACAATTTACTCAATAATAGGGTCACGTTAAAACTCCTTCAAACAAACAAGCGAGAAGGGTGACATGCTCAAAATAACGAGCAGAGATTAAAGCAGCACTTTTCACAGCAATATGGTTGTGGAGGTGAATCTCCTTTCATTCGCCTGTTTCTGTCAGCGACTTGTGGCACTTCAGCGATCCAAAGTGGCGTCTGAGTAGTGCCGCGTCTTGTGTGAAGTCTCTCACATTAATGAGGAGGCTCCAGCGCACAGTGGAAAGAGTGTTGGAAGTTTGATAAGCAGTGTGAGCGCGTGCGGGAGAATGTGCCGCAGAGCGGAGAAATCGTGTCAACAGTGAGCCGCGCTTCAGGAGCTGACAGCTGCGAGCAAGGCAGTGAACCCCCCCAAACTAGGGGAAGATGAAGCCATAACGTCAGTCACACATCAGTATTACTGCTGTATAGATGTATTTATAGGAATATGACAAGGAAAAATACTGATTTAAAATGTACCTAGTGGGGTTCTTTCAGGGAAAAGAGCTGGAGAATGTGTTAAGGATCTCACGTAGGGAGCACTTATAATTTATAATTTATAATTATAATAAATAAAGGCGACTAATTTGGGCTGTGTTTCAAATGGTTTATCTTTAGAAATAAGTGCTTATTGGAGGTTTTTCAGGACTTTAAACCACACTGGGTGCACACATGCACAAAGATGATGCTTATTTCAACACATTTTATTGACTGAAGAGCAAGCTCAGGGCTGCGGGGTACAGGGTTTGACCTCTCGCTTTTTAAAGTCTGGAGTAACGAGGGACTCTGTGCCAAACTCCTGTTCGTTCCATTGGTTGAATACCTTGCTGCACTGTGCTGAATATCCACACTGAATACCCACAGCCCTGTTCCCTTGTGTGGGCGTAAATTCCCTCTTTCTCACATCCCAAATGTGTTCACTTTTCCACTGGACTCCTCTGATTCGCTGGTGTCCCATGTGACCTCATGGGTCACTGTGTAGACAGTCTCTCTCTCCCCAGAATGTCTCTTTTAAAGCACCCCCGCTTCACCCCCCACAGGGCCATCTGTCACTCAAGTCATTATTCCATGACTCCATGTCAGCTGATTAGACCATAAAGGATCTGAGGAGGACAGTCTTCACTGGTGCATGTGAGCTGCTTCTGTTCATTGAGTGTAACCGTTTCCATTTGCTGCTCCTGTTGAGCCAGTACAGGGAACGTCACCCTCTCTCCATGTAAGGCCCATGGCCGGCTCTAGTTAAGCAGTGATCCAGGTCAGAAAGCTCTCCCTGTGCACTCAAATATTCATTATAAATATAAAGCAGGCACTGACAGAAAGATGCAGTGTTGTGCCAGGACACTCAGAGACCGTGGTGTTTCTGAATGACCCTTTAGTGCTTAATTTATAGTGTTATTGATGTGATTTGTTGCCAATTTAAAATGACATCAGAAGAGTAAAATAGCGGGTGTGCATCCTACATCCTTCCACCTTCTCCGATGAGGACTCAACACATTCTTTTTATTTCTCGTTCAAGAGTTATAGAAGGTGGAAAAACAAATATCGAAAAACAAACCTATACCTTTTATTAAAAGCAGATAATATATCGGGACATCCGTCTGTGTGGATGAGAGAACACGGTGACTCTGACGTCGCCCCCGGCTGATCCGCAGTCTGCACAGCTGTTTTAAAGGCTCCATCAGCTGTGGTCAAGACGTTGATGAGGCTGCATGCAGAATGAACCTCTGTTTAAACCAGGGAGGGACTGAGACAGAGTGTCTGTCAGAGTCTCAGAGTCTGTGTGGTTTGTCATAAAGGTTTATCATTAATGATGAGATAGTCGATATGTCCACAGTGACACATGGGCCTGAATCTAGATCAGATTTTATTTTTATTTTTATTTTATTTTATTTTATTCCCCGGTCGCCATGGCCAGCGTCGAACGTTGAAACCACTAGACCACGCAGGAGGCAGAACTTTGCTTATTAATATACACATTTCAAAAAAAAGTTTTAGCCCTGGATCATCTTTCTAACTAATGAATCTTGCGTCAGGAATCTAATGGAAAAGACTTCATACAAATGAGGAGAAATTGATTGACTGAGCAAAAATATGGAGTGCTTCCTGCCTCAGCTCACCCTCACCCCCCCGTTTCAGTAGCGAGGAATTTAGACGTCATGTTTCTGGAAACTGCCATGCTATCCCACCTGCTCATCCATGCCAGCATGCTGCCATAGTGGATCATTATGGTAGGACCTGAGAGATACAAACTGACCGATATGCAATTACACCATGTCAATATCAAGCTCCCCGTTATCACTCATGCAAAGGGCATGGATTCAACAGAAATTAATACATTTTCAATTGATCAATATTAAACACTATCAAAATTAGACAAAGGGGCATGTCTTACCACTATTACAATGTGGGAAAGTCAACAGTGTTTGATATGAAGAAGGGCTAGAACAAAACGTTATTGTGCCTTCACCAGATAAATGTGTTCATTCACTCGTTTTCTCAAAGGCATCATTTTCCTTTAGAGAATTTTATGCACCAGCAAACAAATCAAACTGTTTATTGCATGTTCTACAGTAGTGATGACAGGCTATTGAAATAAAGCCTGACCACTTTCCTCATATTTGTTGGATATTGAGAGACAGAGTTACTGAGATAATGTGCTTATTACACTGTAATGTGTCTCCCGGAAAGGTGAGCGTATATTTCCTCCTGACCCAAGACAAAAACAGAATGGTGTTGATGATGTGGCATTGCTCATTGAGAGTGTGGGCGTGATGTTAGCTGGCTGTGGCCCAGGTGTGCACAGAGGCTGTGATACGCTGGAACCTGCAGGCGGCCGGTGGGGCTGTCGCTTCAGAGGGGCCAAGTTTACGTCCCGATTGTCTCCACTTCTCTGTCTTCATGTTTTTTCCAACTGTTTTGGGGCATTCTGTTTTTAAAAGATTTGTTTCTGATTTTATTTTTAAAAATCCCAATTTAGTAGCTGGTTACACCCTCTCTTTTCACGTCAATCCCCCCTCGTATTGTGAGTTCGCTGCCGTAGCCCTGAGACCAGCAGTGACAAAGGCGAAGTACCGCCTTCTCCGAGCCGGCACTCGCCAAGCCATGGACTGTAACTCTGGTACACAGAGCCACTCCTATACACAGTGACCTCATATCTGCTTCCTTCCCCCCTCCCTGGGGTGGACAGCCAATTGCCACCCCCTAGTGGCACTCCCGGCCAGAGCCGACTCTGGCGCAGCCGGTGGAATCGAACCCCAGTCACAGTGGCCAATTTTTTGGGCCATTCTTGAAATGTGACGAGAGATGGAAATGTGATGAGGGCAGGGGCAAATCAAATTTATTTGTATAGCGCTTTTCACAAATGCATCATCACAAAACGCTTAACAGAGGGGGAGCCCAGGCCTAGACCCCCCCAAAAGCAAGCCTAAGGCAACAGTGGCAAGGAAAACCTCCCTTGACAGGGAGAAACCTTGGGAGGAACCAGACTAAAAGGGGAATAGCCCATCCTCTTCTGGCCGGCACAGGGTGTGTCCAAAAAAGACTGTATCATCTGGGGGTCCAGATCCAGGGACAGGATGATGCGATTTGGAATTGGGGGTGGGGTGGGGGCACCCCCAGGGCACAGGAAACTGCTGAATTATAGATGTAAGAGCAGGAAGTTCCACCTCCTCCCCCTCCTCACTCACGCTCAGTCTGTTCTCTCGTTACCCCTCAGGGCAGGGCAGTGAATGAATCTAATTTATGACTGCCTGTTTGACCTTTGACCTGACCACAGCGTGGGACCCTGGCTGGCCTGGTGTAACTCCACACTTCAAGTCTGATTTCTGTCTTACAGACTGTTTTAACTGCTCACTAGCTTAATTTAAAAAAAAATTTATTTATTTTTTTAAGCATTTATCAGACGCTCTTATCCAGAGCGAGATGTGCATTAATACATGGTAAATTAATTTTGACAAAAACATTTATTAAGAGCAAGGTGGGCCTCATCCAGAAATCTTGTTCTGCTTTCAATGCCAGCTTAAGGTAGAAAGTCATTCATTTCAGTCTGCATTCATACAAAAGACAACGCTGAGCTGTTCACTGAGACATTTGGAGCTTATTTAATATTGTTTAATGCACATCTGCATTATTCAAAAACAATTGATGGTTTTCCAGAAGGATCAGATTACCACCCCAGGGAAATGAATTGATTGGCTCTTAAAATTATGAATTATGAAGAACCAAGCCAATCAGCAGACACCTTTAGCACACTTATAAATATGGATGCTAAATGCCTAAATGTCATGGAATGGTTATTGAGGTAATACATCCATTGCTTATTCACCACATCACATCATTCAGATTTGAACAAATACGCAGAAACCCATGGAGCAGTATAATATCTGACAGTCAATTACTGTTAATGATGATTGATAATTCTGTGAGATTGGTAAGCTGTCACCTCCTGCATCTGCATCCTGCATCTGGAGATGTCTAACTTACACTCACATTAAGAATACATGAGGTAGTGAATGTGTACTACACCCTAATGAAGGCCCTACTAATTCCAAAACTCTGGTCATTATCTTTTCTTACATTTATAGTTTCAAATTTGTTCTCCCAATTTGGTTGCCAATTATCCCCTCTGTTTATCTCAATTCACCCTCCCCTACGAGTCCACTGCCCGTCCTCCGGGTAACGAGACAATTTCTCCTCCGAGACGGAACCCGACCACAGACGTCCTTCCTGCTCCTCGACGAACTGGAGCCGGCTCACCCTCCTCCCTCCCCCTGGGGCGGACAGCCAAACGCCACCCCCGATCGGGGCTGACGACCAGGGCCGGTCTGTTAGAGACGGGTTTAGAACCGCGTCCCTGAAAGGCAGCGCACACTCGTATCGGACCAGCCAAGATACGGTGCGTTAGACCGCTACGCTATCCACCGCCCCTTTATCATCTGCTAATAAAGATGAATTGGAGGCAGGGGACTGTGCGACTCTTTTTTTGTGTGGTAATGAAAATTAATATCTAGCAATTTGCACATATAAATGCTACCTGGTCATAGCGAATATCTCTGGATCTCATGACAAACGTGATTCATTAGCAGCCGTGTGGACCCTTCACGCTGTGGGGAGGGAGGGGGCATAGCAGCCTGTTCTAACGAGGGGATGCAAGATGACTGTGGGCCCCTTCCTTCCTTTCTCCCAACTCACTACTCACTGAAATAGTTATGGATATGACTGGATATATATAATTTTTATATATTATTACTGGCAAGCTAACGGCATTTCAGTCTTTTTAATTTTAAGTTTTAATATTATGTGAACCACCTGAAGCTAGAAAGATCGCTAGCCACTTGTTTTATCAGGTAATGTTACTGAGAATGAGAAAGAGAATGTAGCTGGTATGTAATCACTGGTGCTGGCTTTTCAAGCGGCTAGAGCAGGGGTGTCAAACTCATTCCATCGTGGGCCGAGTGTATGCAGGTTTTGTTGCAACCAGTGCAAAACACCAGGTGATTTCAATTAGTTCCCCTCCTTGGGTGAAGAAGGAAGCTAATTAGTGAAATCACCTGGTGTAGTACACTGGTTGCAACAAAACCTGCATACACTCGGCCCACGATGGAATGAGTTTGACACCCCTGGGCTAGAGGAACTGCTCCCCCTTACCTCCAGACACTCATCACACCCTACACCCCAGCCAGACCCCTCAGCTCCGCCTCCTCTGGCAAACTGACTGTCCCATCCCTCCGGGCGCCCGGCAGCCACTCCTCGCGGTCTCGCCTCTTCTCTGTCCTGACCCCTCAGTGGTGGAACGATCTTCCGCACAGAATTATTCTTTCAAGTTTTTGTTGATTGAGTGGCTGGGCTGATTGAGGTTTCAGAATAGAATACAATGTCTGTGTGAGCTCTGTGGTTGGACCCCACAGTTGGCCCTTACTTAATGGTGAGGCTGTGGCAGGAATGTGACCTGAGTAAGGCCGTTGCCATACCTCGCTTTGGATAAAAGCGTCTGCTAAATGGCGTATATTACCTCGGCCTTATAGTCTATTTTTAAAACTTGCCTAAATAAACCGGTAAAAGTTGTGTTTTACCACGTTTTCATATCTATTTCAGCCTGTGTTGATAAAACAACAGCCATTTAGTCCACAGTTTGGATTCCCAGTTAAAAAATGAGTCAAACAACACTGGTATGGAAGTAATATTTATTTATTGCTAACATTAAATTGCAAAACTACATTTTGAGAAGTTAGGGTTAGGAGAAGTTAAAGGTTTTGATCATAAGACGAAAAAGACAGGAAATTGAAATGAGCATCAGAACCTTTCATTTCTCATGCGCACTAACCAGGTTACCCTAACCCAGGGGTGGGCAATCTTATCCTGTGTGGGCCGGTGTGGGTGCAGGCTTTTGTTCCAACTGAACAGTGACACACCTGATTCCACTAATCAAAGCCGTGATTGAAGACTTTGATTAGCCGATTAGTCAAATCAGGTGAGCTACTGCTCGGCTGGAACAAAAGCCTGCACCCACACCGGCCCACACAGGGTAAGATTGCCCACCCCTGCCCTAACCCTAACCAGGTTACCCTAACCCTAACCAGGTTTTCCTGCACACAGCTTTGACACCTGCTACAGTACTGTGGCCATGTTGGTCTCCTGTACTTCAAACAGCATGTAAGCCACTCACCACTGGGCATGCTTAGGAGTTAAATTTAAAGACCATAAACAATTTCTATACTTTATCATATTTATGAAAGTTGACACATAATATATGACACATAATATTCATTTTACTGTACTGCGGTTTAAAGGGGGTAGCTCAAAAATAATGATGAATGAATAATAATAATAATGAATAATTGGTATTTTATTTAACTACAGCTTGATGTATAATTTGAAAATATAGCACAGAGTAATTGTAGAATTTTTCACTGACTGTGGAGTACTGGTATGACATTTAGCATGAAACTTTACCGATTGCCACAATGAAACCTACCACCTTAAATGGATTGGTTTGTGTGAAACAGTAAGATCAGTGTGGTTCTGTCATTAAGAGTCACCTGATCACAGCCCATAGGGCAGGGGTGTCAGACTCATTCCATCGAGGGCCGAGTGTATGCAGGTTTTTGTTGCAACCAATACACTACACCAGGTGATTTCACTAATTAGTTCACTTCTTCAACTAAGGAGGGAACCTAATTTAAAAAAGACAATTTTACAATTGCAAGAGAACTTTAATATTTTTTTTTGGAAAAGTTACAAAAGTTTCTGGCCTGTCCCAGCACCTTCTCTCTCTCCCTCCCTCTCTCTCCCTCTTTCTCTCTCTCTACACACACAGTTCTGCATGTCAACCCCCCACACAAACTTTTTAATAAGTATGAAAACATTTTAGTCCATATGAGTGAATTTTTCATGTCATGGTTTCTGGGGTTATTCTATTATATTGTGGCCTTCTGGCATGAGTATTGTGGGACTTTATTCCACTGATGGGACCTCATGGACACAAGAACGATGCAGGGTGCGGACACTCATTACAAACACATTAGGAGTATTGTCTGTGGACGTCTGCGTTGGCTTCATACCTGCTTCTGCCACTGTACATCAGAGAGGACATCTTAAAGGCCAGCACTCTCTCTATTTTTAGAATGCCTAGTCAATCATGAAAATTGTAAAGCACTTTCTGAGTGTCTCTGACTCACTGGCATTATGACATTTATGTAAAATGCAGTAAATCCAGGATTTTAACAAGTCAAAATTACCAATAATATCTTTCAACAGCATGAGGCTCAATTTCGCTCAATAATTGGGACGATAACCAGGGGAGGGATCAGCAGAACTTCCTGTCAATAGAAACCACTTTTCTTTTCCTAGGATTTTTAATGATTCAACTTTGGTTTCGTGTGCTTGCTGGTGTAGTTGGTGAGTATAAAGTTCACTGAGAGAATCGTAGAGGGGGGGAAAGGGAGAGTGGTTCTGTACGCTCAGTATGCACAGAACTGGTTTGTTGTTTTTCACCACATTGCTTGCGACTGAAAATGCAATGTTTGCATGAGAGGAGTACAGAGGCCCTTTGAAAACATGAGCCAGCAGCTCTGCTGCCCTCCACTGAAACAACATTTAAATTCTGCATAATTCACTCACGCCCTGTCACCTCTGGAGCCTTTTTCCCGGCCTCTGTATCAAAATAAAATGCCATCTGATCCCATTTTATTGTTATGCATGGAGATAACTTTTAAATAATTTCATAGTTTGACCAAGCAAAAAGCATTTTAGACATAGTGCTGAGAGCACTGGGTTCCAGTGTGTGGATGTGTGTGTGCAGTCTGAGCCACTGCTGGCTGTGGCTTAATCTCGTTCCACAAGCCTGAGCCTCTGGCTGAACGTGCGTGTGCAGCCTGCCTGTGTCGCGGCGCGTGGAACTCCTGAGAGAGAACGGAAGAGGTGGCTGACTGCGGTTTGGAGCAGAGCGTGACTGCTCCACTGGCACAGGCCTACGGATACAATTACACATTCCAACATGGGGGAAGAAAACAGGTTAAATATGCATTCATTTAAATAATTGCATTTTCTGTTTAATTATATAACATGGTGGGTGTTCCTGTTTTAATGCCACTGGCTTAACTGTATCCTGTAGTACGCATAAGTGCATGACCTCCCCAAGCACATGAAAATTCTTATGAATTGACTGTATTTATAACATTGATAATGGTTGCATTGTATTCACTATAAATTGTTGTGCCACCACCTTCAGCTGTGATTTAGATCCACAAAATATGCAAAAAAACTTCAGGAAAGAGGCAATTGTTTGTTGTATATTTGTCACTTCATATGTACCCTTGCAGGATGGATTCCATATCATTGACTAATATGTTCATTAAGAATATTTTTCACTAAGAAGCGTTGTTTCCCTTTTGATAGTCATTGCTTCCCTCTTTTTTTATTCCCAGTTGGGAATTCCCAAACATCTTTTTAAGCTGTAATGCTGTAACCTCCACTGTGAGTTTGGAAGAGCCTATACAAGCACGCACTCTCAGGTGAGGGCAACCGCCACTTCTGTTCCCACCGCAATCTACAAATGAGCTTCCACAGACATGAGTCAGAGGAAGAGACTTCATACCAACCGACTGTGGGCCTTCCGACTGACCAGCAGGGGTCGCTGGTGTGCGACGAGACACAGCCAACCTGATCGAATCCCTCCCTCCCTGGGAAATGCTACCGGCAATTATGCATCGCTCTGCAGAACTGCTGGCTACAGTCGGTGCTGGCGCGGTTTGGATTCGATACCAGATCATGGAGCTCATCCACACACTAGAACAGTGTCTTAACAGGATGCAGACCGTGGGGCTCACCCACACACTAGAACAGTGTCTTAACAGGATGCAGACCGTGGGGCTCATCCACACACTAGAACAGTGTCTTAACAGGATGCAGACCGTGGGGCTCATCCACACACTAGAACAGTGTCTTAACAGGATGCAGACCGTGGGGCTCATCCACACACTAGAACAGTGTCTTAACAGGATGCAGACCGTGGGGCTCATCCACACACTAGAACAGTGTCTTAACAGGATGCAGACCGTGGGGCTCATCCACACACTAGAACAGTGCCTTAACAGGATGCAGACCGTGGGGCTCATCCACACACTAGAACAGTGCCTTAACAGGATGCAGACCGTGGGGCTCATCCACACACTAGAACAGTGTCTTAACAGGATGCAGACCGTGGGGCTCATCCACACACACTAGAACAGTGTCTTAACAGGATGCAGACCGTGGGGCTCATCCACACACTAGAACAGTGTCTTAACAGGATGCAGACCGTGGGGCTCATCCACACACTAGAACAGTGCCTTAACAGGATGCAGACCGTGGGGCTCATCACACACTAGAACAGTGTCTTAACAGGATGCAGACCGTGGGGCTCATCCACACACTAGAACAGTGCCTTAACAGGATGCAGACCGTGGGGCTCATCCACACACTAGAACAGTGTCTTAACAGGATGCAGACCGTGGGGCTCATCCACACACTAGAACAGTGTCTTAACAGGATGCAGACCGTGGGGCTCATCCACACACTAGAACAGTGTCTTAACAGGATGCAGACCGTGGGGCTCATCCACACACTAGAACAGTGTCTTAACAGGATGCAGACCGTGGGGCTCATCCACACACTAGAACAGTGCCTTAACAGGATGCAGACCGTGGGGCTCATCCACACACTAGAACAGTGCCTTAACAGGATGCAGACCGTGGGGCTCATCCACACACTAGAACAGTGCCTTAACAGGATGCAGACCGTGGGGCTCATCCACACACTAGAACAGTGTCTTAACAGGATGCAGACCGTGGGGCTCATCCACACACTAGAACAGTGTCTTAACAGGATGCAGACCGTGGGGCTCATCCACACACTAGAACAGTGCCTTAACAGGATGCAGACCGTGGGGCTCATCCACACACTAGAACAGTGCCTTAACAGGATGCAGACCGTGGGGCTCATCCACGCACTAGAACAGTGTCTTAACAGGATGCAGACCGTGGGGCTCATCCACACACTAGAACAGTGTCTTAACAGGATGCAGACCGTGGGGCTCATCCACACACTAGAACAGTGTCTTAACAGGATGCAGACCGTGGGGCTCACCCACACACTAGAACAGTGTCTTAACAGGATGCAGACCATGGGGCTCATCCACACACTAGAACAGTGTCTTAACAGGATGCAGACCGTGGGGCTCATCCACACACTAGAACAGTGCCTTAACAGGATGCAGACCGTGGGGCTCATCCACACACTAGAACAGTGCCTTAACAGGATGCAGACCGTGGGGCTCATCCACACACTAGAACAGTGTCTTAACAGGATGAGCCACCTAGCAACCTGAGAATGGTTATTAAATACTTGAAACATATAGTATCTTTGATTAATAAAAAAACTGCCAGTTCACGTTTAAACCACAACAAGCACAAGATCATCTAATTCTCTAATAAAACAACATTTGGCACATTTCCTTGAGTACCGCACTTAAGAGGAGGTGTGTCTGGTTCATTTTTACATTTTAAGCATTTAGCAGACGCTCTTATCCAGAGTGACTTACAAGATGTGCATTAATACATGGTAGGAACAATCAGTTTGCGCAAGAGATCAGTGCAGTAATACAGTGATAGACATTGTTGCAGGCAGCTGCGTACCATACCTGTAACAAGGAAAAGGTTAGTAATTTTTTTAATTCAGCTGATCACCGTTGCCTCTCCTCTCTACCATTGCACATTCTTTTCTTTACATTTTTTTTTCACATTTTCCCCATCAATATTTGCTAACACATGGATAGGTGAGGAGTTCCCAGGAGGATGGGGTGTAAAAAGATCTATTTTTTCTAATTAGCTTAACTTGAAGATAGAATGAAGCCATTATACTTGGCTTGCGTGCCAGCTTGCTAGCCAACAATAGTGGTCGGAATTGTAGTAGTGTCATTTAAAAGACATTCCAAATCGTTTTGAAAGGTGTGTGTCCTGGAGACGGCAGGTGCAGAATATCACAAGGCTAGCAGAGCAGAATGTCACTCCGGTTCAGGCGGTCAAAGTGGACCGATCGTATTTAGTGTCTTAGGCTGCTTTTGCTGGGCTGCTTTGAGAGCGCAACTGGAATGAAGGATCGTAAATTGGGCAGAAATAATTAAAGTTGAGTTTCCTTCGGGAGTGCCCCTTACGCTCCAGCCTGATTATGTAACCCCCCAAGCCATACCGGGACCTGATAAGAACCTAAATTCAATTAAAAATATAATTTACTGCCCGATGTAATGTCCACAGCAAAGCATATGCAGAGGGGAGCAAACACAAATACAATTAATCTTACTGCAATGTGTGGCTGTTAAAACAGGGATGTTTACACACACGCACGCACGCACGCACGCACGCACACGCACACACACACACATACTCGCACACATGCAGATATTTTCATATGCAAAGAAATATGTGGCTGTTGCCGGTATAGAATCCGGTCCTTAGGCTTTCAGTCCTAATTGCTTAATTGGCTGTAACGTCGCCCAGGAAGGGAGCGATCTTGGTTGGTGTGATATCTGTGTCTCATTGCTCACCAGTCAACATTTTGTCACATTGCTTAACTTTGTTTTTCCTTCCATGCATTTATTCTCATCAAACAACATTAATGCTGTCTTAGTTGAGCATGTAACCATATCAATTCAATAATATGCAACTTGCATTTCAAAGAAGTGACTTTATTTCCAAATAGTTCTCCCCAAAACATTGCTTACTTTCATTATTAACAATCTATGTAGCTGCCATGAAATACTGTATATAAACCTACCGTTAACTAACTACCTAAACCAATCGAATTTAAACCTAATACTTCAGCGATGTAAATTTCCCATGGTTGTTTCAGAACGCACCTGGAGGTGACGAGTTCATGAATGAGCTGACAATGGATTGAGAGCGATATGGAAGCGGGTGAGCTAGCATTGACATGACAGTTGAACTGCGGGAGACAGATCTGGATGATCCTGCAAATTCTCGAAAAGTAAGTTAGCAAGCTAGCTGGCTATCTAACAAGCGAGCTGAAACAATTACATAGGCCTAAACATTCGTGTATTAAATGATCGGAAAGTAGATCGTATTTTATCCATATTGTTATTTCAAAATAATCCAGCTTACTTCTGAACCTTTCCTGACATTTCCTGTAACAAAAACACTCTATTCCACCAGCAAGAGTTAAAAATGAACTTAGATATATAATACAACACCGAATCCTCAAATTAACGACTAATCCGCATGTGTAGTTGCTAAATTAACGACTAAGTGAGCTAAAGCAATTAAATAGGCCTTAACATTCATACATTAAATGATTGGAAAACGCATCACATTTTATCCACTTAGTATTTTGATTCCAAGTTAAGAGTCACAAACATTTAGTTAACTTTACTAAAACTTTGACGTCATCCCGCCTGCTACAAATCTTTTCCTGACATTGTCTGTAAGGACACTGTGGGGTGCAGCACTGTTTTTTACTAGCAAGAGTGAAAATGAAAAAGCAGCTCTGAGCCCTGTCATTAGTGGAGTCTGGAGTCTGGAGGAATCGACTTTGATGACATGGATTTCACCAGGAAGAACTCCGGGAGGAAGGCTGTGGTCCAACACTGAGCTAATTTAATACAATCGGTTTACTTTTCTTATGCTGTTCTGGTACACAATAAAAACAAAATCTGATGTTTCAATCAATTGCAACGTCTACAGCTATGTTGATCTGGCGAAATCTCAGTTTGGGTGAAAAATGGTTTTATTATTCAACCCAGTGATAACTTTTATAAATATTATAAAATATTTAAAAGTGATAAATATTATAAGTCGGTTGGTGCCTCAGATTTCCTAAACCTGGCCTTGGCAGCAGCGCCCCCCTCTGGTCAGTTGGGCCCCCACAGCCTGCCTGCACAAGCCGCACATGAAGTGTCCTCCTCCTCTCACTGTGAACTGCAGGACTGTGGAGTGAAAGCAGCTGCTCTCTGCCAGAGCAACAGAGCGGATCCCAGCACTGAGCACATACACAACCGTTTTGGCATCCAAAATGTGGAGAAAGTAGGAGTAACATAAAAAATGTGAATACCATTACAATTACAACAGCACACACATCAGCGGGCAGCATTCCTCCACAACGCCGTATCACCACTCTGCTGAGGTGCAGCATGACACCACAGTGGGTGGGGGGGGATATATTTAATGCTGTCTGACACAAGCTGAGAGATCTTCTGGCTGCACTGAGATCAAAATAGCCTTCCTTTCTTTGTGAGAAACCCTGTGAATTACAGCAAAGCTCTTTGTACATCCCAACCACTGGAGTCCGCGTGAAGTGAAGGGCGTTATAATGGCAGCTATATCATCTGTCACTGGAAGGTTGTGTTGCCACGGGGACAGGAGAAACTGTGCAGCCTCTGGCTGGCTGTTCTGCCTCTATTTAAATAAATGAACACATAAATAAGTCATTGCATTTGAACAGCATGAAACAAAAATAACTTGGGTGGATTTGTGTGATGATAATGATTGATTATGGTTGTTATTATGATCATCTCTTATATTTGGTTATAATATATATATATATATACTGTATATTACAACAGCTGGAACAGCTTTCCAGGTCGGGTAGTAGAGGCAGAAACGCTTGGGCTGTTCAAGTCCAGGCTAGATGCAGTATTAGATACTCTTTAGATTAGGACATGATGAGCCTAGATGGGCTGAACAGCCTGTTCTCCTCATTATGTATTCTTATGTTCTTATATATATATATATACAGGTCAGAGGAGAGAGAGGACAGAAAGACAGGTCAGAGGAGAGAGAGGACAGACAGACAGGTCAGAGGAGAGAGAGGACAGACAGGTCAGAGGAGAGAGAGGACAAACAGACAGGTCAGAGGAGAGAGAGGACAGACAGGTCAGAGGAGAGAGAGGACAGACAGACAGGTCAGAGGAGAGAGAGGACAGGCAGGTCAGAGGAGAGAGAGGACAGACAGACCGGTCAGAGGAGAGAGAGGACAGACAGACAGGTCAGAGGAGAGAGAGGACAGACAGACCGGTCAGAGGAGAGAGAAGAGAGACAGACAGGTCAGAGGAGAGAGAGGACAGACAGGTCAGAGGAGAGAGAGGACAAACAGACCGGTCAGAGGAGAGAGAAGAGAGACAGACAGGTCAGAGGAGAGAGAGGACAGGCAGACCGGTCAGAGGGCTAATCGTGAGGGGCAGTCTTCTGGGCGGGGCCATCATGCCATATACGAGGGGTCATGTTACCTGGGGTGTAAATGCAGAAGGTGAGAAAGTGTTGGGGAGGTAGAGAACATGTTAGCAGAGGGTTCTCTCAAACCACGGCTCTTCGGTGCTCTTAGTGATAGCCAGGTTGTATGTGTGCTCCTGTCTCTGTCACACAGAACCTGTGGTGGCCTTCACACAGAACTGAGTTGAGCGCTGAGATGGTAGATCAAAGAGACCCTCAGAGACACAGCAGGATGGGCTGTGCTATACTGCCTGAGAATGCCGCCCTGCTGTTTTTAAATTAGCCTTGAGTTTTCATCCCCCCTCCCCAGTTCTTTGAACTACAACATTTACCGTTAAACTAACAATGATTCTGTTTCTTTGACTGAGATTACACAGAGGTCAGGCAACCGTAAATAATTATGAATACTGCACAGATATCAGATATCTGTTTTAAAGCTAAAATCAACTGTTTATGTTTTACAAGAAAAATGATTTAATGTGAAGTGCAAAGGAATGAGCTGAAACAGGTTATCCTTATTTAAAAGAGATAAAGATGAATTATTCAGGAGAATTATACAATAAAGTTACTATATTGATTCCAATTCGCTGTTTGAAACTAAATTAACCTACTTCAATTTTGTACGTTAAAATATAGTAGAATGGATGAAGAATAAATTAATACTATATTTATGTAATTTTTCACGAACTGTAAGTGGTTCAAAGATGAGACCATCTGCTTATGAAAGAAACTACACAAATTTGTCAGAACTCTAAATTTGAGTTCAGTTTTTTAGGTCTTTTGATTGGTCTTCTGTAGCCTTGATATGACATATGGTAAAATAACCCCAGGCAGAAGACTTATACTCTATTAAAATCATACTTTTCAATAAAGACATACTGTATACTGTATATAGCCATCACATTTCATGGCTCATATGCATATTTAGTAGTCCTAAATTTGGAACTCCTACAATGACATTATGTGCATTAAGACAGACCCCCAAAATATTGTATTATATTTCACCCATTTAACTATGAAAACATACCTACGCCACCTCACTAGATAACAAATGTTTAAATTCTAAAGTTTGTAAGAGCTGTGCGGCCATGCGAGGCCTGAATAAATCTGTCCTTTAGTCTCCTGCATATATTGTTTATTGTTGAATAGAACAAATAAAGTGACAATAACAGATAGATATAAGTAATATCTTGTGAATTTTTATATATATTCAAATTGACATTTAGGATTTGATATTTGCGGTGTGATGATTTTCTCCTAAACTGCATTTTATTTATGTGGACTCCTGGTCATAGTTTGTGAATTACTCTGGGACGTTACAGCTTGTTATAATTTATAATAAACGTTTTGTGCCTTTAATGGTGATTCATTCACACGAAGGCCGTTTACACCCTGAGATCTGGGCTTTTCTCTGTAACTTGGGGTTTTCATCCCTTTTTTCTTTATAGTCATTTTACAAACTCAATGGAATCAGCCAGAGGTTTCAAAAGATATGCTTGAACCTTAAGTTTGCCTTCTTCAAAGCAGTCTCCTGTAGGGTGGTTCTGGGAGAAGCCTCAGGAAAACCTTTGGTTGGACAACCTGGGATTTTATAAATCAGCTACTCAAGGCCTGCTGTTGAATGGTTGAGTTTTTACTGGAAGTTATGAATGTTACCAACAAACTAATATAATAATATATGCCATTTAGCAAATGCTTTTATACAGAGCGACTTACAGTAGTGAATGCATACATTTTTCAGTATATGTGGTCCCAGTGGGGATTGAACCCACAACCTAAGCGTTCTCAATGCCATGCTCTACCTACTGAGCCACACAGAACCACGCTCTACCTACTGAGCCACACAGAACCACGCTCTACCTACTGAGCCACACAGAACCAAGGAGCTAATCAGGGTTTTGCGAGATGAGGATTGCCCCAATATAACCAGCCTTCAGTGAAAATGTAAGAAAGGGGAGCTGCTGGGTGGCTCATCCTGTTAAGGCACTGTTCTAGTGTATGGATTTTTCACCTCAAAAGCAACAAATTTAGACATAAACTCTGGGTCAGGGTTGGGGATCGTGCCAGTGCTGACTGTGACCAGCAGCCCCGCAGGGGGACACATAATTGGCACCAGCATCGCCCAGGGAGGGAGGGATACAGTCGACTGGGCTGTCAATGGGGCGCCCACAGTCTGCCTTTATAAAACTGCACATGCAGTGTTTTCCTCAGACTCAGGCTTAACCTGTGGACTGCGGTGTGACGGCTGACATTGTGCATTTTGGAGGAGAGCGGGGGCTGGTCTGCTCTCCCCCGGATTCACAGCGCTGGTTGTAGCGAGCGTGGCTATGAATACGATTGGACATTTCAAATCGAGGTGAAAAATAGGTCAAACCATTCATAAAAAATACATCTAAGGAATGAAGTGGCCAAATGCAGGTGTTACTTGGTTCCGTGGGAAAGAGTGGTGACAGAGCAGACAGGCGCATCACTGCTGGATATTTCTGTGACAGTGGGAGCGGAGGAAGTGACAGCACAGCTTCTTTGCCTCAGTAGCTCGGCATAAAATAGATATCGTCCATCGTGGCACTCAGGCTGCTCCTTGTCGCCACATCCAGCAGAATAATGAAGGAACTGCAAAAAAACTAGGAGATTCAAAAAAGCATGAGGAGTGCCTATGCATCTATGTTTCACAAGTGCTGTACTTAGAGCTCTCAAAAATAAACAAAACACACAAATAGTTCATCAAATAGTTAATCACTCATCAAAACTCACAATGTTTTTTTACTTGGTTGCTATGCATTTTAAGCAGGTGGGTTTTACCTCAAATAAATCGGCAATCAAATCAAATCTAAAACAACAGCAGCTGCTGGCCAATGGGAGCATCCCTCTGCCTATATAAGGGGCTTGTGTCACTGAATCATCCTGGGGATAATGCTGAGGCTGGAGAATGACACCAGACATACTGAGGATGAGGGGAAAACAGGAGCATCGAGTCCCGTTCCCCAAACAGCTCATCAACACCACCACCATCACCATTTCTCTTACAATAATAAAGGAATACATCAGATATCCCATATGTGCTTCACAACGAACTCGAGCCGACTCACCCCCCCTCCCCTGGGGCGGACAGCCAAACGCCGCCCCCAATCGGGGCTGATGAGCAGGGCCTGGTAGAGACGGGTTTCGAACCGTATCCCTGACAGGCAGCGCACACTCGTATCAGACCAATATGATGAAGCAAATGATAAACCTTGACGTTCTGCGGTATACGCATGAAACTAAGTAAATTAATAAAAACAGTTATTGAAATATTTTATAATATATATGCAATATGTATTTCACCACATATTCCATGAATTTGGGGTTTTAGAGTTTGACATACGGAACATTCATTTGTACATCTGCAAAACCACTACAATGCTACACACAGCGCTACTACACTACAACCAAGTTCCAGCAACAGCACGCTGATCCTGAATCAGAGTAAAAAGTCACTTTGTGAGATCCAGAGTGCAGGTTGCCCCGGGTTTGAGCCCAGGCTGCGCCAGTCCGGCTCTGGGCAGCAGTCCCATTCGGGTTTGCCACAAAATTTGACATAAATGGGGGACAAATCTGAAATAAATGTATAATATCTATAAGAACATGAGAATACATAATGAGGAGAATGGGCCGTTCAGCCCATCTAGGCTCGTCATGTCCTAATCTAAAGAGTATCTAGTACTGCCTCTAGCCTGGACGTGAATAGCCCAAGTGTTTCTACCTCTACTACCCGACCTGGCAAGCTGTTCCAGGCATTGACAGCTCTCTGTGTAAAGACAAACCTCCTCATATCCATGCAGAATTTGCCTTTAACTAATTTCCACCTGTGGCCTCTTGTTCTGCTGACCCCACTTATCTTAAAAAATCTTTGCTATATATAATATCTATATATTTTTAAAAAATGACTTCCTGTTATTTGGAAAGTACATTGAACATAATGTATGAAAAGCATTTTATAAATAAAATAATAATTGTAATTATACA
This sequence comes from Aldrovandia affinis, assembly GCA_029706075.1. NCBI lineage: Eukaryota > Metazoa > Chordata > Actinopteri > Notacanthiformes > Halosauridae > Aldrovandia > Aldrovandia affinis. Next base: position 156,137 of record JAINUG010000437.1, on the reverse strand, counting down.
TATTTTGTCATATAGTGACATGCTCGTGTAAAAGATTTTCAACATTCAGAGGTTTGATGACTGTCTCAGCAGTAGCTTCAGAAGGCCCCACGGACTCTCTCTCTGTCTATAAGGGTGTTCTGTGTGCCCGTTGAGCCTGGCCTCCCTTGGTGCCAGTCAAAGCTGTGCCCACGGCATTACAGTCCTGGTGGCTGAGTTGTCACTCTCTTTAAAACTATCCTCTTTGCCCGAGATCTCCAGATAACCCTCTCTAGTCCAGAGACCATTCATCACCCCTCTGAGCGCTTGCCTAGTCCAGCCAAGCAAGGTGCTGTTGCTGCTTGTGTTGTCCCGGTGATAGCCACTTCCCATGAATATTCACCAGAACTCATGCCTGAAATGGATTTTGATTCAGAATGATGGATTGTGTTTGTATTGTACGTAGTGATTCAGATCAGAAGACGTCTTAGGACTAATGGATATTCCAGAGCACCTGCCCTCGATAGATCACTGCAGTCTCAGCAGTGCAGAGACGCAGGTTTGTGTGTAAAACGTAGAGAGCACAACAGCTCCGCTATATCAGTACCTCTTATCGTGTTCACATGACCTCCACACTGATTACAACAAGACTGCTGACAGTGGCTGGTCTGGAGGGTTAGGGTCTGGAGGCTGAATATGGCCATCATTTCAAAGACACTGCACCACCCAAACACACTCCCAGGAGTGAGACAAACACACCGCACCACCCAAACACACTCCCAGGAGTGAGACAAAGACACCGCACCACCCAAACACACTCCCAGGAGTGAGACAAAGACACCGCACCACCCAAACACACTCCCAGGAGTGAGACAAAGACACCGCACCACCCAAACACCCTCCCAGGAGTGATACAAAGACACCGCACCACCCAAACACCCTCCCAGGAGTGAGACAAAGACACCGCACCACCCAAACACCCTCCCAGGAGTGAGACAAAGACACCGCACCACCCAAACACACTCCCAGGAGTGAGACAAAGACACCGCACCACCCAAACACACTCCCAGGAGTGATACAAAGACACCGCACCACCCAAACACACTCCCAGGAGTGAGACAAAGACACCGCACCACCCAAACACACTCCCAGGAGTGAGACAAAGACACCGCACCACCC
>JAINUG010000437.1:147500-150000 GCA_029706075.1 Aldrovandia affinis | reverse complement strand
TTAGGGAACTGGGCTTGTAACGCAAAGGTTGTAGGTTCAATTCCCAGGTGGGGCACTGCTGTTGTACCCTTGAGCTAAAGGTACTTAACCTGAATTGCTTCAGTAGAATATCCAGCTGTATAAATGGATTGTATGTAAAGAAATGTAAACTGTTTAAGTCACTCTGGATAAGGGCGTCTGCTAAATGCCTAAGTTCACAGCCTAGTAACACCAAAATTCCATCTCGCTTAATAACATAATTTATTTACCCAACAGCCATAACTCCCCCACTTTAAAAGCAAGACATTTTTAAAAATAATGTCTTTTATTTATCTTGGTTTATTGTGATTGTGTGAATGTGACCCTTGTCATTGCTGGCATGGTATTTCATTAGTGTTATCACAGACAGCCCCTTATTGCTTTTATTTAATCGAATATGGCCTTGTCCATGTCCTTGATTAGCCTAAATATATTTATTAATGAAGCGAGAGAACTTCAGATTTCAGAAGCTTCTGAGATAAAGCATATTAACATACAACTCACCATCTCCATATAAACTAAAACATAATTGAATATTATCTCATGGGGAATGTTGGTGGTGCTGGAAAAAAACCCAGTCAAGCAGATCACCAGATTAACTATCATATCTAATGAGACATATCTAATATCACACAAACACTTTATTAGTTTATTATCTTTCATTGTGAATCACAGACACCAGATTCATTACATTACAGGCATTTAGCAGACGCTCTTATCCAGAGCGATTTACAGTTTACATTTCTTTACAATCCATTTATACAGCTGGATATTAACTGAAGCAATTCAGGTTAAGTACCTTTAGCTCAAGGGTACAACGGCAGTGTCCCACCTGGGAATTGAACCAGCAACCTTAACGTTACAAGCCCAGTTCCCTAACCATTACACCACACTGCCTGCCTCAGATTAAACTCTCCAAGTGCCATTGTGTCAACTGATATTTGTTTAAATAAAGTTAATACATTTTATACTCAATTAGACTCTCCCCAACTAAATATTAGACCATTTTAAATGTGCTCATAGTCAGTGAAACCATCCTGTAGGGTTTTGGACACGCCTGTGTGTGTATGCACATTAAAGGTTTACGCGATGAAGTGTTGAGACTGGATAAAGCGCACGCGCTGTCCTGGGGGTTCATATCGCCGACATTCCCCTGCGGCCTGCGCAATAACGTACGGTCCATTTATTTTATGTCCTTAATCTATCATGCAATGTTGATACATTAAGCTAATTTTAAACACATTAAACTCACTTTAAAGGGTACTGTAAATCAGCAGTTTTTCAGGGTGTCATGTGGAAAGTTTAATCACTTTTTTTTAAAAGCAAACCACCCATAATTACTGACGTAGCAATGTGATGTGACACCTTTTTTATTTAAACTAAAGTACTGAATAAAAGTGCGTGGAATGTATTATATGAGCAGTGAGCACCAGTGTCACCTAACCCAACAAGGCCTTCAGCAGACATCATGTCTGTTGAAATCCGCGTGAAGTGCATTCATGTTCAGTTGTGCTGCTGCTCCCGCGATATAATAGGCGAGTATTAATGACACTGCAATGTGCACGTGTCTGGGAGACTTCAGTGTGCCGCTCTCTCGCGCGCGCTACCCCACCGTCTCGCTCGCGCTCTCGGTCTCGGTCTCGGTCTCGCTCTCGCTCGCGCTCCGCTCCCGGCGCAGGCAGAAGCGCGAGAAGGCGCTCGCGCAGAACGCGTTCGCCGCAGTTTGGGCACAGCCGCACGCTCGCGCACAGTAGGGAGCAGGCAGTGAAACGGACGCGAGACGGTCGGTACTCACCGGGTCTCCGCGCGGGGAGGGCATTTCAGCTGCGAGGCGGAGCGGAGCACACTTTCATTCCATGGCACAAGCAAAGTTCTATTTTTTATCTTAATAACCCCATTATTTTGTGTTATTCCCAATAAACGAACTGTGTTTGAATACCCCGTAATATCTGAACGTCAATATGATGTTTTTAAGTTTTACTTCAAGAGGATTGCATTGACATTTAAATGATCTACCATTAAAAGAGGCTGCTACGCTCGTGTTTCAGTCGTTTGTTTTTATATCACGTATATGGGAGTTTGGACCGCACAATCAGCAGAAGATCATTCTCAACTCTTTTTCCTTTTATATTTATAGATTATAATTATAGGGACATATACAACTGTCGTCCAGCACTTGGGGTTCTTTGATTTGCTTTAACAACGCATATCGGAATGGAGCTTGTGGGGATTTACCTGTTCCAGCTGATCTTCGTCGGTGAGTACGACCGTATTTTAATACGTCTTAAATGATTCTGGACACTGTGTTATCACTGAGCGCCGGACAGAATCGTGGCGTTTTGGCAGAGCAACTTGTCTTTGATGAATGAAGCGTCTTCCCTGTGATGACGGTGCGTTTGGCTGTCCAGAGATGTCCTCTATTTCTCCAAATGTGCTTAAACTTCACACGCGGTGTTACCTTTATATTAATACGGCCAAAGCC
>JAINUG010000437.1:137500-145000 GCA_029706075.1 Aldrovandia affinis | reverse complement strand
CAGTTGAGCTGCTCAGAGCGAACGGGTTCGAAATGAGACGGCAGTCGCCCGGCCCAAACGCTCTTCAAAACAGCACGCCTCGAACGGTTAGCACCCAGCTGCCATGTACAGATAGCACTGGAGATTATTTTTATTTCATTATGTTATTATGTGGTTCTGTGTGGCTCAGTAGGCTCATGGTTCTGTGTGTCTCAGTGGTTCTGTGTGTCTCAGTAGGTAGAGTGTGGTTCTGTGTGGCTCAGGAAATAGAGTGTGGTTCTGTGTGTCTCAGTAGGTAGAGTGTGGTTCTGTGTGTCTCAGTAGGTAGAGCGTGGTTCTGTGTGGCTCAGTAGGTAGAGCGTGGTTCTGTGTGGCTCAGGAAATAGAGCGTGGTTCTGTGTGTCTCAGTAGGTAGAGTGTGGTTCTGTGTGTCTCAGTAGGTAGAGTGTGGTTCTGTGTGGCTCAGTGGGTAGAGTGTGGTTCTGTGTGGCTCAGGAAGTAGAGCGTGGTTCTGTGTGGCTCAGTAGGTAGAGCGTGGTTCTGTGTGGCTCAGTAGGTACAGCGTGGTTCTGTGTGGCTCAGTAGGTAGAGTGTGGTTCTGTGTGGCTCAGTAGGTAGAGCATGGTTCTGTGTGGCTCAGTGGGTACAGCGTGGTTCTGTGTGTCTCAGTAGGTAGAGCATGGATCTGTGTGACTCAGTAGGTAGAGCGTGGTTCTGTGTGGCTCAGTAGGTACAGCGTGGTTCTGTGTGGCTCAGTAGGTAGAGCGTGGTTCTGTGTGTCTCAGTAGGTAGAGCATGGTTCTGTGTGGCTCAGTGGGTACAGCGTGGTTCTGTGTGTCTCAGTAGGTAGAGCGTGGTTCTGTGTGTCTCAGTAGGTAGAGCGTGGCGTTGGCAACGCTTAGGTGTGGGTTCAATCCCCACTGCGACCACATATACTGAAAAATGTATGCATTCGCTACTGTAAGTTGCTTTGGATAAAAGCGTCTGCTAAATGGCATTTATATATATTATATACATATTTCATTATGTTTAGCACCATAAAACTGTTGGTGATAATTTACATGGTTAGAAGCTATTGAAGTGATATTAATATTACTTCAATGGCCCTTTTTTCTCCCAAACTGTTCAAGCCATGATGATAGAGTTCATTCCTGGAACTGCCGCCTAGTGGTCAGCGCTTTGCCATTTCTCCAGGAAGGAAGCGCATTTAAGCTCTATGCAGGCCTTGAGTAGAACACACTCACTCAATCTCAAACTGGCCGAGACCTGTTCTCTTCATTCTCTTCAACAATTTATTTCATTTTTATTCTCCCCAATTTTATTCTCTCAGAGGAGAGCTCCTCCCTGCAATTCAGGGTTTAGGGGTTAGGGTTTAGGGTTTGGGGGTTAGGGGTTTGGGTTTGGGTTTGGGTTATCTGAGGAAGTGTAGCAGAAGCAGCAGAGTTAGCACTTTGCCCTGGTCTGTGTGCTCCTTCTTGTTTACTGCAGCTTGCAGAATCACCCTCATTACAGTATTCACGGTGGCACTGACATGTTTCTGTAGAAAAGTTAGAGTTAAGATTGTTTTCATGCAGCATTAGTGGCCATTTTGAAGTGGTGAGTGCGTGTGTCGGGTAACATCAGCTGTAAACAGGCATGTCGGGGCAAACGGTCGTTTTATTGGAGCGGTGACTTTATTTGTCGAACGCGTCCTGACAAAATCTATCACTGGAAGTTAATGGCCTCTGTCACATCAAACACTTCATTCACGAGTCAGAATATAAATCTGGGTCCACATGCAACGCCCCCACAGCACCCTGGCAGCTGAATGAGCCTTCAGCCTGTGCTGAAACATGAACACACAACCTCCATTTCTTATAACATTTGAGCTTCAAAGGCATAATAATAATTAAAATAATTAAAATCACTAAAAGGGACCCTTCACCTCACACTCCCACGGTACATTCCAATGCAGATATAGCGTGATATTTCCATTACTGGCACTTGGAATTAATTCATTTTGTATATTTAATTAAAAATATATATATTTCAGATTTTTTTCCCCAATGTGGTGGCCAATGGTACCCCCTATTGCTCAGTTCCCCCTCCCCCATGAGCGCACCGAACCAGCCGCAGTCCTGGGACCGGCAACGAACCGCTTCCTCCGAGACGGAACTCATCTGTTCCTCTTTTGCCCACAGGGAAGCTTTCTGTGCTTTCTGCGACCCAGGGCCCAGCTCCGTATTGTAGTTAGTAAAAGTAACAAAGCTCAATATTATAGGATTGAATGCCCATGTGCATGTGTGTTAGTCAAATGGCCAACCCAGCTCACTGGCTTCTTTGCTGTTGAGGTGTTTCAGCATATTGTGGTTAAAATGTTATATCTTGTATGTTGTATAACCCTGTTTAACAATGGCTACAATGGTACATCTTGGAAATATAATTTCTATATAACTATAGCCCCAATTAATATTTATTTAAAATGTTACAGCATTTACAGTACATTTTAGAACATAGGAGTGAAAGCAGACATAAGCGTAAATATATCTTTATATAGCATAAATACAGTATATCTGCAGCAAATGCATACTGCTCTCCCTGGTCTCCAAGATATTGCAGCATCATTGCACAAATGTTTTGAGTATGCTGCAAGAGAGCCGTGCAGCTGTGAACACTGAGATGTGCTGTGTGCTGCTGGGAGACTCTTATTCAGACTCAGAGGAAACATTGCAGAGGCATTTTATCACCGTATTTAACAATGTTCACAGTTTCTGAACATGAAATACGCACCCGCTGAACTTCAGCAGGAACAGGGGAGCAGCTTCACTAGAGGGTGCAGAAACGCACAGGAGTCTGTCGCTGAAATGGAACCAGCAGGTTGAGTTATACTCCAGCAAAGCGAGCGGCTATCTTAGACATCTTACAGAGGAGGACACCAAGGTGGAGCTGTCCCACGATCCTGATCACTCCCATTTTCACCCATCACCAACACTACGTCTGCCTGGTCTAACATACTGTGGTGGCTTTTCAGCGACAATTCATTGGTGATCTCGGCCATATACACATATATTCATGGCATGATGACCACGCATTGGAGTGTGATTCACATACTCACGCCTTTGGTATGTTACAGAAATCACTGCTGGAGTCTAGGAAACAGAAATCACATTCTCACAAACGATATTCTTCAAATGTGGCTGAAATGTATGAGCAGCATTCATAACAGCTTGTCAGTGTAGGAAATGGGAGAATGGGAGAAACAAAATAAAGTCCCAGACAATACCTTGTGACAGAATAACTATTGTACATTATTGAAGAGTGAGTTCGGCACGAGTTTTCCGAGGAGCAGGAAGGGCGTCCGTCTCGGAGGAGGCGGATCTACTGGCCCAGAAAAATTGTCTCGTTACCCGAAGGACGGGCGGCAGATTGGGGGCCAAACGACAGCAGGCAGCGTGCATGCCCCCCCCTCACTGGGGTCACGTCCCATCGATGGGCAGTGACAGAGAGAACCAAAGCTGGCAATCTCAGAAAACACTGAGGCCAAATCAGACCTAGGCTTCGCCATCGTAACCCCAAAACGCAAACCCCCTTGGCAGCCCCGCTCGCTCTCCCACCTGTGGGTTGGGGCATTCTCGTTTATCTTTACACATGAATTTACACGGGCGCGTAATGAACCATGTTCGATTCGGAGTCATAAAAACAGGTGAAAAAAAGTCTAATTAAAAAAGAATAAATGCCATTTCACAATGCACAGAACTACATATATCGCACTCTTCTTAAGGATAATCACAAGTCATGCTGGTGTCAGCAGCCTTGAATCGTAGAATCCAACATTATGGATGGCTATCATTTTCGGCTTGCTGCATTAGGCATGCACTCTGAATGTCTCTCCGTTACGATATACAGTTTCACACTGTCTTCTCCTCCATTTATACAATACTGCATGTAAGCCTCCAGTGGATACAGCTCTCTTTGGATAACTCTTTTGGTGTAAACAGTAACAGTAGCAGATGGCAGAAATACACAAAGCACACATAATTGACAGTGTTTTGCAGCCAGGCACCTTTCTCAAGATGTGAATTCTGCAAGTTTTCACTTTCATAACCTGAAACAGTCAATCCTGGGTAACGGCTTTGGTTTTCAAGGATTTATCATCTATAATTCATACCTTCTCTGGCACTGTGACTCGTACAGGCTGAGACAGATGTCTGAACATTATTCATTACTTACATTCACTGTGTCCTTATTCAACCAACATCTCTATATGGGCCAGTGATATCCATTCAGGGTAATGCATGTTTCAGCTCTTCATTAGAATCTTAATTGCAGCCATTTAGCCTCTATAGACAGTTTTTAGCAGATATCCTAAATCACAGTCACACTGAATCCAGCATACCATAAATTCAGTGTGTGAGCACTAACATCAGCGATATTGTATTTAACTTTTTTCCCACTCTGACCTGGAGTCTTGGAATAACAGCAGGAGTATATTTGGTTTTCCCCCATTTTACAAAGACTGAATCAATACAATTCACTTAACAATCCCAACCTTAACCGTAAGCCTGAAATACAGCTTCCTCTGTACTTCAGTGCTGTAGAGCTGAAGCACACGGATTGTTCTGGCCGTTTGCCCCAGGAAGACTGAAAGGGGCATTAGTGCTGAGAATGGCAGGGCAATTTAGCAGCAGCTGAGAAGACAATGATGCACATCTCATAAGCCAACTCTCAGCCGTTGCCATTTCCTGTGTTTACCAACGAGAGGAAAAAAGGCTTTGGAGATCTGTTTTATGACAGCGGTAGAACAGGCACAGTTAATTACAGGGGGTCGGGCGCACGGAAAGGAGATGAATCCAGCAATTCAGATAAACGGTTAGAGACAAGCTCCTGCAGACACACTCTGTTAGGGCGACATCGCACTGCGCAGATGATTACCTGCACGGCACTAAAAGGATGTGCTATTCTGTGCCTGACGTCTGAGCTGAGATGATGTCAGAGCTCTGTGAGTGTGAAAGATTCGCCCTCATTTCAGCTGGGAAAGGGTACATTAAGGAAAAAGACAGACCAGCATTTTGGGGGAAAATTCTGTTCCTATTTCAGAACATATTTTACAATATATGTAGAAAAGTACATATATGAAAGTTACTAATAATAGATTGTCTTATAAAAACAGGGTGAAGCAAAAGTAATTATTTAACTGTATATATAACAGCATAATTCAGTTACAAAAAGTAAGTCATTTATCCAAACAGAGCCAAGCTAGACTGACATCATTCACTTTCACATCAGTCTATGTTGGCTGTGATTGCCCGTGCCCTGTGGGTCAACCTTCTGCCACTGGAACAGAAGCTGTCGCCATTTAGAGGTACAGTCCAGCGGGCCTTGATGCTAAGGTACTAAGGCTTGGTAGCATCAAGGCATTGGGCCAGTCAAAAGAAATCCAAGTTAGTTGGCCAGTTTGTCGGGTAAGATCACTTAATTTGAACTTGGTTCATAATGTGTTTAAAAGTTGCTTTTAGGCCGCGTGGTCTAGTGGTCTAGTGGTGGCAAGTGGACACAGTTCGCTGTGCACAGGAGTGGCTCTAGGGTGCCGGAATTACAGTCGATAGCACGACAAGTGCCATCTCGGAGGAGGCAGTGCTTCGCCATTGTCACTGCCGGTCACAGGGCTACAGCAGCGAAGTACGAGGGAGGGGATTGAACTAAGCACAGCGGGAGTAATTGGCTACCAAATTGGGAGAAAAACTGGAGAGAAAAAAATTCCCCCCCAAAATAATTCCCCCAAAAAGTTGCTTTTAAGTCGTACCTCTTGAACTTTTTAAAGCAAGGCGATCTCTCAATGTTGAGAATGTAGAACATGTTGTGGAGACTGCACTCAGTAGGTATTCAGCTGGACTTTAGCAGCTCTACCTAGGAAATGAAAGCAAACGGAGAACATTTGTGTCATTCCTGTCTGATCCAGAAAACAGAATCCTCTCTAATTGCGAATGAGCAAATATCATTCCCATCTGCAGCTATACCTATGCAAGAGGTTAGTGAACGCTCAGTTTAATTAAGCCTAGACTGTTGTGTGCTACATTATACACGGCCACTACATATATATTGTTAAATAATGATGCAGATTACTCAAATTATTTTTTTTCCATTACGCTCATTGCCTTAATTAAACTCAAAACTGGGCACTAGTGGCCTGACTGTGTTACAGAGGGACAGACTCCGTCTGTGGTGAATGTCTTTTGCTTCATTCAGGATCATTCAAAATGGCGCCCTGCTGACTGCATTATAAACTGGTACTGTGGCTGCTGGCGTGTAAGCACAGTGTCTTATTTTACTCGCTCAGGTGACAGCTGGCTCCCTCCCCACACGCAGGCTTTGGAGAGATGTTTTGCTGTCACATGCATTTGCAGGTTTGTTGTTCAGTGCTAATTGCGTTGGCACCTCTTATGTACTGAACTTACACAACGGTGACCTCAATACACATTTAACATGTACTGAGGTGCTACCAAATCGGGTATCGATTTATGATTACAGATTACTTTCTTACCAAAAATTGAATGTCTTTAAAAGTCACTGCTGGGGCCTCCCGGGTGGTCTAGCGGTTACAAAGATTTGATTACACCAGCCGTGCCAGAGTCGGCAATGGCCAGGAGTGCCACTAGGGGGCGGCAATTTGCTGTCCGCCCCAGGGAGGGGGGAGGGCAGCCGATATGAGTTCACTGCGTATATGAGTGGCTCTGGAGTACCGGAGTTACGGTCGATGGCTTGGCGAGTGCCGGCTCGGAGGAGGCGGTACATCGTCTTTGTCACTGCCGGTCTCAGGGCTACGGCAGCAAACTCACAATACGAGGGGGAAAAAGAGAGGGTGTAATTGGCTACTAAATTGGGAGAAAAATGTGATAAAACCAGAGACACATTTTTTTTTTACATTTAAAAAGTCAATGCTTTTAAAAACATTACATTGCTAGCTGTTCTTTGCTAGGATGCTCAAGCATATACAGTGGCCATGGCTATGTAGACAGATATAGCTAGCTAGCAAAACTGAATGAATACAGCAACAGATTGTAATAGGTGGCTAGCCTGCCAGTGTTTCCAATAGAACTGACAAGCTACAAATTATAACATATTCAGTTATAAATAAAACTAAGAACCTGTCTGTGATGGTATGGTGAAGTGCATTGTAGTGACCCTTGCATCAGGATATATATCGTATAACGAGGTACATGGAAATACCCGGCCCTAATATCTAAGTATCGATACTCAGGTAATGAGCAACAAACCACTAGCAGACGTGTCACACGCAATAATTATTTGCCTAAGTACTAGGGGTATGTCAGGTCATTGGGCCTCAGTTATCGGTAGACAGTATTTTTTATTTCTTGACATTATAGACATGTTGTGATAAAGATGATTCAAATGAAAACTGACTGCGATGAAACAAACAAATGTACTGTAGATTGCATTTGCAACTTTAGATTGAACGAGGTAGTTTCAGCACTGGGGAAGTATTTCAAAGTGACACAAAGCAGCTTCCAGGCTCTGCTCAGT
>JAINUG010000437.1:0-132500 GCA_029706075.1 Aldrovandia affinis | reverse complement strand
GATCTGACTTAAAATAACGGGCGGTGATCTGTTCCTTGAGCTGACGAACTGCTGAAACCGCGCAATGTTTTCATGAGCATCACAAAGTAGTGCGTGCGTTCGTTATGACGAACCATTGTATTTAACTCAATTAAAAATATATAATAGGCCTCATGGCAGCCCGTTCGTAAGTACAAGTTGTCCGTAAGCTGAGGACTGCCTGTATATGTCCCAGGACGTATATGACGTAGACAGAAGCATAGTCTGTCTCCCAGAAGTGGAGGGACCTGCTGACCTATGACCCTTACAGGGCTAATTTACGAATGCTCTGTGTGTCCAATCAAACGCTTTCCCTGGGTTTTTCTTTTGTCATAGAACACACGCCCCCCCCACCCAGGTGCTATGTCATAAATATCTGTCATTTCATGAGATTTACAGCCACATCTGTTCCTGATCAAACCAGCAGTGTGATGAAAGTGTGATTGAGAAGGGTCCTCCATGTGGCGTAAAGGTAAAGGCACTCGCCTGGAGTGCAGGTTGCCCACTGCGGCCAGGGTTCGATTCCCCACCTGCTCCGGTCTGTTCAGGGGCAGCGATTGGCTGTCCACCCCAGCGGGAGGGGGGAGGGAAGCCGGCAGGAGCAAACCGCGTATGAGAGTTCCTCTAGGTGGCCGACGGCTTGGCGGGGTTCCGTCTTGGAGAAATCAGAACAAAATTAAACTAAATAAATAAAATAAAACAGTGTTATTGTGCAGCTTTGTGTTGAATGAGGAGAGGGTTAATGGAATTCGAACTCGCTGGAGGAGTGTCAGCTTGATGCAGGTGGCCTGACCCAGAAGCCTGGTGCAGTGGTGTCCTCCTCAGCCCGGTCCAGGTCGCCATCAGAGGGGAAGGACTGGTGCACTCGTTTGGTGCGTTCCTCTAAAGAGAGAGGCACACAGTCTCAACACTGCTGAAGTGTAGGCGTATTTTCCCAGGACTCGAACCCAGGGGGCCCCCTGCAGGCACGAGGCGATATCACATCCTAACCTTTTTTGATCATCAATAAATGTGCCGATCATCAATAAATTGGTATATTTTTGTAGTATGGTGTCTCAGTAGGTAGAGCGTGGTTCTGTGTGGCTCAGTTGGTAGAGAATGGTTCTGTGTGGCTCAGTTGGTAGAGCATGGTTCTGTGTGGCTCAGTAGGTAGAGCGTGGTTCTGTGTGGCTCAGTAGGTAGAGCGTGGTCCTGTGTGGCTCAGTAGGTAGAGCGTGGTTCTGTGTGTCTCAGTAGGTAGAGCGTGGTTCTGTGTGGCTCAGTAGGTAGATAATGGTTCTGTGTGGCTCAGTAGGTAGAGCGTGGTTCTGTGTGGCTCAGTAGGTAGAGCATGGTTCTGTGTGTCTCAGTAGGTAGAGTGTGGTTCTGTGTGGCTCAGTAGGTAGAGCATGGTTCTGTGTGTCTCAGTAGGTGTGGTTCTGTGTGGCTCAGTAGGTAGATTGTGGTTCTGTGTGGCTCAGTAGGTAGAGTGTGGTTCTGTGTGTCTCAGTAGGTAGAGTGTGGTTCTGTGTGTCTCAGTAGGTAGAGCATGGTTCTGTGTGTCTCAGTAGGTAGAGCATGGTTCTGTGTGTCTCAGTAGGTAGAGCGTGGTTCTGTGTGGCTCAGTAGGTAGATTGTGGTTCTGTGTGTCTCAGTAGGTAGAGTGTGGTTCTGTGTGTCTCAGTAGGTAGAGTGTGGTTCTGTGTGTCTCAGTAGGTAGAGCATGGTGCTGACAACACTTAGGTTGTGGGTTCGATTCCCACTGGGACCACATATAATGAAAGATGTATGCATTCACTACTGTAAGTCCCTTTAGATAAAAAGCATCTGCTAAATGGCGTATATTATGTATGTTATGTATAGCTAAAGTCAGTAAATTCGGATACTTAGAACCCCATTGAAATAGACTCGTTTTTAGGAAGGGCTTTGAAGTATATATCTAAATTAAAAGTTGCTATGTGCTAAGTACAAACAACAAAAAAGAAAAACCCAAATATTTTATATTTTACCGAATTGTGCCACCAAGCCACAGAGAAGAACCCCAAACGGGGCCCCAAACTGACTAAAACAGCTGTTTTCTCAAAGTGTGTTAAAGCACACCATTCATCCACTGTTAGCCTGCCAGTATTCACTTAACTGAAGCAAAAAAAACATTTCCCAGAGTCAATCACAGAGAATAAATCTGACCTCCGGAAATCACAGCAAACCCAGCTGTTTCTTGCCAAGTGAGTAGTTCAGCAGCAGAGCGGCTCTTTCTGTCCAGCCAGGCGGAAAGGTCACACCGGGAGAGCTCTCGGGCCAGCGAGCTTGTTTGTTTTTTCTTTCGTTTTTTAAAGAAAATCCTTGACTTGTGAACGAATCAGTCTGACCCTCAACACGGCCCGCAGGTGGGGAGGTAATTGGGCTGTGATCTGAGATCAGATAGACTCAAACCTGAGGCTGTGATCTGAGATCAGATAGACACAAACCTGGGGCTGTGATCTGAGATCAGGACAGGGCAGGGTGGGGGCACGGTGGGGTGGGGGTAACACACAGCACATCCAGGCTTAATGCTGCAGTTAGCAGCAGAGTGATGCGCAGGGCACCCATAGGGTTGAAACAAGGCTTGAGCACGCACGCACGCATGCACACTGTGCCCTCCAGACGGGACGGTACCCCCTGGGTTACTCTGGTCTGTGACGGCTGGGGGATGCCCCTGCCCATCAGCTGAGCTGCAGACACATCGCGTGTGGGGAGGTACTACTGAGCAATAGGGTTGGAAAACCCCACCAACTGAAAATGGACAATTATGCTTTGCTCCAGCAAGGCTGGCACTGCCTCAGGGTTGATCCACATGGAGTTGCCCCAAGACCCCAGAGATAACATACATAACATTTACATTTACAATTCAGCATTCTGAGATCATTTTCCATTGCGGGTTTATGAAGTGGATTGTCAGTGACATCCTGGTATCTGACCACATATCTGTAGTCACTGTGAGATAATCGGTGTGTTTCAGCCGGATGCTCACATCACCTCTCGCTTGCAGGTGCACCTCTGGGATCACTGCCTCCCCCGGGGGACAGGTAGCAGCTTGTTAAAGGAAGCCAGCACGTGTGGGGGTGCTCTGGGCCTGAGAACGTGCAGTGCGCTGAATGTGGCCAAACAGACAGAGTGTGCAGGAAGAGCAATCAACACAGCAACTGATTCATACAAAATGGACACAGATGTCCTCCAGCAAAAATGCACAGTGTTTCTTTGCTCCGATTTCTTCCCAGATTAATAATTTCACATCAGTTCTATTTTGCAGGGTTGTGTGGCCATGTCCAGGATATGCAGTAACATCCACAGCCTTCCACATGAAAACACCGCAGCGAACCAATCAGACTCCACAAGTGTAACTGCTGCAGCTCCAACAACAGGCGATGGTTATTAAGTGATGAGGTGAAATGGCTATCGACCGAGTTTTGGAGGAAAGTAAGAGGATGTGCTGGGGTGTGCGGGGTGAAGCTGAGCTTGTCTATTAGTCAGAATGACACTGATGCTCAGTAATGCTGACCCTGGTCTTCGCCAGGAGGGGAAATGTCATTATTGTTATTGACATGACCGTGGCCCTGGCCCAGGCGCTGACGGGTTCCCTCACGAGCGTGACAGTGGATCTGTGGCGGTGTGTTGTGTGCGGAAGATTGATGTTGCATTGGCTATGGCCTTGCGAGCAGAGGGTGCGTCCGATCCTGTTACAAACATGGACTCCAGGAGGTTTCTCCTTAGAGACACGGACAGGTAGGAAATGCAATTTAACTGACCAGGAACGACAGCCATTTCAGTGCCTTTAAATATCACACAATTACTCAACACATCGCACACTACTGACAGCCCTCACTAAAAGGTCATTTGAAAATATTAAACCCATAATGCAAGGTGGTGTCAGTCCAGCTGTCATTGTCATGTTTTTAATGTATAAGCCTATACACAGAGAACAGGCTACTGTAAAATTACCTACATTTTGAAACCATGTGAGAAATTGCATATTTGAAAGTGGCACATCATTTCATATTTTTGTAATAGCTGTTATAAAGTTTGATATATTTTGGATTTCATGTTTAACACGGTTGACATCAACCCGCCTATACCTTTTTCACACATGTTTACACAACCCTCCACACCAGGGCAACACTGCCTACTAAAATGAGCCACAAATCTTCCATCTTTCTCATGAGCTCACAAAAGACCCTCAACTTGTTTATGATTCCATTTAGAAAAGGATAAAATGTCTGTTCTGTGACGTGTGACAAAAGCATTCAATGAAGAGATGGCAAACACTGAGATTAAAGAACACGTGCAAATATTGGTCCAGAGCAGATGCACCTGCAATAAAGCACAAAGCAAAGAATCTGAGAGGAAGTGCGGAGAGAGATGGCGGGAGGGCAGAGGGCCTGACTGCGGATAAAAGCATGACTCACTCAGTCGAGAGTTTGTGCTGTTTACTTTTTCAGGGGCCAGTTCGCAGCCAGAAAATATGTATTTTACAACTTAGTGAAAAACATATTGTCTTTTCAAAATAATCTCTCTGGAGAAATTCTAAACAGGTTCTCTAAGGGTGATAAAATAGGCAACAGCATAAGGAGGAGACTGATCAAAATCTGTTTTATATCATTTTTCTGTCTAATGCACACATCCTCGTCTGTGACAAGGAGATGTGGGGGAGCTGAATTAGCAACAGTCTTTTAATGATGTGCCTGTATAAAGTGGCTCCAGGAGAATGAGCTTGTGTGTGTATACTGCGGCTCTAATTAGACGACCACGTTGGCAGATGATCAGGACGAGCAAACACACTCCTTTCCTTCTCTCCTGTAATAAACCACAGCAATGTGCAGCCCTGGACTGAAGTTGGCATACAGTCAGATCCATAATTATTCGCACCCTTGAAAAATTACCAAAAAAGGCTGTATAAAATAAACGCCCCAAATCTATATTTTATGCTCAAACATGGGAAAACTACAAAATAATCTCGGCCTACTAAAAGAACAAAGACTCAGAAGCAAACTTCCAGCAATGAACACGGTACCACAACAGGGCCCACAATTCTTCAGACAAGAAACTATACAGAAGGATGGAAGCACAAACACCACATACTTAATTAAACAACCTGTAACAGCAAACACCACCAACTGCATACATGTCATAAAGTGCACAAACTATGACATGCGGTACGTTGGAGAAACAGGGAACACAATTAAAACCAGACTAGCACAACACGTCTACGACATTAAAAACAACACATATCTACACATTTCTTACACCACGGACTTAAATCACTACAAATATCAGGATTACAAACAAACCCAAACTGGACACCGGAAGACAGAAAGAGGAAAGAAAGAGAGTGGATCACAAAACGGAGACATGATTCCCAAAGGGCTTAAACTGACGGATCCGCCCTTCACAGGAGGGAAACAATAACCCCCAAACCGAGTCTTTCAGACGTGTGGGACGGCCAGCGCAAATCACTCTCATTAGGGTATAAAATGAGGTAACACACATGTCAAATCCCTTTGTCATCCATCACTATGAGGAAAGCCAAAGAACTGTCAAATCAAAGGAAACAGACGGTTGACCTGCACAAGTCAGGTAACGGGTACAAAAAATACATAAACAGTTAAATATACCACAAATACTACTGTTAGGGAAGTAATCAAACATCTGAAATAATTGTAAACTTGCCAGGAATAGGACACAAGTACATGTATCTACACCCAGTGAGGAAGATGGTGAGGGAGACAAAGAAGAACGCCAAGGACTACAGTTCAAGAACTGCAGACTTTAGTTGCATCTCAAAATCAGCCATAAGACCCCACCTCCATACCAGCAGGCATCTGGAGTTTTCCAGACAGTATTGGAACCATGACTGTAACCAGGTGCTGTGGTCAGATGAGACCAAAATGACACCAAACGATGGATGCATACAAGGGAAAGCACTGAGAACACAACACAGAAGAATAAACGTGGTCTGAAACGAAGTCCATAAGCGCAACCCTAAGAATATCAAGAATATCTTGAAAGGTTCTGCATGGAGGAATGGTGCAAAATCCCTCCAAATGTGTTCTACAACGTTATTAAACATTATTGAAATAGGCTCTGTACCATTATCCTTGCCAGGGGAAGTACTAAAAATAGGTGCCAATAATTGTTTATAATTTATCATTTGATGCGTTAAAATGTGTTATTTTGGTCAATCCCATTGCATAAGTAATTAATTGAAATATTTTCCACGTTGGAAAATTACAATATATGTCAGTAATGGCATTATTTGTTTTCTACAGTCTTTTTTGCTCATTTTCATAAAGACTGTATATTAAGTCAATAGTTTATGCTGTGTTCAGCAATGTTAAAAGATTCAATTGCAGTCTGCAGGGCTCCATATCTCTCGTTTGTTCCCATCCCTGGTTTGTCTTGTCTGTCGCATTGATATTCTGTGTGCCTCCTTGGTACAGATTATTGGGCTCGGTGTTCTAGAACCCCTGACCTCCGCTGCACTGCAGATAGAGAGGCTGAATTACTCATGAGCCAGGAATCAAAACAAAACTCTCCGTCTGACAGCTGCCCCTCTCCTCTCCGAGTGAAACTGGGGCTCACGGCCCTTGTTCAAGCGAAGCGATAAGAATTCTTTGCAGTAACACTCATTTAAATATGTTTAACCCTCATCTTAACCAACACAGTCCTTTAATTAGGTTTAAGTTTAAGTGGAATTGAATCACCTGAATCAGAGAGACAGCTGAGAGATTCACTATAACCTCTTCCTGTCAAGGCCTGAAGATGGCCCTGTTTTTCACTACTACTACACCAAGCCTAATATCTATAAAACTACACCTCGGTTGAGGGCTTGATGTGAAGCAGACAGTTGTACCGCGAGAAATCAAGTGTCAGGATTACTATGGGGAAGAAATGTTTTTCCTGTAAGCAAAGTAACCATGGCTCTCATTCCTTCAGGGAAACTAGTCTCTGCACTGTTTTAAGGCAATGACATAGATAAAAAAATATATATTTTGAAAAAATGTAAATAATGATTGCGGAGGGTATTGGTCTTGGCAACAGGGGAGTGGCAGGGTTGCCTTTGTTTTCCCATGTTTTGGAGGCCTTTGGAGCAGTGAGACTTTCCGGGGGCAGGTTTGGCACTCTCGCAGGGTGTGAGACTGAGAGAGATTGTGAACTGTTCCAAAGGCCATAATTATTCAATTAGTGTTCATTGGTGTAAATGGTAAGTAATTATTCACTTGACTGATTGTGTTTGTGTGTGAGAATGTGAGTGGGTGTGGTGTATGTGAATTGTCTAATGTTGAGTGATTGTGATTGGGTGTGTGAATGTGAGGGGGTGTGGTGTATGTGAATTGTTTGGTGTTGAGTGATTGTGATTGGGTGTGTGAATGATAGACAGGTGATTGCCTCATGAGTCCCACCTGAGCCAGGCAGAAAGTAAACCTATTTAAGAGCAGGTGGGGCGAGTAGGGGGTCAGTGTTAGTCTTGTGGTTAACGCGTAGCCTAAGTCTTGTCATTCATGTGTGTATTGTTGGTGTGAGTTGTGTCGGTTAATGTGTCACGTACTGTTTAGTGTTTGGATTCCCCCCGACGGGGGTTTCCACTTTTGAGGACGTGGAGTCTGTATGTGTTTGTTAAGTGACTGAGTAGAGTGCTTCTTGTTTGATTGTGAAGAGAGAGAGGAATGTGAAGAGAACTCTCACTGGAGAAGTGGCGAGTGTCTCTGTGTGCATGAGGTGGGAAGTCGCTGAATATGTGTGTGCCTGTCTGAGTTAGAGGGAATCCGGGCGAAGCAGGCACAGTGTGCTTCAGGATGTGGATGTGTGGAGGTGGGGGTGACGAGCCGCTGCGCGTGTGTGTTCCCACCTGAAAGCTTCACGGCGAGTATGGTGAAGACTTTGTGTTTTGTGTTTGTTTTATTTAACCGGCTCTCCCGCAGTTTCTCTCTCCTGGGGCTGGGAGAGAGACGGAAAAAAGATCTGGTCTGGAGACCGGCAAACCCCACTCCTCTGCCATGCCTTACCATCAGCTGCTCTGCTCCCATCCAGGGATTTGTCACGTTGTGCGTGACGGTGATATTTATGAATTGTGAATTATGAAACTCTTTTAAACTCTTATGAAAAAATTATGCTAACTCTTCTGGCGAATGAATGAATACTCTTTATAGCCACTGTATATGCAGTAAGTCTAACCCCCAAAATTCGGCAGTCCACACTTTTATCACATTTCATACGGGATACTTGCAGGTGTACCAGTTTATGGACAGGCTCAATACAGCATGTGATGACAGTTCTGCATGTATTTTACCCTCCAAATACTTACTGAATCTGGCCCTTAATTTAGTTTAACTTAAACCTAGGTTAAGTGAGCCTAGTTTAAACTCATGCCCAATCGAATCCAACTATACCCTCAATGAGTGAGATGATGTATGGAGTGTAGTTGTATGGCACTAAAAGAGCTCTTTATTGAAGTTTTGTTTGGTCGTCTGGGAGGATTGACACTGTCTATTTTGGCTGTTAAGCTTCTTAGAGAGAGAGAGTGAAAAGGGATAGGCCTACACAGCTACCAGGCCCCAGACACCAGCACAAGAGAGAGCGCAGACTGTGGCCTGGATTCTGGATAACAGGGAGAGCGGGGCATTCAGTTTACAATAAACACCAATAGAAATATATATTCATGAATGAAGGTAAATATATTTTACACACCACAATAATCAAATATAAAGTTTTCAATAATAATTCATTCAGTTCACACACAGCCCATTCACACATTATCCAAACCTTGTTTAAAATGGCTACTGGGGCAAGAAGGGTAGTTAGAGAGAGAAATAGAGAGACGAGTGTCCAGAGAATGAGGGGAATGAAGAGTGGCGAGAGAATAGCGGGTGCCATCCACAGCTCAATATTGTCCTTGAGGCGATGTCTGTTTGTGATTTGTGGCTTTTATGCCAAAACAATATTCCCATTCAAACCGTGAATTCCAGGGAGGGAGGGGGGTGGAGTAGTGTGACTGCTTCCGCGGATCCAAGAAGCGGTTCTGTGGAACCGAGTATCGAAAACTGTGCGGGGTCTGGTCTTTAAAACATCTACCATCCTGCCACAGACAAGACCGAGACAGATATGTGATTTACCCACTAATCACACCTGCCACTAATCACCCCTGTCTCTCTCTTAAAGGGGCAGTGCGCGATGAAGGCTGTGTGTAATCACCAGAGGGCCTACCCAGTCATATTAATCACTATTCCCCTGTTGACTAAGACACCAACCTATCACACTTGAAAAGTTGAAAAATAAACACCTGCACTGCCTTAGAAGAGATTCCACTCCAAACTCAAGCTGCCAGTCCTGAATGCAGGGCTCTCGCCTGTGCTGCATTCCGTTGTTTGTACCAAAGTTTAGCTGTAAGCGTCGTGCACAATTAACTCCTCATTAAAATTCCTTTTCATCGAATGTGAACCGAGGTGCCTCGTTACTCATGGGTTATATAAAAGCTTTTCTCCTGCTGCCCAGGGTCCTGTGAGCTTGAGCCGAATCTGCGTGTGCGGTTATCACCCTGATGGAATTGAGCTGCTCTATGCCTGATAAATCAGCTGCATGCACTCAGTAGTGCTTTATTCTTTATTTTATTGCAACTTCTGATGTTTTTCATTTGGCCACAGTATTAACCAGAGATGCAACCATAGGTGACCAATCACGCTCACCCTCTCTGTCCAATCACGCTCACCCTTTCTGTCCAATCACGCTCACCCCTTCTGTCCAATCACGCTCACCCTCTCTGTCCAATCACGCTCACCCTCTCTGTCCAATCACGCTCACCCTCTCTGTCCAATCACGCTCACCCTCTCTGTCCAATCACGCTGACTCTCTCTGTCCAATCACGCTCACCCTCTCTGTCCAATCACGCTCACCCTCTTCTCAAAAGCACAGAGGAGCTGCTTAAGATTGGCAGTAGATGGGCCTCCCGGGTGGTCTAGTGTTCAGCGCTGGCCACTGCAACCGGGGTTCCATTCCACCGACCGTGCCAGAGTCGGCTCTGGCCGGGAGTGCCACTAGGGGTGATAATTGGCTGTCCGCCCCAGGAAGGGGGGAGGGAAGCCGATATGAGCTTGCTGCGTATAGGAGTGGCTCTGTGTGCCGGATGGCTTGGCGAGTGCCGTCTCGGAGTAGACAATACTTCGCCCGTGTCACTGCCGGTCTCAGGGCTACAGCAGCGAACTCACAAGGGAGGGGAGGGAGAGGGATTCACATGAAAAAGAGAGGGTGTAATTGGATACTAAATTGGGAGAAAATGGGAGAAAAAACTAAAGATTGGCAGCAGATTGCATTGAATATTAATGTCTCGTTCTGCTCAGGTTTAAAATGATCTTGCGAAGCTGCTGAATCCAGGAGCCGTGTGAATGTGAAAGTGAGTGATTTCAGCTCCGCGGCAGGGCGTTGTGGAGTGGGCCAGAATTAACCTTAAGGGTGGAAATGAACTCGTCAGGACTCTGCTTTCTTTGGCATTCAGTCAGGAAGCGAAGCTCATTAAGGTCCAGACATTTCTGACTGAGAACTCCTTGATTACAAGGACATTCTGAATGCTGAAAGCCGGTTACTAACAAGTGTGTGCACTGTGCTCCAGTGTGTCATTTATACTGCCTTCTCTGTCTGTGCTGATTTGACATTGTGGACATTGAACCATATCTGCAATGGAGGCCAAACCGGGCCAGAGTGTGCGCTGAAAAGGCGTGCTGGCCTCTCTGATAGTGGACCTGGGACATTCACTAAACTGTGCTTCTGCCGTTCCTTAAATCTGATCAATTTCATTGAGAAAAATGAGCTAAATGAAGGTGCAGTACAAGACTGCTATTTGCCCCTGATTTTAAAACTCCAGCCTCAACAGCAGCAGGAGGCAGGAGCAGGGGCAGGGGCAGAGCAGGGGCAGAGGCAGGAGGCAGGAGCAGGAGCAGGGGCAGGAGGCAGGAGCAGGAGGCAGGAGGCAGGAGGCAGGAGGCAGGGGCAGGAGCAGGAGCATCAGGAGCAGGAGCAGTATCAGGAGGCAGAGGCAGGAGGCAGGAGCAGGGGCAGGAGGCAGGAGGCAGGGGCAGGAGGCAGGGGCAGGAGGCAGGAGCAGGAGCAGGGGCAGGGGCAGGAGCAGGGGCAGGGGCAGGGAGGCAGGAGCAGGAGCAGGGGCAGGAGCAGGAGGCAGAGGCAGGAGCAGGAGCAGGGGCAGGAGGCAGAGGCAGGAGGCAGGAGCAGGAGCAGGAGGCAGGGGCAGGAGCAGGAGCAGGAGCAGCACAAGCTCTGCTTACATGACTCTTATGAGGAGATACCTAACCTAATCATTTAGATTGCCTCCTGTTTAAAGTTTGGTATGAGCAAAAGTACATTATAATATAAAGTAAATGCTCTCATATTTTGGTTGGTCCGATACGGTGTGCGCTGCCTGTCAGGGACACGGTTCAAAACCCGCCTCTACCAGACTGGCCCTGGCCGGCAGCCCCTAAAGGAGGTCTGGCACCCCTGGAGCTCAAGCCACGGTATGCGGTGTGACCGGGAGCCAGAGCATGTGCACTAAGAGTTCCTAAAGTGCTTCTATGCGTAGTGGTGGCATCTCTGATGAGCCTTAAGCCATACTCCCACTCAGATGGGATTTCATGTGAAATGTTTTACCAGTTTTTAGAGCACAATGTCCAATGTTTAATCGCAATGGCAGAGATGGCAGTCTGACACAATGTAATTAAGGATCTTTATTTACTATGTTACATAGTTTTTTACACAAGGTAATTGGAATGTATCTTTTCGCATACCTCTCCTAGATGCACACACACCATCAGAGAGGTCTGAGCATAGGGTCAGCCATAGTACAGCGCCCCTGGAGCAGTTTAGGGGTTCAGTGCCTTGCTTAAGGGCACTTCAGCAGTGCCCCAGGAAGTGAACTGGCATCCCTCACGGTTTCCAGTTCATTGTTTTTTCGTTTGGCCTTCCTGGGATTTGAACCAGCAACCCTCCACTTGCCAGCCCGTGTCACTAATCCCTGATTGCCTGCTGGGATGTGGAACATTGAACTTATAGTGTCTCTGCTGTTAGAAACACAACAAAGTGTAACAACATTTCTGAGGAGTTGAGGGATCAAATTGTGTATGATTTTAAAAACGAAATGCATGTTGGAGCAGACACAAATATTGTCTAGACCTAATAATGAACATTTACACAGTATTTTATTACACAGCAATTATGATAATGAGCTGATTTATGTTTGTATTATAGATGTACTCTTTTCAGCATGGGACCTGCTTGCTGTACATTAGGAAAAGAGAAGTTCGTAGCGTGCATGTACATCGTGTAGACATGCTTTGCTTTTATGTATTTTTATCTAAATAAAAATACATTCCCATTGTGTTAGATTTAGGCGAAGACAATAATTGTCCAGCCACTCTGCCACTCTCCCTATGACATCAATGAGCAGCTTGGTTCTGCCATGTGTGTACAGTACCGTGTCTTCTGTGCCATGTGTGTACAGTACCGTGTCTTCTGTGCCATGTGTGTACAGCACCGTGTCTTCTGTGCCATGTGTGTACAGCACTGTGTCTTCTGTGCCATGTGTGTACAGCACTGTGTCTTCTGTGCCATGTGTGTACAGTACCGTGTCTTCTGTGCCATGTGTGTACAGCACCGTGTCTTCTGTGCCATGTGTGTACAGCACTGTGTCTTCTGTGCCATGTGTGTACAGTACTGTGTCTTCTGTGCCATGTGTGTACAGCACTGTGTCTTCTGTGCCATGTGTGTACAGCACTGTGTCTTCTGTGCCATGTGTGTCCAGCACTGTGTCTTCTGTGCCATGTGTGTACAGCACTGTGTCTTCTGTGCCATGTGTGTACAGTACCGTGTCTTCTGTGCCATGTGTGTACAGTACCGTGTCTTCTGTGCCATGTGTGTACAGCACTGTGTCTTCTGTGCCATGTGTGTACAGCACCGTGTCTTCTGTGCCATGTGTGTACAGCCATGTGTGTACAGTACGTGTCTTCTGTGCCATGTGTGTACAGCACTGTGTCTTCTGTGCCATGTGTGTACAGTACTGTGTCTTCTGTGCCATGTGTGTACAGCACTGTGTCTTCTGTGCCATGTGTGTACAGTACTGTGTCTTCTGCATGCAGCTGAATGTAGACATTCTGACACACTGGTACACAGACTGAACAGCAATGGACCCAGAATTAATCTCTGGGAAACTCCCATTGAGCATTTTCCTGCAGATGATCAATCATTATTCAATCTTACATATTGTTTCTTGTTAGTTAAGCGTGATTCCGTAAAAAGAGATATGAAAGTGGAATAGCTTCGAGAGGAGGACAATGTGGTCGACTGTCGAACGCTTTCTGTCGAACTCCCCCCCATCTCACTGGGATTTCATCTCCGGGAAAAAGCCACTTGCTGTTTCAGTCGAGTGAATGCTCTGAGGAAAATGACCTACGTTCAGAAAAGCAGCCAGTTATTCAGCAACAACCTTTTATGAAACTTTCCACATAACTGGCAAAACACTGAATAGTCCATAATTGCTCACTTCAAAGCACCTCCAGGTGGGAGTGTATACTTCCATATGCTGGGGAACGTATATTCTTTTACTTAGAAATTAATCAGATGTCTTTGAAAATACAGTGCAACTATATTTTAAAATATGCAAACATATTCTTGGATTTAGAGATTTTGGGGTAAAGACTTACATGAACTCTACCTTTATGAGGCATCCATGAAGCATTCATAAGCACAAATGATTAGATTATAGTTCCAGTAAATATTTATGAATGTTTTATCATATTTCTTTATAAAGAATTCATAAGCACTCCCCCAAAAAGATGACATAGCTTGGTGAAGTAGTATATATGAATGCTTTGTCATATGTTTGCATAATCATGTTATAAGGCTGTTTTGTTAAAAGCTACATAACAGAATGTATCACGAATGAGTCAAAATTAATTTATTATATCCATTTAACAAACATGATCAATTTGACCTGAGCATTTTGGACATAATACCAAACACACAATGCCTTCATGGTAAATACATGGTAAATACATTAGCACACAAACATATTATGGTAGTTTCATCAAACTAGAGTAGAATGTATGTTATGAGTAAATGTAACGGAGCTGTGTGTAACGGAGTTGGTTCTGCCTGCAGAAGTTTCGAACCGAGGATCTCGATGCGACAAGAGAGTGATTTAGCCCGCTGAGCTAAAGACTCAAGTCCCTAACTCTGGGAACTAATCACACTCTTATCCACATCACTTTCTGTAGCGGACGCTCACGTACCAGAGCACACCCGCTACATAGACGTATTGAAAAGCCTCTGAAGTCATTTTGCATACATCAGCTACGTATACAAAATGATATGTGAGAAATGACAAGAGGGTTAATAACACACACAGTATGGCTTCATGGATGATTTCGATGCAGTTAATGCAAATGTTCATGTAAAGTCAGGACAATTATACCTTTAATTATGTATTTAAAAACTATAGAATAAAAAGCCATACATTTTGACATAAGGCTTTATAACCCATACAGTAAGGCTTCATGGATGATTTCAATGTAGTGAATGTACAGCAGTGGTGGGCCGTCAGGGGCTGCAAGACCTTCTCTGCTGGCCTAAAAAATATCTGAATCACAGACTGATGTTAATTATATTTTGTCCATGAATACTTATTAAATAATTCCAAATGGTCTGTCCGCTTCCTTTCATAGCTTTTCCCCTGGTTGCGCTGCGTCCAGACGTGTATTTTCATATTAAAGCATTTAACCAATCACATTTCAGCCATCATTTGTTGCCACGGTCAAAGAAATCTGCCTGGAGGCCTTCACAATCAATTCTGAAGGCCCTGTAGCATAAAATAAGTGTTGATCAAACTGTTGCTTCAACCAATCAAATTTTGAGTTGGAGACACCAAGGCCTTCTAGAAGGCCTAGGTACGTCAGCGTATTCACACCCTTTGATTGGATAGTCAGAGAGTGTCTGACTATGATGTAATGTGATTGGTTAAATGCTTTAATATGAAAATACACGTCTGGAAGCAGCAACCAGGGGAAAAGCTATGAAAGGAAGCGGACAGACCATTTGGAATTATTTAATAAGTATTCATGGACAAAATATAATTAACATCAGTCTGTGATTCAGACATTTGAGCGGACATTTTCAGCCCTAAAGCGAATTAAAACTTATGCCAGAAATACATCAGGGCAGGCTCGACTTTCAGCATTAGCTTCAATGGCGATAGAAAATGACTTCTTGATGGAACTGAAACACACGGATAATCTGTAGGACAGAGTAATTGAACTCTTTTTGAGGAAAGAAAGGAGGATGGATTTTGTGTACAAATAATAAGGATTTTTTGGTGAGTAAAATGTTGCTATTTTCCTAAATAATATTGCAATTTTATGAGGTTATTATTGATGTTTCATGTTACGATCTTGTTTAGCTAGCTATCTAACCAGCTAAGTTTATGTAATAAACATGAGCTGTGACTCGAATAAAAATAGCGATCATAAAACAGGTCAGCTAGCGCTTTTTCTTATTATGATCAGTGTGTTTGTATGATTTAATGAAGTGGCTAACTTATTATAGCTAACCACCTTAGTCTTTAACATTAACTTTGTATCATTCAATTTTTAATAACAAGCTAGCCAGCATGCAAGGCAGATAATAACATGGCACGGCAGGCTGCATTACAAAATGTTATAGATAGCATAACTATCCCACACTGAACACAGGCTGGTTCTGGTTCTGCCGATCCGGTCTCGCGGTGAGAAGAGAACCGTGTCTCTCTGGTGGCAGCAGTGAGTTGTCTTTCTGTAAGCACAGATTCTCACCCGCTGTGATGAGGCAGGCCTGGGTCTGTGAGAGGGGACAGTGACCCCCCCGTCTTCCTCTGTTATGTCCTGTCCCTACACCGTCCCCATAGCCCCATGTTTATACTGCATTTCTGCATAATAAGAATAAGATGGTTTTTATAGCCATAAAATAGTTGAGGGGTAGATCGATTCAGACGGAGCCATAGGCGTAGCGTGGGGGGTGTTACCGCCCCCGGTCCGCGAAATAAATAAACTGGTCTCAGCTTTCTCTCGCGTGTACCCCCCCCGCGGGAAAATGAAACCGGTGAAAGGTTGGGCACCGTTACTGCGCTACGCCACTGGGCAGAGCACTACTGAAGGCCTAGGTGTGAAATGCATGGCCCGCCACTGATACATTGGATAAATCTGTATGTGGGGAACAAATTATATATGAATTCTAATGAATTGCAGCCAAATGATTATGTTTTACGTTGGTAGCCATTTTTGTTTGCCGCACACTTCCTTTCCAGACTGTTAGCTAATGTTAGTGAATGTCCCTGGTGAACAGAAACCAGTTTGATTGTGTTGGCGATTGTTAGCTAACATACAGATCTCTTTTGCGTTTCTTTCACCACATAGCTCTGTGAAACTGGCAAATGTTGCTAGCCTCAATAACAAACTTCTGGTGGAAGATTTTCAAAATGAAAGTCTCGTAAATAAAATAAAAATTTTCTTTTTTTCCTGTTAGTAAAATTGGGGATAATGTAAAAATTATGAGCTAAATATAACTGCTGCAGCCTCCTGCAAGCATGAAGAAGTGTTATTGGGTGTGACCTCATTACTTTATGTGCATGTGTCCATGGTTACCTTGTCCCATGACCTCAGCACCAGTAGGATTTGGGTCAATCCTAATGTCCATGCTCTTTTAAAAATGAATTATTTTTGGTCATTTCCATGAAATGCGTTGTATTCCCCTGGCAGTACATTATGTGCTTGTGTTTGTTTCCATTTTATAATCTTAAACAGCCAATTTGCTCTCCACCATCAACAGCCTTTGCCGGTTATTCTTTCATGGCAGTCATTTAGTTCCGTGAGCGTGTTTGCCATCGAATGCGCACAGTTAGGCTCGTGGAACAAGGCCAGCTGCCTCTCTGGAGGCGTGCGGTGGAAAGGATATGAGTCCTTAAACGGGTTTTGATCCTGTTTCAGTGCCTGTGTTTCTGCGCCCGGAGACCAGGCCAAAACCACAGGAGGCACCGCTGGTGAGACACTTTACATCCCCACCACTCCCAGTGCTGCGGTTCTGTAAGCAAACTGTGTTTGGCAGTCAGCTCCACAAGTGAGCACTAACGCCTGCCCACACTGCCATCATGTAGTCCACGTCTCACACATTAGCAGAGGGAGGGAGCTAGCAGTACAGAACACACCTCAGCTGTCCCAAAACAACTGATATATATAGATATTATATGGCTATCTTCAAGTTAGAGTTGTCACTTAAGAATGTGACCTTTTGACCTTTAGTAAACAACCATATGGCCAGGTGGGCGTGTCCCAGTGACGGTAACTAGGTGGGCGTGTCCCAGTGATGGTAACTTTAAATTAATTAATAATTCTGGGTAATATGCAAATCAAGACCCATTACATAACTACTTTCAGATTTTTGCATTTGCAAAGAATATATCAATGCTTTGTATATTTACATTTATTTTTTGACCATCTAAAAAAGGTGGCTGGTTACATCAAAGCCGTGGACATGCCACTGGTACTCCAGTACAACCAAACACCAAGTCTAGTTGCCAGCAACCCAAGGACTGAGAAGCGCAACTGAAGCTGCAGTCTTCAGTATCACCTAGGATGCCTTTTCGGCTTTATACCAAAAAAGGCAAGTGGGGGTGCTCAACCAAAGCCATGGACAGTCCACTGTTACTTCGGTATACCCTGCCGCCCCATCAAGGGGTGCCCATCATAGCCTTCGCAGCCAGTTTGTGGCTGCAGTCCTCAGTATCCCCACACCAGGCCATCAGGCTCCAGCTATGGTTCAAGGATCTTCAAAAAGATTCAGTTAACGTCTGTGTTCTCGTTAACACTATCTAGGATTTCTCTCTACTTCCCCCATTGATGGTGACTCATTATAGCGACTACTCAGGGTTAAGAACATAAGAACATAAGAATACATAATGATGAGAACGGGCCGTTCGGCCCATCTAGGCTCGTCATGTCCTAATCTAAAGAGTATCTAGTACTGCATCTAGCCTGGACTTCAATAGTATCAAACTCTCTACTACCACCCACCACAAACGTGTGGTTCATATGCAGCGTTGTTTGACCTAACCAGAGTACCACGAACACTCTGAAGCAGCCAAAGATCAGTAAACATTAGTAGGCAATACTGCTGCTGATAAAAAAAATAATAATCCATCCACCCGGAACATGTGGACAGGCTGTCTCCTCAATGCAGCCATCTCCTGCCAATCCTCATCAGCTCAGGACAGCTCATGACCACTTTTAAGTAACTGCCAAGTTAGGAGTACTTTAAATTCTAAAGAATCTTGATAACAAGGTTTTATTCCTAAGAGTGAAATTTGCATCACATACAATTTCTGATGACTTAGAAGCTCTCTCACTCGGAGCTTAATAACTACCAGCCCAGCGTTTCCACCCGACGCACAGGGAATTAGTCTTGATTGCACTCAGATTCCTGGAGCTCAGTGGGAGAAATGATTGATTTTCTCTTCGTCATATTCCAGTTCTAGTTTCTCATCCTGTACTGCAGGTTTAAAGAGGAGAGAACACAGGCACCAGGTGCAATACGCCTATAGCAGAGAGGAGAGGAGAGGAGAGGAGAGAGGGAAGGCACAGATGGAGAAAGAGAGGGGGGAAACAAGATCAGGACACAGATGAAGGGAAGAGAGAGGAAGGGATCTGTCTCTGAAGGAGAGAAGAGAGACAGAGGAGAGAGAAAGAGCATCATGTGATATGAAGAGAGAGAATGGACAGGGGATTGTATACTAATTTTCCAACACTACGACTTGTGTATTATACTTTGCCAATATTTACTCTTATGTAAGTCATGCCAATACATTGAAGTAGAGAGGAGGAAAAATATAATAGTGAGGGAGAGCTGAGAGAGTGGGAGAATGAGAAAGGGTGCGTAGGGGAGAGAGAAGCGTGAGAGAGATGTGCTTGTGAATGTGTTTTAGAGCCCTTGGCCAGCCTCTGTGGCAGGCTAATCACAGACACATTAAAGCCCACCTCTGCTCCTGAGCTGCCACTCATCACTCATCGGTGTGAAGGCCCTGCCCTTTCTCCCCTCACCCGCATACCGTGTCACGTCATCATCCACCTTCAGCGATGAACCAGAGCTCTCGGTCGTGCGTAACAGTCGGAGCTGTATGGAGAGCAGGGAAGACTAAATTCCCACGTTTCTTTCTCTGGGGGCCTCAAATGTTATGGGTTTGTCGAAAGGACTGTTTGATCACTGAAATGGGAGTTAGCAATTAGCCTGTGAGCAGTAAGGTTTTTTGTAAATAATTTTTTTCTGGTACTGTAAATGTTTTGGGCCCCTTTCCGGTAATTTCCAGAACAACGTACATGATACACAATCACCTCCTTGACATTTGACCAAAACAAACCAGATTCTTTGGTACACGACCCTTCCATGGCCTGTGACCATGGACAACAATACAAACAGGCTTGAATTGTATGTCTGAAATTTAGAGTGTGTTTTCTGTATTACTGCAAACACTGCACTGGTGTTCAGGGTCAAAATATCATTGTTTATAAGAAGTTCTCAATTGACCTTCCTGGTTAAAGAGGGTTTAACAAGCCAGGGTGAGAGAGAGAGAGATAGAGAGCAATAGAGAGAGTGAGAGAGAGAGAGAGGGTGAGAGAGAGAGTGAGACATTACATTTACATTTACATTTTTGGCATTTAGCAGACACTCTTATCCAGAGCGACTTTTACATGGAACCCATTTACACAGCTGGATATTTTACTGAAGCAATTCAGGTTAAGTACCTTTAGCTCAAGGGTACAACGGCAGTGCCCCTACCTGGGAATCCCACCAGCAACCTCTGAGTTACAAGTCCAGCTCCCTAACCATTACACTACACTGCTCCCTAACCATTACACTACACTGCCTGCCTGAGTGAGAGTGAGAGAGAGGGTGAGAGAGTGAGAGTGAGATAGGGAGAGAGAGAGAGGCACTTATTAAAGTCTGCACGGCAGACGCTGCCCAAGACACTGAAGAGAGGGATATCTCAAATATAGCCTGGGCCCAAGGGGGCAGGGCACCTGCGAAACGATGCTGGACCCTATTATGGGCTTTTTTGAGGTTGCCATGGAGCTTCATCGACAGCCAGAATGAATGAGCCATCCCAGATGGTTGAGGATTACATCCACGTTTTAATTTCTTTAATATGACTTAATAAACAATATGTTCTCATGAACATTAATGTGGGTTCAACTCCTTCGGCAATCAATTAGAGGGAGGGTGCACTCAAAATGGTGGGGGGTAATTTATACTACTTTGTGAGAGCAGAATTAAATGTTGCCTTATCAGCAAGTGCAGCGTGTCTGTGTGTAAGTCTGGAGCTGTGGAACAGCTGGACTGTTTCCCGCCGTGACAAAATGAGGAAATCACAACTGTGTATGATGAGAGGCGACGGGCTTCATAATGTTAATGTTGATGAGGTGTGATCATCAACAGCAGTTTTATTTAATCTGTAAACTACCTTAGAGTGCGCCAACAAACATGGGCACGGTTTTTGATCCATTTTTAAAAGAACTTATTCTCCAATAGTTATTTTCTGGAGGCAACTTCAGGCAGTTTTTCTCTGCCACTTTTGCAGCATTTAGTGCAGCCAAATTATATGTTTGTGTTGGTATTTACATTTTAAATTTGTTGATCAAAAAAATAAATTACAAAGAGATGAAAGCTGGGAGTGGCGATGTCTGTGTGGTTAGCCTATACTTTCAACTGAATATGGCAGTTATTTGAAGTTTTGCTAACAATAAATAGCTGTATATTAATACTAGTGTTGGACTTTTTAGTGTTGCCTTATTGTGTCATTATGTAATTGTATTGTTGTTTCATTGTCTGGAGTGATTCCACCTGTGTCTCGTTTCGGTCATTATTTAAGCTGTCTGTTGTCTGTTAACTTTGCTCTGTCTTGAGTGGTTGTTCCTCGTGTTTGCTTGCGTCAGTGTTCGTTCAGCCATTTAGAGTTTCTTGTTCCTAGCATTGTTGGTTTGATTTCTTCAGTGTTTTGTAGTTCTTTATATTTGTTTTATTTCTTCATTGTTTGATTGTATATTTAGTTTAATTCTAGTTTAATGTCATTGTTTCAAAGCCTGGCTATTCTGTGCATACAGGGTATGATTCCTCCCCCCGCCCCATTACATTTTACAATAGTTAGGCTAGGGCCTGGCTATTGGGCTATAGCCCCGGACCATTTTGGGCAAATGAATAAATTTTTTTGAGTATATTATTGACTGTGTTTGACATTTAGCATTACTGATACAACCATGAACACTGCACTGCAAGTGTTAAATGTAGCCCATCCCTCTCCCCCTAACGCCTGTTGTCATGCACGGTACATCACGCTCTCATTGGCTAGCGCATGAGACTCTCTTACTTGGGGCCACCGGCGGTGGTTGACTTTGAGACGTTCCAGTCTGTGATCTTTGCGCTCGCAGTGGGTTGATGGGTCACTGCTATAAAAGTTAGTCTACTATTATAAAAGTGATGATCAGATATATCTAACATATGAAATATGCCATTACATTTACGATCAGGGGAAATTCTCTATTGGTAGCTACATGGGAGAATTGCAGGTGGTATGCAGTGGGAATAATAGATGAATGAAAAAAATATGAATAATATTATTAATATTGAACAATAAAACATAATATAGAAATGATTTACGAATATAATATAAATGTAGTAATCCCCAACAGGTTCATAAAGAGTTAAAAATACATCAGGTTTTTTCCTGAGTGCCAAAGTTGGTTGGTTTGGTACAAATGTCTCTTTCTAACACAATCTCACAAGCAAGCGGAACTGCCAGTAGATTTGAGGGAAATTAAATGGATGAGAAGTGAGAATAGAGAGGAGGGAAATGAGTGAGAGAGTTAAGAGTGAGTGTTCATTACTGAAAATATGTGAAAACATTCACGACGTCAGTGTCGGTGTGTAGCATTCAACGGGAATAGAACATGGGATGACGATAACGATTGAGAATGAGCAGGATTGGCTTTACTTTTAAACTCAAGGGCTGTTACTTTTCGCTTTGTTGCAAGTGCTTAATGGCATACACTAGGGGTATTCAAGGCTAGGCTCGATCCAGTGTTAGACACTCTAGCCTTTGGATAAACTAAGCATGTGAGCAGATTAGTGGTAGGAACGGACGAGCAGTGTTGGGCTGAATGGCCTGTTCTCGTCTCCCCCTTATGTTATGTTATGTTATGTTATGTTATGTTATGTTATTATAAATATAAAAACTACAATTATACGTTAATTGCATTGTTTACATTAAACATATGTTTAGTACACCATAAGTAAAATTATGGGTTATTATCTAGATGAGGTCGTGGGCTCAGCCCTGGATGTTTATAACGTGACCTACACCTCCCAATAAAGATTCACGATGAACACATTTCACCCACCAAAGCTATCTGGACAACATAACCTGCCATGTAAATATCTCCAGTACATTACTAGCTAGTGTTTGAGTGAGTGAGTGTGTGAGTGAGTGAGTGAGTGAGTGTGTGTGTGTGTGTGTGTGTGTGTGTGTGTGTGATAACACACACCACTTCATTCCCTCCCCCACAACCATTAAATCAAACTAACTGCACTGGTTTGTGTGTGTGTGTGTGTGTGTGTGTGTGTGTGTGTGTGTATGTGGAGTTATGCAGGATTCCATTCCAGTTTGTTAGGTTACAATCAATCAATCAATCAATCTTTATTTTTGTATAGCGCCATTTACAAACAGGTTGTCACACAGCGTCACAATTGGCATTTTCCAGACACCATTCACCCATTAGACTGTGTCCTGGCCCCTTAAAAGGCGATCGAGATGAACTCCTGGAGGGAGTGGGTCACAGCAGACACATTCACCCATTAACTGTCCCCCCTAGCCCTGTTCAGTGCCCCCCTGCAGGCCCTCTCTGCCTGGCACCCCCCTCCACTGGGATTTAAGCGGGCCGCAGCC
Organism: Aldrovandia affinis; assembly: GCA_029706075.1. Classification (NCBI taxonomy): domain Eukaryota; kingdom Metazoa; phylum Chordata; class Actinopteri; order Notacanthiformes; family Halosauridae; genus Aldrovandia; species Aldrovandia affinis. The sequence goes on along the minus strand of JAINUG010000437.1, from coordinate 109,474 downwards.
AGCCAGTACCCAATCACAGCGCTGACATCATAGTGAGCTCACAATGGTGTCAATCAGCAATCTTCCTTCAGGGCCCTGGTTCCCAGTTTCACAGAATTTGTTTTCGATAAAATTATGGTACTAAAAATTATGTAAATCTTCATGCTTTATTCTCTTGAACAAAATGCACATAATTAATCAACTCCAATGTTATATTTTTTCTTCCTCTTCATATTTCATAGCGATCTTTAACCTGTTTGCAAAACTTTAGGGACAATAAAGTTGTTGGTTCAATAAAAAAAGATTGTGAAATCAATCAGAGGACAATCAAACTTCTTGTTTCCGCATGTGGTCGGACTCACCAGCGATGTGGAAACTCATTGCCAAGCCCCTAGATCTGTTCCACACACCTGGCCCAATGGATTTGTACAACTTGCACGTGGTCCATTCTGCTGGATTACTCCAGAAGGACCTTCGGCAGCCAGCTGACCCGGGACCTGTGGACTGGTCGCCCATTGGACACGTTAAGTGAATCAACATCTCATCTGTTGTTGTGTGGCATATGCTATAACTTCCTGTGTATTGTAGCGGCTAAATTAACGTTTTGCTGTTTTCCTTCTGACTGTTTAAATATGGTTTGTTAAGCAGCTTACCTATTCATTTGAGTAATTTTCCTTTCTTATTTTATTTTTAGACCTCGTTAGACCTCGTTAGATCCTGTATGGTTGCCGCATTAGAAGGTAGAATTAGATGGCGCTGTAATTATAATGAGTTGATTGATAGACATCACTATATTGATTATATTAATGAAGGTTATAATTGTTGATAGGTTGGTTGTCCTGTCCTCTGTTCTGCACAAATTGGGTTCTACTGGCTAACATCCTCACCAAATAAATATAGAATCTGTGTACGTTGAGTCCCATGCTAACATCACTCACCCCCTGTGGCACAACGCACAGCTTGCAGTGTAGAAATGTGTCACTGGCTCAAAGGCAAGTGTATAATATGAGTGGACGTGCTCCCCACATGAGTGCAAGTGAAATAGAGATGGCACGAGAGTGTAGTGCAATTAGCCACTTACCAGTTAGTGTGTGCTCTCCTGTCATCTACTGTCACTATGATGGTCCAGGTGTCACTTAACTGCTGGTTGAGTGGTGTCTCCATAGTAACAGCTCTTCTTTTTAGTCCCCACTGTTGTGTTCTGTACCAGCAGTTCCAGTTCTAACTGCCAGAAACCCGAACCCTGACCCTAACTGCTGAGTTTTTCTGTGTACAGTTTTTCTGTTTTCAAACTGCCAAAAATTTGGATGTAGCGATGTGTCTTTTACTTTAAGAGTTTAAGAGTAAAAAAAACAAAATGTTTTTTTGACTGCCTGCTTCACGCCGACACTGTTATCCACTACAGCAGACACCTGCTGTCAAAGCCGGGACAGTGGAAGAGACCAGGAGAATTACACTGCATGAGGGGATCGTGTGTCCCTCATCGGCATCAAAGCTGTCCGTCCCTAACTTCTAATGCGCAGAGCCCACAAAGATAAGCACAGGTTGGAACGTTAAGTGCTAAATACAGGAAAGGCCCTCGTTACAGTGGCAAATCAGAAGGCATGGAAATAGATATGGGATAAATATATTAATTTCCCCTGTTTGTGGTCAACAAGATCAATGAGTGAATGAAAAACATGATACTGTATATATACTATACTCTCTATACTGAGCTCTGAGCTCTCCAGCGCTCATTTAATAACTCCAAATTTGCATTGATTTCCAAGCGAGGCAAACTGATGCCGTGTCTGGCTGTGGATCATTTGATATAAACATTACCGATGCCCGTGGCAACACAGCACATATGAGGCCACGTATTTATTTCCTGTTTTGTCCCCCTGGAAATAAGAATCTAATACCATTCCCCAATGAGTCTCCCTTCTCAAACACAGAACACTTTTTTTTATTTGCCAAGGAAATGAATGTGCTAATGAAATGTGTGTTATTCTCCATGTGGGATGGGATGGGGGTGCGTGGGGGATCCCAGAGGTATCTATCTTTATGGTTCTGTGTGGCTCAGTAGGTAGAGCGTGGTTCTGTGTGGCTCAGTAGGTAGAGCATGGTTCTGTGTGGCTCAGTAGGTAGAGCATAGTTCTGCGTGGCTCAGTAGGTAGAGCATGGTTCTGTGTGGCTCAGTAGATAGAGTGTGGTTCTGTGTGGCTCAATAGGTAGAGCATGGTTCTGTGTAGCTCAATAGGTAGAGCGTGGTTCTGTGTGGCTCAATAGGTAGAGCATGGTTCTGTGTGTCTTAGTAGGTAGAGGATGGTTCTGTGTGTCTCAGTAGGTAGAGCATGGTTCTGTGTGGCTCAGTAGGTAGAGCATGGTTCTGTGTGTCTCAGTAGGTAGAGTGTGGTTCTGTGTTTCTCAGTAGGTAGAGTGTGGTTCTGTGTGTCTCAGTTGGTAGAGCGTGGTTCTGTGTGGCTCAGTAGGTAGAGCATGTTTCTGTGTGGCTCAGTAGGTAGAGCATGGTTCTGTGTGTCTCAGTAGGTAGAGCATGGTTCTGTGTGGCTCAGTAGGTAGAGTGTGGTTCTGTGTGGCTCAGTAGGTAGAGCATGGCGCTGACAACACTCCGGTTGTGGGTTTGATTCCCATTGGGGCCACATATACTGAAAAATGTATGCATTCACTAGTGTAGGTCGTTTTGAATAAAAGCATCTGCTAAATGGAATATGTTATGTTATGTATGACCTCACCCCCACTCTGCCTTTGAGACGGTCCTGGATGAGTTACAGATGGCGGTGCGGTGAGCAGTGGTGCTCATCTCACGGTTAATGAAACAAAATCCTTCAGCATAACAGACCATAATATCTCTGCAACTTGGAAACACATTAACTGAATGGATCATGTGACCACCGCCCACCACAAAAGCAGGTCTCTGGTATCGTTTGTCATGTTCGAACAGGATTTGTTGCCCTTGCCTCCAGGGCAAGAATGTTTTGCTAGTAATAGTATGCATAAAAATGCATTTTTTAACATTGAAAAACACCTTTAGGTTTGAAATTAAAAGGTTCTATCTACCTTTTCCAATCAGGAAACACAATACTGATCAAATAGCCAATCAATTGTTAGTTTGTTACTGGGTCTTATTAATCGCGATCAAGCAGCTATGGTTTCTTAGATACTGTAGATCATAGGGATACGCTATCTCAGACAATGATACAAATAAATGGTATGCCTGAATGAAGTGCTTTAAATTGTATGACTGCTCCTTGAGCGTGCTATGATAGTTAAATATGATAGTTACCAAACTAGCCAGATAGTAGTTATTGATATAAACACAATGTGAATCCTATATGTAGTTTAAATATCAACAAAAAATCATATATATATTTTCAGTGTCAGATAGAACCATACTGAATTGAACTAAAAAGGCCACTTTTAAGTTACAAGGTTCTATCTGCAAATGTCTCCCCTAAACAAACCTCTCAGAGTAGTCCAAGGCCCTCGAAACTGCCTGATTAGTGTATTTCAGATGATAAATTGTGTGTCATTAGTGACATCTCAGAACTATGCTTTTTGCAGATAAAACCATGTTACACTAAGGTCTTTATATACAACTTTTGTGTTAGTTGCCATGGCAGCATAGATTGTTATGCCAGTTGTGTCAAAGCAACTAGAAATGCTAACGGGTTGGAGCATGCGCTCAATGCTAGAGATGCTAACAGGAAGGAGCATGCTCAATGCTGGAGATGCTAACAGGAAGGAGCATGCTCAATGCTGGAGATGCTAACAGGAAGGAGCATGCTCAATGCTGGAGATGCTAACAGGAAGGAGCATGCTCAATGCTGGAGATGCTAACAGGAAGGAGCATGCTCAATGCTGGAGATGCTAACAGGAAGGAGCATGCTCAATGCTAGAGATGCTAACAGGAAGGAGCATGCTCAATGCTGGAGATGCTAACGGGAAGGAGCATGCGCTCAATGCTGGAGAGATGCTAATGCTGGGATTGAGCATGCTCAATGCTGGAGATGCTAACAGGAAGGAGCATGCTCAATGCTGGAGATGCTAACTGGAGGAAGGAGCATGCTCAATGCTGGAGATGCTAACGGGAAGGAGCATGCTCAATGCTAGAGATGCTAACAGGAAGGAGCATGCTCAATGCTGGAGATGCTAACGGGAAGGAGCATGCGCTCAATGCTAGAGATGCTAACAGGAAGGAGCATGCTCAATGCTAGAGATGCTAATGGGAAGGAGCATGCTCAATGCTAGAGATGCTAACAGGAAGGAGCATGCTCAATGCTGGAGATGCTAACGGGAAGGAGCATGCTCAAAGCTGGAGATGCTAACGGGAAGGAGCATGCTCAATGCTAGAGATGCTAATGGGAAGGAGCATGCTCAATGCTGGAGATGCTAACGGGAAGGAGCATGTTCAATGCTAGAGATGCTAACGGGAAGGAGCATGTTCAATGCTAGAGATGCTAACGGGAAGGAGCATGCTCTGCTACACACTTCATATAAGTGGGCATGTTGTCATAGGAGGACTGATGTATGATGCTCCCGGGATGTTGTGTTTGCCCTTCGCTGGGTCAGTTCATCCAGTGCAGAGGGAAGGACTCTTAATTACCTCGGGTCACTGTGCCACGCTCAATAACCCAGCGCTCTCTCCTCCGCTCGTGAAGGGCTCAGCATCTGTGCCAGGAACACAGAGCCAGCACTCCATCAGCTCCTGTGGCAGCTCAGGTCCGGGCTGGTCACAAATAAGGCCTTCATCTCCTGCATGTCACGGTGCCGTGAATGATAAGAGGAAAATATGGATTCAATCCACAATGTGCTGCTGAAATACTGAATTTACTCTGGCCTCACTCCGTGTGTGCATGCGTAGAAATATATAGTACCAGTCAAAAGTTTGAGTACACCTGCTGGAAACTAGGTTTGTCTAATAATTGACAATGTTTTACACTGTATAAGTTTCTGTAAATACTTGAAAATGACAAAAAACACACGTAACAATAAACATAAGGAACATCAAAGCAATGTTCAAGAAAATTGAATTGAAAATGTAATCTTGGATTCCTCAAAATAGCCAACCTTTGCCTTGATAACAGCCTCACAAACACGGGCCATTCGGTTAATAAGTTTCAGCAGGAAATCACCCATCATGTCTTCCCAGCTCTTCTGCAGCAATTCCCAGAGACACTTGTGGGTTGCTTTGCTTTTACTCTTCTGTCCAGTTTGTCCCATACAAGTTCTATGGGATTGAGGTCTGGACACTGGGCAGGCCAGGGCATTCGTTTGAGTTGCCCTCCACATTCCTCCTCCCAGTCCTGTTCACACTGTACACCAATAACTGTACAAGTCAGTCACAAGCCTGCCACACCATCAAATCTGCAGACGGCACAGCCATAGTGGGACTCATCTCTGGAAACAGTGAAGACAACTACAGGATGGAAATAAACAGGTTTCCAAAATGGAGCGACAATCACTCACTGCAACTCAACACCAATGATACAGGAAGTGATCACTGACTTTCGGATAAAGGCTAATGAACTAAGGCCTGTCAACATCCACACAGCTGTAATAGAAATGGTACAGGAACATAAATACCTGGGCACCATCATTAACTCAAAATTGGACTGGAACTGAAACACACAGGCAATACTCAGAAAAGGACAACAAAGACTATACCTTCTCTGAAAACTCTGCTTCAATGTGAACAATAAAATATTGCACCTGTTCTATAAAACCTTAATTGAAAGCATTTTAACATTCTGTTTCCTTGGCTGGTACAGTTCACTCCCCATACCCAACTCCAATAAGATCAACAAAATAGTCAATATAGCAGCAAGTAAAGTCTGTAGGACCACGTGCCAGAATACAGCATCCCTTTATGAGATTAGGGCCATCCGTCAGGCCAAACAAATCATACATGACTCCACCCACCCACTAAACAACCAGCATGCACTGCAACCCTCTGGCCAAAGGTTCAAAACTCCCCTCTGTAAAACAAACCTGGGCACGCAAACCATTCATCCCAACTAGCACCAGCTTTTTAAACAAGGATTTCAGAACATAATGACCTCACTTTACACGTCATGTCTTACATGTTCATGTCATGTCCTTTGTATTATGTTGTGTGTGTATGTTGTGTTAAATTGTATGTGTATGTTGTGTGTGTATGTTGTGTTAGGTTGTATGTGTATGTTGTGTTGTGTGTGTGTGTGTGTGTATGTTGTATGTGTATGTTGTCTTAGATTGTATGTGTGTGCCAATGCCTGTCCTGTATTATTGCAAAACAGATTTCCCTCTTTGATAAATATTCTATCTGTCTATCCAGATGGAAGGTGTACTCAAACTTTTGGCAGGTACTGTATATATAGTAGCAGGAACCGGGGTGTTGGGTTTCAATGCCGCCAAAGATCAATACGTTAGTATTTGTTAAGGTAGTTGAACCTACACCTGTAGATTGGACATTGAATATTTTGTCTTTGTCTAATTGCTGTAACTTAATAAACCAGCTATTAATTATTAATTGAATTGTGAGTTGTGTACGTTGATGAAACAATTTTGAATGCTCTGCCTGTCAACAAGTTTGGTGATTTAATTGATAATTGGTTTTCTGTGTAGTAAATATTATATTAAATCAAATAAATATATTTTACATGTAGAATAAGTGAGGGGGTTTTATCACGTAATACCACTTGTGTTCAGTATTCAGAGTGCTGAATACTGAAGGACATTTGACTGTTAAGACTGCTGGATTCAGGGAATAGACCATTTTTATTCAAACTCCACTGTTCCGACAGAAAGTTGTGAATGATGTGGAGAGCTCCATCTGCACATGCTGTTGTTATGTTTCCACGGTTTGTTATGTGTAATGACAGAGCCAGCAGTAGGATGGCACTCACTCTCCTGTTAGGAATGGAGATAATAAGTGCCAAGATTCACATTTCACAACTTATACAAGAGACTCACACATCAGAGGGGGAGTGGCCCTTTATGTGAAAGACAATCTTAATGTGCAGGAAATTCCAGGTATAAACCCATTAGTTTCTTGTGAGGACATCTGGATTAGATTATTGGGAGATCGTGAGAAGGGCCTGAATATAGGAGTATGTTATAGACCTCCAGCTTCAGATAGTAACATAAATAGTACGCTCTTTGATAACATAAAACAAATCTGTGCTGAAGGAGAGACGATAATAATGGGCGACTTCAATTACCCCTCTATCAATTGGGAGATAGTGACAGGTCAGGGCAAATGTGAAGAGGAGTTTATAGATATGGTCAATGACTGCTTTTTGGTACAGTCTGTTACTCAGCCTACAAGAGGGAAATCAATACTGGATCTGGTTTTGTGTAACAATCCTGATAGAATTTGCAGCACAGAGGTAGGAGAACCAATAGGAGCAAGTGACCACAGTGCAGTTATTTTTGATATTTTTTGGCAAGTTAAGACAGCCTCCTCTAACTCTCAAATTTTTAATTTTAGACGAGCTGACTTTAATAAAATGAGAGAGAATTTAAGTAATATAGATTGGGTTAAACTTCTAGATTGCAGAACTGTGAATGAAAAATGGACTATATTTAAAAGGGTTATTGTAGATGTACAGTGTAAATTCATCCCCAAAGTAAGGAAAAATAGGATGAAAAACAGTCTCCACAATGGATGACTAAATCTTTACGGGTGATTTTGAGGCAAAAGAAACGACTGTATAGAGTATATAAAAAGGATAACTCAGAGAGAAACAAGTTAGATTATTGTAATATGCGGGCTAAGGCTAAAAAGGAAATAAGATCAGCTAAAGGCGGTTTGAAATTAAAATTTCCCAAGATGCAAAAAGTAACCCTAAGAAGTTTTTTCAATATTGTAGTAGAAAAAGGAAAGTTAAAGATGAGGTTAAGTGCATTAAGAATAAGGAAGGAACTTTGGTTTATAATAATAAGGACATTGCAAACACACTAAACAGTTACTTTGTGGAGAGCTTTACTAGAGAAGAGGTTATAAATATGCCTAAATGTATAGACAAGGTACGGAATGTTCTGGAGGACTTTGAGATAAGGGATGTAGAAGTACTACAAAAACTACAAAAACTTAAGACAAATAAGGCAGCAGGCCCGGATGGCATATATCCCAGAGTACTCAAAGAACTTGGGGAAATTATATATAAACCATTGACAGATATTTTCAGTCAATCCATAATCACTGGAGAAATACCAGATGACTGGAAGCAGGGTAGTATAATTCCAATATATAAGAAGGGAGACCGTACTGACCCAGGGAACTATAGGCCTGTCAGTTTAACTTGCATCGCATGTAAAATGCTGGAATGTATTATTAGGGATAAGTTGGAATCATTCTTGAAAAATAATAGTATTTTAAGGAGAGCCAGCATGGATTTCTCAAGGGGAGGTCATGCCTAACAAACCTCCTGGACTTTTTCGAAGAGGCTACAAAGTGTGTTGACCTGAACCAGGCTTATGATGTTATATATTTGGACTTTCAGAAAGCATTTGACAAGGTACCACATGAGAGGCTCATTGCTAAAATGAAATCAGTAGGAATTGTAGGAGTAGTTTCACAGTGGGTTAAAAATTGGCTGCAAGGGCGAATACAAAGAGTAACAGTAGGTGGGGCCGAATCTGACCTCGGTGCTGTGGGCAGTGGTGTCCCGCAGGGATCGGTGCTGGGACCTCTGCTCTTCCTTATTTACATAAATGATCTGGATATGGACATTAGTAGCAAAATAGTTAAATTTGCAGATGATACTAAACTTGGGGGTTTGGCAAACAGTTTGGAATCGACAAAAGTAATCCAAGATGATTTAAACAAAATCCAAAAATGGGCAGATACATGGCAGATGACGTTCAATATTGCTAAATGTAAAGTAATGCATGTGGGAAATAAAAACATTAGACAGGAGTATTTTATGGGAGGAGAAAAGTTAGTAGGTGTTCAATTTGAAAAGGATTTAGGAGTTGTAGTGGATCAAAGCCTATCTGCATCAAAGCAGTGTGCTACAGCAGTGAAAAAAGCCAACAGGATGCTGGGATACATAGCAAAAAGTATAGAGTACAAATCAAAGGAGGTTATATTAATGTTATATAACGCCTTTGTCAGACCGCACTTAGAATACTGTGTGCAGTTCTGGGCACCGCACTACAAGAGAGATATTGAAGCTCTTGAAAAAGTCCAAAGAAGGGCAACTAAACTGATACCTGGTATGAAAGGTAAAAGTTATGATGATAGACTTAAGGCACTCAATTTATTTAAACTTAGCAAACGCAGACTTAGGGGGGATTTGATTGAGGTTTTTAAATTCCTAAAAGGGATTAACAAAGTAAAATACCAAAGATTTTTTAAGATAAGTGGGGTCAGCAGAACAAGAGGCCACAGGTGGAAATTAGTTAAAGGCAAATTCCGCACAGATATTAGGAAGTTTTTCTTTACACAGAGAGTTGTCAATGCCTGGAACAGCTTGCCAGGTCAAGTAGTAGAGGCAGAAACGCTCGGGCTATTCAAGGCCAGGCTAGATGTAGTACTAGATGTTCTTTAGATTAGGACATGATGAGCCAAGATGATGGGCTCATCATTATGTATTCTTATGTTCTTATGTTCTTATCATCATTATGTATTCTGCATGTTCTTATGTTCTTATCAGTGGTCAGAGCAGCAGTGTGGAGCTGTGGTCAGGGCAGCAGTGGGGAGCAGTGGTGGGGGGAGCAGTGGTCAGAGCAGCAGTGGTCAGAGCAGCAGTGTGGAGTGGTCAGAGCAGCAGTGTGGAGCAGTGGTCAGAGCAGTGGGGAGCAGTGGTCAGAGCAGCAGTGGGGAGCAGTGGTCAGAGCAGCAGTGGGGAGCAGTGGTCAGAGCAGCAGTGGGGAGCAGTGGGGAGCAGTGGTCAGAGCAGCAGCAGCAGTGGTCAGAGCAGCAGTGGGGAGCAGTGGTGAGAGCAGCAGTGTGGAGCAGTGGTCAGAGCAGCAGGTTATTACTTTGATTGGTTCTAAGAATGAAATAGATGATCCAGAAGTGGGGAATATGGAGTAGTACTCCATATTCTGAAGTACTCAGAATCAAGGTTCAGAAAGATTCATTATGAAAGCGTTAAGTGTGTCTCAGATTATGGCCCTATGTGTGCGTAAGCAGCAGGGCTGGTTTCAGCATGACCCATGTAGAGAGGTCTTGCCCTCCCTCTGCTCAGCCCTCATGTGCCTGCTGGCTGCCTAATCTCACTGCTTCTGCAAATATATTTTCCTGACATTCCCAGCCGTACAACTTAATATAGTACATCAGCCCTAATAAGGGCACCTGCCACACAAATTACACATCTTCCAGAGAGCCTGAGGGCTGCTGTCAGTTCTTCCCTCAGCGGGTTGTTTGCGCTCTTCATCTACAACCCTGCCGACTACATGGTTCCTCCTCATCTGACTCCTCTGGCAGTTTCAACAGTTTTCGTGCTTCAGGTCGACAGGAAAGGGTTTTAAAGCGTCAGCATCATATTTCTTCTATTTGCAGATAAAAACAAATTCATGTTTGCTGTTGTCATGGTCGCAGGAAGGCAGAGGGTAACTGGATGCCTTCAACCCGACAGTTACAGAGAGAGGCAGTACCCCGTGGAGAGGGGGCAGTGTGCTGGGGGCAGTGTGCTGGTATGTCTGTGCGTATGAAGGTATATAACCGTATGATATTTATATGTATGTATGGTCACTTGTCAGTGGTCTCAAGCTGGTATGCTTAAAAACCAGAAGCTTTCTCTGGGTTTTATTTTCGCCCAGATCCACTGAAGTGACTCTTATGTGTAGATTCACCTGAAATTACCCCATGCCCACCTGAAATTACCCCATGCACACCTGAAATTACCCCATGCACACCTGAAATGACCCCATGCACACTGAAAGAGAGGGAACGATGGAATACAGAGCCTCTGTCCCACCAGGCCCTTAGGGTTAGGGTTATGGTTATTTAATGGGTTTTTCATGGATTATCCACTTTGTGTCGACTGTCTCAAGACGGGCAATTGTGGATACAGGATAACTTTTCAGTTACACTTTTACCACATACAAGATTGATTCACTTTACTGATCCCTGTGGTGCTGTGGACGAGGCAGAACACACACACACACACACACACACACAAAACAGCCAAACACACACACAACACAGCACACACAAAACAGCCAAACACACACACACACACACAACACAAAACAGCCAAACACACACACACAAAACAGCCAAACACACACACACACACACACAAAACAGCCAAACACACACACACACACAGACACACACAAAACAGCAAACACAAACACACACACACAGACACACACAAAACAGCCAAACACACACACAAGGACAAGATCACCATCGCCACAGATCACCATCACCATCGCCACAGATCACCATCGCCACAGATCACCATCGCCACAGATCACCATCGCCATCGTCCCAGCCAAGAACACCTTCCCTGTCCATCTCAGAGCCAGGGCAGTTGTGCCACAGGAGACGGCCTGCCTCTTCCCAGAGACGCTCTCTGAGTGTACACGCGCACCAGGGCCGCTGTGGGAAGGCTTAGTGAAAGGACCATCGCTCCATCGCACAGGCACTCTGTTCTCGGGAGACGCACAGCTGGTCAGCAGCAGCCTAATGCACAGCAAGTGGAGAGATTAGCAATGGTCTGCCTGAACAAACCCACTGTGCACACAAACCTGCTCCCCCAGGCCTGACAAACTGGGATGATTACAAACCTGATGGTTTTGGTTCAGTGCCGTCTTCACAGGGCCGGGCTCTGGTGATGAACTTAAGGGTACTTGAAAAACCATTTGCACAGGAAGAAAACTTTTGATTGCATCTCAGTGTCGTCCAAGGCTAATTGTTTTAATGCATTCAATTAAACGGATTCAGTCCAAATAAATCTACAGCTGTCTGCAAGCTGAGGGAAAGCAATGGCAGGGCATCTCCACTGGGGGCTTTTTTCACATTCATTTTTCAGCCGACAGTAAGGCTGATGTCACCGAATTATCCGCCCATCTGTCACTCATTTTAATGAAGCTCTCGGCCGCTTGCAGAGGGTTTGACCTGATCGGCACATTTCTGTCGTATTTCCACCATTCGCCCCAGATGTTAAAATGAGCTGTTCTGCCATGTTGCTTTGAGCTGATGCAGCGTGTTTGAGGGTGAGAGGGTGAGGCCGGTGTTTGAGGGTGAGAGGGTGAGGCCGGTGTATGAGGGTGAGAGGGTGAGGGTGAGAGCATGAGGGTGAGAGCGTGAGGGTGAGAGGGTGAGGCCGGTGTATGAGGGTGAGAGGGTGAGGCCGGTGTTTGAGGGTGAGAGGGTGAGAGCGTGAGGCCGGTGTTTGAGGGTGAGAGCGTGAGGGTGAGAGCGTGAGGGTGAGAGCGTGAGGTCAGTGTTTGAGGGTGAGAGGGTGAGGCCAGTGTTTGAGGGTGAGAGGGTGAGGCCAGTGTAAGAGGGTGTCCACGTGTGTTTGGCAGGGGCTGTTTGCACCCTCCAATCAGAAATACTTTTTTACATTTACACTTAATCATATCCAGAGCTCTTCTCCAGAGCAACTTACAAGATGTGCGTTAATACATACAGGCCAATCATCACTCAGCAACACACCACATACTGACCAATCATCACTCAGCAACACACCACATACTGGCCAATCATCACTCAGCAACACACCACATACTGACCAATCATCACTCAGCAACACACCACATACTGACCAATCATCACTCAGCAACACACCACATACAGGCCAATCATCACTCAGCAACACACCACATACTGACCAATCATCACTCAGCAACACACCACATACTGACCAATCATCACTCAGCAACACACCACATACTGACCAATCATCACTCAGCAACACACCACATACTGGCCAATCATCACTCAGCAACACACCACATACTGACCAATCATCACTCAGCAACACACCACATACTGACCAATCATCACTCAGCAACACACCACATACTGACCAATCATCACTCTCTTTTTCCCTCACCATATTTCCACCAATCAGCTTTCAGAGCCACACAGCTGGTGACCTCTCTGTGTCTGTGTGTAAAATGGAGCACATGTGTTCTGCTCCCTCTGCCTGACACCCTAACGTGTGTCACCAGACATTATTAACAGGTCTTCTGCTGGGGGCAGAGCTGGGATTTCACAGTAGGGGTTTCACATAGGATATGTTTAGGTGCATCCATGTCCATTAGCTTTTATTTTGGTTAATTATCCTTAAATTGTACACATTCTAGGATTACATTCTTATTAGTAGATGGCAGGTACGTTACAGATCAGCAGGGCAGACCCGCTATAGACACACATCCAGTCGTGATCCACCCACACAAATGTGTGAAGGGCCAATTATTCTAGAATGAGTAAGAATATTTTTAAGATGAACACTGATTAACACTTTATCCCATTTGGACACATATCAACTTAATGAATTAAAGAACACCAAACTGTTTACCTGTAGCAAAGAAATCTAATGTTAATGGAACAGGATAGGCTAATGTAATAAAAAAGGCAGCATAAACAGTCTTTATTAACTTAAATCGTAAAGAGGTGTAATGTCCTAAATTCATGTGAAATAATATCACATATGATACTGCGTATAAATCAGTCATAGCAAGCTGGGACAGGGGCTGGGTTTCTCTCCTTCACATATTCAACCATTAGCAGACTGAGCAAAGGCAACTTTACATTAATGTTAAGATATGAAGGGAACAGGTAATAGGTAAAATATCAATAATAATACCTAGCCAACCCAGCCTACTACTTAACGATAACATCACTTTCCCTACACAGGCTTTAAAAAAACCCAATTGCAATGCAGAAGGAAAACCGCAATATTTATGAGATCTTACACGCACATCATAAAAATGTATAATAATTATATAGACTATATTTCTGGGGTGCACATCCTGTTGAGTGTTAGTGCCATTTTAAACCCATCAGACACCGCATCTATCTCTGTTCCCCTCAGTGTCTGCTGTCCTCATTACCACCCCGATCACACAGGCCCGCACCGAGCAGCTCTTCATCTCAATCAGCTGGCTTCTCTCCACATGCGCCGGGGAGAAAATGTTCATGAGCTCTGTGCAAAAATAAAACACCCTGTACCGAGTCCTCTCATTCTCTCCATATACAAATCAAATATTTAAAAAAGTGGCTCCTTTCAAGCTCCCGTTTGAGGTGAACACAAACTTAACAAACCCCTTGTTTCTATCAGAGCCCTGAAGCTGGTTCTTTTCTAAGATAGGCCTCCCTTGATTCAGAAGCCTTTTCTGTTCTCCAGTGGCAAGGTCAACAGCATCTGTAAGCACGCTCAGGCTGAGAGACTGAACTGATATGAAGGAAAGAACAGAGAAAAATAACAAAAGGGCTGCACAGGAAGCAGGAAATAAACATGACAGTGCACAGCTGCTTTCTTCCATAGACTATAACAGCTATCATGGACCAAGTGTCTATTATCTCCATGAGTCATGCTGAATGGATAGACTTGAGCTGCCCGGAAACAGGATTGAGGACTATTGGCTGAAAAGATCCTTGAGTGTCACCCAACCCCAAGGCACACTACAGTGGGTAGATGTTAATCTCTGACCATAGACTACATGACATCTTTATAGAACCTCCTCAGATGATATTCAAAAATCAACCGATGCCACCAAAGATACCATATGTTTCTGATGGGAATTATAGGTGTGCACATGGTCACCAGTGCAGTTTAACCTAAATGACAGTCCTTCAGTCACCCTTCTCTGGCAATCAAATACAGATAGGAGGTGTAATTATTATAACATGACAAGCGTAATCTGTAAGACTAAGTGCCCTTTTGGCCTCGCATATGTTGGTAAAACTCAGTAAAACTGAGATGTTTGAAAATGGAAATAACTGAAAACAAAGCATTATCAGGACAAAAGAAAATCGATTTTAGGCCCCTGGGTGGCGTAACGGTGAAGGCAGCTGGGGTTTGATCTTGGGGGGTCTGGCTGGGAGCCCCGTTTGGGGGTCTGGCTGGCTGTCCGCTCCAGAGGGAGGAGGGAGGGAAGCTGGCAGGAGCTCACCACACGCAAAGTGGCTCTGTGCGTATCAGAGTTACAGTCGACAGCTTGGCGAGTTCCGTCTCAGAGGAGGCAATTTGGTGTCTTTGGCACTGCCGGTCCTAGGGTTGCAGTGGTGAGCTCGTAGTGCGAGGGAAGGGATGGTTGAATTAGAAATAGGGTCAAATTGGCTTTCAAATTGGGAGAAAAAATATTTAAAAACTGAAACAAGAAAAAAATGAGATTTTTAACATCCAATTGTATCATATTTATTTCATGTATAACCGTTCAGTTCAACTTTATTTCACCAGGATAGTCCACCCAGTAATAGCACTGTTTTCCAGGGAGTCCTGGGTACATTTACTAAGACAGCACGAGACAAAAATAAAAACTATTAAAAACATGTAAATAGCATGACATTGTATACATTCAATCCTGTGCTAAAGTCCAGCTCTGAGTTTATATTTGATATTTATATTTGTGTGTTCCCTGGTAGACGTGTCTAGCTGATTCCATATAGTGGCTCCATAGTGCTGTAGGCCGCCTTTAAATGCAGTGATTCTGGCCGTAAGGATTTTTAGGAGACCCCACTTCTCATGAGCCTTAGTTGCTGAGCTAGTGCGACCGTTAAGGGCAGGTGGTGGGGCCCACCTAAAGAGTTTTGGGGGGTGGGGGGGTGCAATATGACGCGCAGATTTAAAGACCATTATTAATGCAGTTACTTTGATTCTGTCCACGATTGCATCAATTCCAGCCCTTTGCAGAAGTTTGTCAGTCTTAAGGTGGTCTTTTAAAGTTTGGCCTGTCATGAGAGGTGCAGCTCTGTTGACCACTCGTTGCAGCTGGTCTAGCCCTGTTCTGTTACACTGAAGCAGTGCTGGGAGCCAGACTGTTCCACAGTAATCTAGATGTGTAAGGAATAGGGTATTGTACATAGTGATAATGACCTGTCTGCTTACAAATCCCCTTGCTCTACTTAAGGGACCCAAAGCCAGCTACCAGTTTTTGATGACATTAGACTTATGTGACTTCCACTGCAAGCAAGGATCTAATGTCACACCTAGATATGTAAAGCAGGAGGCCTGCTCAAAAGAGTTAGTCCCATCGCTGATAGTCAGGGAGTTTCCAGTGCGCCAAAGTTTTTTCAGAAAGCCCAAAGAGCATGCATTGGGTTTTCTGGGGATGTAGGGAGAGCTTGTTGGCTCTAAACCACAAGGCAGCTCTTGTCATGCCATCTGTTAGAGCCTGCTGACATTCCTCTGTAGTTTCTGCTGAGTAGTAGAGAACTCATCTGCATACATATGGATGCTACAATTAGTCAGTCATGTTGGAAGGTCATTCAATGCAAAACAGCAAAGGCCCAAGTACACTTTGGAAAAGTGTAGGGTGTTAACCTGGTGTCCTGGCCAAATATCCAACCAAGACTCATTTATGACTCTCCACATAGAGCCACCGTTTGCTTCTTCCAAGGCAGTAGATATGTCGTTTTTCTTCTCCTTCCTTATTTGTGCTGTGACTTTGTTTCGTAGTAATTTACACTCCTCCCACTTATTTGCATTATTTGTTTTTATAGCAATTCTTCTTGCTGTATCTCGTTAGTCCTCACCTTTGCTTTTTTCTGCCTGAAGTGTACATGGTTATTAGTAATCCATAAAAATGAATTATTGAAAGATTTCCATGCTGTATTTACATAATTGCAATTCAGAACTGTCCCCCAGTGGGCTGTTTTGAGAGAATCAATAAACAGTTGTTGACTATACTGTTTATAGAATCCGTATATCAGAATAAGTGGTTGTTTTTCCTTCCCCACTGAGTCTCTGTTGCATATCATGATTATGTTGTGGTCTGACGGTCCCTATGCCACAGAGTTCCATGATGCCTACCTCTCTAGGTTAGGCACAAAAAAGTTATCAATACATGTTGCAGAGGTCTCAGTAATTCGTGTTGGTTATTTTATGACAGGGTAAGGTTAGTATAACCCCATTAAATGCTCAATTTGCGATTCCTTTTCGTTTGTTTTCTGTGAGTCTGAATTGAAATCCGCCATGATTGCCAGATCTGTCTTTTCCCTCTTAACAGTTATGTCCAGTGTTGGCAGTAAGGCTTCTGCCTGCAGTCGCCACTCTGACCCCGAGGAAGGTGGGCGGTATATGCATGCCAATATTGATTTTCGTGTAAAGAGGGGCCTAATCTCTACACAGCAGACCAGCTCTCCTGTGTGATTGCCTTCCCACCTCCAACTCAAAATGCCATTTATATCAGTGTTTCTCTCCTGTGTGATTGACCAGATAGACTGGTGTTTTTAGCACCGTGTTCCGACACCCCAACACCTCCTTTTTTTCGCACACTGCCTGTTTTTTTTTCCATGAAATGTTTTCTTCTTCCTGTAAAAAAATATATCCATTTATATCAACAACAGAGCTAGGGATGCAATCTAATAGGCGTGTTTCACATAATCCAAGAACATGTATTTTAGGTCTATTTAGAAGGAGTTGTTGAATGTCCTCCAGATGTAGGTATAGGGAGACTGCATTGTAAGATGCACTCACCGTTAGTGAAACCATATTGTTTAGGGCCTGGATCTCCATAGATATGCAAAAAGGAGACATGTGTGCCCGTGTAGGTTATCCAGCTTGGATTAAGAGCAGATTGCTGTTCCCATTTTAGAAGATGTACATTAGGATCCTTGGGTGGGATGGTTGTATCACTGAAAGCATCCACCCAGTCCAGATCTCACAATTTTGCTCATTCAGTGTTGCAGCAGAGGAGTAGAAAATACAATAAAAACATCCACATATTTGATTTCTTCCTAAGCCTGTTTCGAAGCAAGGTTGTCTGGTCATTTCTGTGACCTGATTGTTTGTTTGGTCGTACAATACACACTCGTAATGCTGTAACCGCTGTGTTTAATTATACCCTTGAGAAATATATTTTAAAAAATGTCTTTACTTGTCTTGATTTTGGATATTATTTGCAAAATAGTCTTGGATGTCTCCTTGGAAACAAGGATTTCTGAAGATTATAGAGTGGACCTGAGGCAGTGAAAAAGTGAATCATATACATGATATTATATATATACATTAATTATAGCACTGGATAATGGCATGATGCATTTGCTCAGCAGATATTCTTACCCAGGGCAAATGAAATAGCTCACATATGACACAGTGCATAATAACACAAGTGGACTTTTATGATTTGCTTAAATGCCTTGAGTCAGGGACACAGTACAACTGGGAGTCAGGAGGTTGTAGGTTTTAATGTGTAAGGTACGGTGTTGTGCAGGGTAAAGCCCAGCGAACAGGCCTGTCATGTGATGTGACCGTTTAACATGGATTATGGCTAGGTGTGTGTGCTACTGAACCTTGGTGAACAAACTCTTGATTTGAAGATCGTGTTGAAGATCATCTCAGAGATCGTGATCCTGCCTTTTCCCCAGTCAGCCTGCACACAGCCGCGGTTTGCCTTGTGAAGTGTTCAAGCATCTGGAGACCCTAATGGGGATCCAAGAGATGGGCAGCACCAGACGATTTGCCTCCAGCACGTTCATGAGAGATGTGCACAAACGTTACAGAGAAAGTTGATCTCTAAATGCAATCTTAAAGCACACTTCTTTAGCCTTGCTTGTACCTTGCTTACCTTTATTTTCCTAATCGCATTCTTTCTTGTTCTACACTTTGTTTTGCAGTTGTATGAATTGTGCTGTATAAATACATCTGATTGATTGATGATTGATCAAACTAAGGACATTTTATTGGGTTCTGTAAAGTCAACTATGTTCGCATAGGATGTGTGCATATGTGTGTTTTCCCCACTGAAGAAAACAGGAAAGTTTACAGAAGTGAAAGTTTATTCTCCAGAAGAATTGGGCAGCAGAGGAGTTTTCAGAGAAGTCATGTCCTACTTTGCGCCCTCCCAAACTAACAGACACATCAGAGAGATGTGACTGAAATTGGGCATTTTATATTTGGTTAAAGACTAAAAATGGGAATAGAAGCATGTTTAAAAACAACAGGTAAATTCAAGTAAAGTAAACAGAGAAGTATTGTTAACAATAATAGCACAGTTGTGTTTGCAGACTGTAATTTTGGTTGAATAAGGAGTAATATGATTATTTAAGTGATCCACTTTTCAGAATCGCTGTCCTTGTTTGCCCGCCTGTATCTCCAGTGGCAGTGATGTTTAGGCAGGTGCGATGTGATTTCCTTCCTCATACATAAATCTAGATTCAGGGTTATATTATTAATATCCAAGGGGAATTGTATAGCTTACATTTTCGACCCTTATCCATTCACACAGTTGGATGTTTTAGTGAAGAAATCTGTGTTATATATCTTGCTCAATAATACGATGGCAGTGTCAAGGAATCAGAGCTGCAGCCTTTCCCAAGTCAAGCTCAGTCACAAGAAGATTATTTAGTATTTTCTAATTCCAATGCTTGACTCTGTAAAGGGGCAGGTTGGGCCGTATATGTTTCAGCCTACACTCTGTAATTAGTTGGAGTTGGGAGTCCACAGAGGTTTTGTCTAAGCCACCCTACCCAGGAAAGGGCATGGAGTCAGCCACGGTTCCTCGCGTTAGTTCCTTCCAGACGGGCATCAGGCATCCACAGACCGCCAGTGAGAGAAACACCTCCTTCCTCCAGTGCTGTGTGGCGTGGGCGTGGACATGATTCCCTGAATGCGGGAAAGTTCATCTGAAATATGCCTGCACTGCAGCTGCACAGGTAGGTGATCATTCCAGAGGCTGATTCCAAATTGGGCAGGAAAATTACAAGTGAAATGGTCATCACAGAAATAGAGCAAATAGTCAACAAATCATCCAAGTGCAAAATATTTCCCGCACAGCAAAATATTATAATCCCACTCAGAAGATATTGAGAAAAAATGTCCTGTTTTCAAATTTCAGGACCTCTTTAGATGTAGATTGAATAGCAAACACAGTCACTTCCATTCCCGATCAACTCACTGGCCACTCCTTCTTGATTTGCGGGAGATGGATGGCTCCGCTAACCTTGTTTTTAGTCACGCAATCGATCCTCCACCTCGTATGTTAATAGATGTACGCAAGAGGCCGCATCGACTGGGCCTCTCTGTGGGCCACGAATAATTAATGTTTAAAATGGAATCCATGCATTGCTAAGGCATCCAAATTGGTTTGTCATAATCAATCAACTCATCCTTGATGCCGTTTGATTTTGTGGCTGAGAATTTAGAGAGCTGAGGCATGTCATGTTGTGTTCTTCAAACTGCCCATTCTCAGCATTCCTCCAAAGCACAGGTTTCTAGATAGAATCTCAATCTGCTCTGTAAGGTGTAGGCTACACATGAAACCGCCCCACTGCACGATACGCTGGGACACCATGAGAGGCGTGGTGGCTGACGGCAGATATGTCCCTATCCAATGGCTGCAGTCGGGACTACAACTACAAATGGCGGCCACTTAAAGAACTACATTCCCCAGAGCCTGTGTGTGGGATGGTGCAGCTGAATGTGATCAAGGCCAGTGATTACCTCATGGGAGAGCTTTATACATTACATTACATTACATTACAGGCATTTAGCAGATGCTCTTATCCAGAGCGACTTACAGTTTACATTTCTTTACAATCCATTTATACAGCTGGATATTAACTGAAGCAATTCAGGTTAAGTACCTTTAGCTCAAGGGTACAACGGCAGTGTCCCACCTGGGGATTGAACCTGCAACCTTAACATTACAAGCCCAGTTCCCTAACCATTACACCACACTGCCGCCCTTATATTCACCACAGGCAGGGACAAAGGGAGGGAAACAGTGGGAAGAGGGTTGTGTTCATGGCTCTTCTGGTGAATCCTCAACTGGTGGTAAAAAAGCTACAATATTTGAGTTTCTTTCTCTTGATGGACATTTATAGTAGTAAGCCTTTTAAGTTGATGGCATTGGCTGAAGAACACGTTTTGTTACTGCATTTTTCCAACGTATGTTTGTTTTTTCCCCAACCCTTTTGCCAAAATGAAATACTTCTCTTTTTGAAAACCTTGGTTTGCTGTACTTCTTGACACCTTTGTGTAGCGGGTGAGCTGTGGCACGTGAGCGTCCGCTACAGAAAGTGACGTGGATAAGAGTGTGATTAGTTCCCAGACTTAGAGACTTGAGTCTTTAGCTCGGCGAGCTAAATCGCTCTCTTGTCGCGTCGAGATCCCTCGGTCAGAAACTCGCTGCAGCAGAACCAACTCTGTAACATTTGCACTAGCCACGCCTGACAGTCTAGAGAACAACCACTCATGCTGTCACAACGGCTCAGTAATGCATTCTATACCCCTCTACAGCACAACACACAACAGACTGTTGAGCATTACACCATACACCATATAAGCAGCACTTTCACTCACTGGAGACCGAAGTGTGTTTACTGGGTCATGTGCCCCTGTGCTTAGAGCATCACTGGGTATCTCACAGCCTGCAGCTGGGAACAGACCATAATAATAACAGATATTTTCTGCTCCAAACTGGTAATTGAGACTTCAACTGTCTCCAGCAGGGTGGCACTTATTAATGATGGTTTACAAAGAGCTCCCACAAGCACTTATTTACACACGAGGTCTCTACACAACAGATGTTTCACTGGGTTATACTTAGCTAGTGTAAAGGCAGGTGCATCTGCATGAAGGTAAAACACCAGCAATATACTTTAAGATTCCTCCTTGTGAAGGCTGTTTACCCAGTGTGTTCCTCTTGGCAGTACGTACATAAGTTACATTCATATGTACATTATTTACATACATTTATAGATGAAGGGAGAACAGAGTTCAGTGTATTGACATCCCAGTTGATTCTGTTCGGGACACCATTGTGATAATGTTGTGATGTCACGATGCCCGCCTCAGTGACCAGCTGTTTGGCTATTTTCAGAATTTACTTTTTTTTTAATCTATTTTAATGTAAAACTGGCAACAAAAATTTTATTGTTTCAGTTTATGGCACAATAATCCCAAATTAAAATGTATTTTTTTCTCCCAATTTGGTGGCCAATTGTACCCTGCATTGATTCTGATACCCTCCCCACAAGCGCGTCGCCTGTAACTCCGGGACCAGCCGTTACCCTGGGACCGGCAGTGATGAGGGAGAGCAGAAGGCCTCCTTTGAAAGGACCCTGCTGAGCAGTCAGCCGTGAATCTGATATATGCAGAGAAACTCTCTGTACCTGCGGCGAGCTCGTGCCGGCTTCCCTCCCCCCTGGGGTGGACAGCTAATCATCGCCCCCGAGCTGGCCTCCCGGTCAGGGTGGAATCAAACCCCAGCCGCAGTGGGCATCCTGTGTGTGTGTGTGTGTGTGTGTGTGTGTGTGTGAGAGAGAGAGAGAGAGAGAGAGAGAGAGAGAGAGAGAGAGAGAGAGAGAGGGTAAGACTTAAGATGAGTGTGTGTGTGTGTGTGTGTGTGTGTGTGCACTAAAGAGAGAGAGAGAGAGAAAAAAAAAAAAGGCTGCTGGATTTACTCCAGTTAACTTTATACCCTGAGAATTGTCCAAACTCTGCAAATAAACACATAATCTTGGGATGGGAGCTCAAAATGTCCAAAAAATATAACAAAATATCATCAGCAAAGAGTGAAAAATTATGTTGAGTTCCTCTGATTTAATATCAGCCAGTTTTTAGCTCAACGTAGGCTGGCCATATAGCTCGCTATGTTACTTACCACCACACTGTAATACTTAGAGAGTAGCAGCTAGATATTTATTTGGAAATTTCCAAAATAGCTAACTGTCCTATGTCGCTTGGCTCTGAGGTATTATTAGACACTCTTGACGTCTTTTAGCTGGAGGAATGTGTGCTGTCAGTGAGAACGTCAATCCATGGTTTCCTTTCCTCTAAAATTGGTCTCCAGTGGAGAGAACTAATTACTCCATCGGAATAGAGCTTGCTAATGTGACTCGATTAAAACTAAGTTGTTTGGTTATCTATACGTCCTTTATTGCTTAAATTGCTAAAAGGCTATCATTAGGAGTTTGCAGGATTAGTAGCTAAAATCAGGTATCTTCACTATCATACACATTCGTTGATCTGTTAAATTACTATTATCTGTCCAGTTCCTAAAGAAACTGAACTGTTAAGTTTTGATGTTGTCAGGAGACCCAGCGAGTTAGCCCCTATCACACCGCTGTCATTGCATTTTCAAGTCGGCACTAAACGGTCCGCTAGCAAACTATTCTGCCTTCTGTTAACACCTAACCCACCTAACCCTACCGCTGTAGAGCACAACTGATCCTCCTCGCGTCTGCCTCATCCTGACTCTCCACTAGCGGACCGCTATAGTGCTTGCCAGATGGTTAACTAGCTAGCTGTGACAAGTGAAATGCATGGGCTAAGGAGGGAGGAAGCCAACCCCCTTGTAATACTTAAAGTGTGCCCTGTTGATGGATTGAGTTCAGTTCAGGTTTTGGGCAGTTTTAGAGGAGCCTAGTCTTCAAGGGTGATTCTACACACTCCTGCTTTCTTGGGAGATCTGCTCCCAGCTCACACCTCGGCTGTGTGTGTTTGCATTTGGAGAGAGACAAACTTGGTTTGGTAACATTTTCTTCCATTTCACTCTTTTGTGATTGCTACATGTCATTTTTATGTCATAGACATAAAAATGATTTCGTATTTGTTAAGGTAGTTGAAACTACATCTGTAGATTGGTCATTAAATATTTTGTCTTTGTCTCAGTATTCAGAGTGCTGAACTTTAAACAAGGACATTTGACTGTTAAGGCTGCTGGATACAGGGAATAGACCATTTTTATTCTAACTTTACTGTTCCAACAGGGGCATGGATAATTTATGATGATATAATCGGCAGGAAAATTAAGGAGAAGCAAAAGAAGAAGAAGATAAGGAAGTAACACAAAATAACCCAAAGCTTTATCGTGTGGCCATGTGAAGTTGTATCTGAATTCTGTGTGTTTACATGAGGTGAGAAGGAACAGGAGTTAGAAAGTTTGTAAGGATTGAGAGTCTGAGGCCATTGCAGTTATTTCTGTGGGAGACCCTGAAAAGTACCAAACGCTCTGTGCTGTATTGGTATGGGGTATGCCCAGCTAACCCATAACTTAGCAGATGTCATACTTGCCATCCGAATAAATGCTCGATTGGGTTCAGATCTGGTGACTGAGAGGGCAGGGGTAATATCAGTTGATGTGGGTATTGTAGTTTTAAAGGACACCCCTCTCTGCAAGAAAATAATGATTTAACTTGAGGTGAAGATGTTCGCCAAATGAATAATGAGTAATTGAATGAACATTGGATTTATACAGCGCTTTTCTTCCAGGGAACTCAAAGTGCTTTACAACCATAGGGGGGAAACTCACCTCAACCACCACTAATGTGCAGCACCCATCTGGGTGAATGTGACGGCAGCCATAGTGCGCCAGTACAAACTCACTACACATCAGATACACAGTGGAGATTAACTTAACTTTCAATTAATTAACACTTTTGTTACACTCTTAATTTTGTGATAAAATATTACTATGCTATACCTCAAGCACATGCATGGAACGAATAGAATCAGTGCCAAAAATAACACACACCACAGCATTTCCTTTCACCAGGTGTGAGCCATTGATGGAAGACAGCAGGGGGGCTTAATCTGCTCCAAGCTTGTTCTGAAATTAATTTCCATTGTGTTGCTGCATGATTGATGCTTCAGCACACAGAAAAACTTTAAATGTTAAACTTCACCGACCCTCAGCTTTGTTTTTTCCAGTTCGCACTTTTGTTTTCCGCCTCAAATATGAAAGTGGCTGAAAGCAGCTTTTAAAAAAATCCTTTAAAAACAAATGCTAGTTGTGCCTCTTGTGTGCACTCATCCAAACCTGTAGCCCACGCATCAGTGACTATTCTCCACACTACAGAACACACAGTACTACAGGACCAGGAGGAGGCTCGTCTCTAATGATGAGTGAAACGAGGCAGCCTGGGGACAGCTGCTGTACCTGAGGAAGAAGAACGAGAGCAGTGAACCAAGGAACACAAGCTGGGTTAAACCCAACCTACCATTGAGTTGTGTTCTGGTGCTGTGGCCTCCCAGTCATAGCCTGCTTGTGACACAGCCCCAATCCTAACCTGTGATGTCTAAGGTAGAGGGCCCTGCCAGCGCTCACGGTGACCACCTTTAATGAGTGAGTAAACATCGTTTTTTGAGAAAAGCTTTTCCTTTGGGATCTTTCTCATGACATAAGAGATTCTGAAGGAGTGAAATGTCCGTGTGCGCGAATGTTTACCTTTTCGGGAGAATTACAGTCGTTTGCAGAAGTCTTGCTGTTTTCTGTGACCTCAGATCCTGCTATTTCTCACGCTTCACTGTGACTTTCAATAAGCATACAGCAGTTCAACAGGCTCACTTGAATATAATATTTCATCAGCATTCAGAAACCTGCTACATTCCCCTTCGCAGAGCTTTGCTACAGATGACTGAGTGCTATTTGTGATTACTGTTTTTAAAAATCACCCAAAACATCCAATCAGGGAATATTAACGGAGCGGTGAGGAGTTACACGTTTTTATTTATGCATAACAGCCAAAGTGCATAACTTTTTCCGGCATGTCTGTAGTTTGTGATTAGCCTGTGGCTCTGGGTTTCGACATTTGAAGGCCCTGTCTCCATGGTTACCAACCTTTTACAACTTCACGACTCAAAACATTGTTAAAAACTTTGTTGGTGTGGGGGGTGGTGGTGACAGAAACTCTCCTTGAGGGGTGGAATCTATAATAATAATAATATAATATATGCCATTTATTAGACGCTTTTATCCAAAGCGACTTACAGTAGTGAATGCATACATTTTTCATCTGGCTTTGAAGGAAGTAAAGATGTAAACAGGACAAAGCAAAGGCCCGTCAGGGAATGTGCTCCGTAGCAGCAGCGCATTGTTGGCGGTCAGAGGGTGGGCATTCATTACCCTGATCCCTGAGGCCTCTGTGCCACTCTTACAAAAGTGAAGTGTGAAAGTTCATTCAGTGAAAGGACTCTGTGAGACTCTGGGGGACTCTGGGAGACTCTGGGAGACTATGGGGGACTGTGGGGGACTATGTGAGACTCTGGGGGACTGTGGGAGACTGTGGGGGACTCTGTGAGACTCTGGGGGACTGTGGGGACTCTGTGAGACTCTGGGGGACTGTGGGAGACTCTGGGGGACTCTGTGAGACTTTGGGGGACTGTGGGGGACTCTGTGAGATTGGGGGACTGTGGGGGACTCTGGGAGACTCTGGGGGACTGTGGGGACTCTGGGAGACTCTGGGGGAATGTGGCGGACTCTGGGGGACTCTGGGGGACTGTGGGGGATTCTGGGGGACTGTGGGAGACTCTGGGGGACTGTGGGGGACTCTGGGGGACTCTGGGGGACTGTGGGGGAATATTAGCTAGCTGGGTTGTGGGGAGGGGAGGGCAGTGAGGGAGGGAGACGGTATAATGAGGGTCAGTTGTTCTCTACTCCTCGTTCTATTCCTCTGCATCCCCTGACAGCATGGAAGGATTCATACTGAAGGGTTCACACTGAAGGGTTCACTGAAGGGTTCACGTTAGCGCCAGGGAACCAGGCAGTCAGCGTATGCCCTCCATGAGAGTGCAGAGAGATGGAAAACCTGGTCTGATTGGTTGTATTTATGCACAGAAAATACATGAATGACCAAGGTAAAGCTGCTAAATAAAATATATTAATTGACATAATGTCAATTACAGTATGTGTTACCTACCCCTTCATATATGTTTTAATGATGTGGAAATCTGACTGGGCCTATGTATTTGACAAAAACGTGCACCAATTTGCTCCAAATATTACTGAAGTGCTACTATTTTTCCATTTGGATCCTTTAACTTTTGACACAGCAGTGTATCCCAAAATAAGTGGAAAATATTTGAAACTGAAAAAATGTTGTTGAAATTAAAAAGGAGTTCTGTCTCAGAAATATCTGATATGGAAATGACTGTGAAATCTGTAAATTTGCAGTGCACATCCAACGCTGATGCAAATGTGCTCCCCAACAGCACTGAAGTGGCAGTCACACACTAATGACAAGGGACTCATTCCCTGCTGAGGTGGTAATGTGTATATTGTTATGGAAATCTTTACATCATACATTTTCTGAATGCTAATGAATGCCTCCCTTTTTATCGAGATAGAAAACGATTCTTATTACAATCATCATCTCTTTTCACGATTATTACGCCCCCGATCCAGGAGGGGCAGATCACTCCCACTTCATTACCTAGTGATCTCATGTCATTCTCACTACGTTTCTCATTACTGCGTTGTACAAGCAATATCGTAGAACTTAAGTGTGGCGTACCACATAAAAATATACATTTTAGCTGGGTCTTTGCTTCCTGTTTGTGTGGTTTCTGTTTGCTGTATCGGTGGAGAGTACACCGTAGCGTTGTTGGTCCCAGTGGTAATAGATCTGTCTGTTAAGGGATTAGGGCGGCATTAAGAGATGTCATGAGCGTAACTGAAAAGCATGGCCAGTGTTCTGGGGAGAGAGATGAGACAGAAGCTGAGCTGAGAGGAAGGGGAACATCGATAGTGCATCACAAAAACACAGACCGATAATACACAACAGAGTCACAGACCCACACCATCACAGAGTCACAGACCCACACCATCACAGAGTCACAGACCCACAGAGTCACAGACCCACACCATAACGGAGTCACAGACCCACACCATAACAGAGTCACAGACCTACAGAGTCACAGACCCACACCATAACAGAGTCACAGACCTACAGAGTCACAGACCCACACCATAACGGAGTCACAGACCCACACCATAACAGAGTCACAGACCCACAGAGTCACAGACCCACACCATAACAGAGTCACAGACCCACAGAGTCACAGACCCACAGAGTCACAGACCCACACCATAACAGAGTCACAGACCCACAGAGTCACAGACCCACACCATAACAGAGTCACAGACCCACACCATCACAGAGTCACAGACCCACACCATAACGGAGTCACAGACCCACACCATAACAGAGTCACAGACCTACAGAGTCACAGACCCACACCATAACAGAGTCACAGACCCACACAGAGACAGAGTCACAGACCCACAGAGTCACAGACCCACACCATAACAGAGTCACAGACCTACAGAGTCACAGACCCACATAGAGACAGAGTGTGTGTGTGTGTGTGTGTTTCAGTGGTGCATTGTGGGAATGACTGCAGGAAGGCTTGTCAACCCCCACCCTCCCAAAAAAATAAATAAATGAGAACAGTGTTTACATCTTCAAAGGGTTATCTCCATATTTTTAAGCATATTCTCTAGGGTATAAAAAAGACAGGCATGATGTTCATGGGATGTGTCAGAAATGAAAGTGGCTCAGAATGTAATGCTTGTGAACAGTAGTGTCACATGGTGGTTAGGTCACATTATCACTAAGCTCACACATGATGATTCCCTTACCCCAGGAACGCACGTTTGAGAGACACTCCTGGGAATCGTAAAAGTAGCAAATGAAGGCGACCATCAGTTATAATCACCTGTGAATGTGGTGAAGCAGACCACACTATGGAGCACTGCCTTGTCTGCTCTCTACTACCCAACCCTTGCAGCTCAAAAGACCTTGCAGTGTTCAACAAAAATGCAAAGGGCTGTGTACAGAAATGGGAAAACGTCATATAAACACCACGCTTCAAAGAAACGAAAAGAAGAAGTTATAATCAATAGACCTTCCGGTGGATGGAAGGATCTGCACGGGTGGGGCGCCCAGTCCTATGATGGCCCACGTTTCCAGTCCTATGATGGCCCACGTTTCCAGTCCTACGATGGCCCACGTTTCCAGCCCTACGAACTTCCTCTTGCGCGAACTATGATTGTTCTTACCATGTATTTATGCACATCTTGTAAGTCTCTCGATAAGAGCGTCTGCTAAATGCTTAAAATGTAAAAATGCAATGTAAATGTACTTACAGAGTTTACATTTCTTTTACATACAATACATTTACACAGCTGGATATACATATATATTTTTTTTACTGAAGCAATTCAGGTTAAGTACCTTTAGCTCAAGGGTACAACAGCAGTGCCCCACCTGGGAATTGAACCTGCAATCTTTGAGTTACAAGCCCAGTTCCCTAACCATTACGCTACACTGCCGTTCTTAAGGACGGGTGTATATTAGAATTCTGAGGTATTTAGAAACAGTTGTAAGTTGGAGACTTTCCGCCATGGGGACACCATGACTGCACAACAGCCCTCATCAATTACATCCCTTATCTGTTTGGGGCTATGCAGTCACTGTGGCTGGATCATTGATAGTCTAATTTGTCAGTGATTTATAAGGGTGAATAATTGAGGACTTAACTGAAGTCCTGAAATTGATTGCCGATGTGTTTAATTGGCTAAACTAATGGTACACGCGGATTGGTTTATTGGAACTGTCAATTACAGGTGCTCATTTGCATTGATGATGTATTTGGGTCGGCCCAGGGAGAGGGGCGTTGGAACGCTGGCGTGCTTGAACCCCCCACTCAGAGTGTATGGGGACAGAAATGGACGGCCAGATATTGTGTGTGTGGACTCATTTGAAGCAACCATGGCTGGATCTCGCTTGTCACCATGGCAACATGTCGACATTTTGTCACCAATCCCTGGGGACCTGCAGCGCTGCCCCGCCCTCTTGTGTCTGAATGACATGTTCCCAAGTGCACAGGTGCAGCCTGCTGCTCCATGGGGTCATGCATGATTGGGTTAAACCCGTGGAGTTGGGTCAGCACTGGGCCAGCCCAGCATTGAGCTCTGCTGGGTTACAGAGAGGACCCAGCCTGGAACATCGCACTGGGTTAAGAAATAACATTGACGTTCGCACTGTCAGAGCAGGATGCGATTGTAAGGGGTTGGAAGGTGGCGATTGCTGATCAGCCTCAGGTGAGGCTGTCTGTAGGTGAGGCTGCCTGTAGGTGAGGCTGTCTGTAGGTGAGGCTGTCTGTAGGTGAGGCTGTCTGTAGGTGAGGCTGTCTGTAGGTGAGGCTGCCTGTAGGTGAGGCTGCCTGTAGGTGAGGCTGTCTGTAGGTGAGGCTGTCTGTAGGTGAGGCTGTCTGTAGGTGAGGCTGTCTGTAGGTGAGGCTGCCTGTAGGTGAGGCTGTCTGTAGGTGAGGCTGCCTGTAGGTGAGGCTGTCTGTAGGTGAGGCTGTCTGTAGGTGAGGCTGTCTGTAGGTGAGGTGAGGCTGTCTGTAGGTGAGGCTGTCTGTAGGTGAGGCTGTCTGTAGGTGAGGCTGTCTGTAGGTGAGGCTGCCTGTAGGTGAGGCTGTCTGTAGGTGAGGTGAGGCTGTCTGTAGGTGAGGCTGTCTGTAGGTGAGGCTGTCTGTAGGTGAGGTGAGGCTGTCTGTAGGTGAGGCTGTCTGTAGGTGAGGCTGTCTGTAGGTGAGGCTGCCTGTAGGTGAGGCTGTCTGTAGGTGAGGCTGCTGCCTGTAGGTGAGGCTGTAGGTGAGGCTGTCTGTAGGTGAGGCTGTCTGTAGGTGAGGCTGTCTGTAGGTGAGGCTGTCTGTAGGTGAGGCTGTCTGTAGGTGAGGTGAGGCTGTCTGTAGGTGAGGCTGTCTGTAGGTGAGGCTGTCTGTAGGTGAGGCTGTCTGTAGGTGAGGCTGCTGTAGGTGAGGCTGTAGGTGAGGCTGTCTGTAGGTGAGGCTGTCTGTAGGTGAGGCTGTCTGTAGGTGAGGCTGTCTGTAGGTGAGGCTGTCTGTCTGTAGGTGAGGCTGTCTGTAGGTGAGGCTGAGGTGAGGTGAGGCTGTCTGTAGGTGAGGCTGCCTGTAGGTGAGGCTGTCTGTAGGTGAGGTGAGGCTGTCTGTAGGTGAGGCTGTCTGTAGGTGAGGCTGTCTGTAGGTGAGGCTGTCTGTAGGTGAGGCTGTGTAGGTGAGGCTGTCTGTAGGTGTGAGGCTGTCTGTAGGTGAGGCTGTCTGTAGGTGAGGCTGTCTGTAGGTGGAGGCTGTCTGTAGGTGAGGCTGTCTGTAGGTGAGGCTGTCTGTAGGTGAGGTGAGGGCTGCCTGTAGGTGAGGCTGTCTGTAGGTGAGGTGAGGTGAGGCTGTCTGTAGGTGAGGCTGTCTGTAGGTGAGGCTATCTGTAGGTGAGGCTGTCTGTAGGTGAGGCTGTCTGTAGGTGAGGCTGTCTGTAGGTGAGGCTGTCTGTAGGTGAGGCCGCTGCTGTCCAAGGTCCTCTCCAGGCTGCGGGAGGGAACTGGAGCACCTGGAAGCAGCTACAGAGGTGGAGAACCTCCCTGACATTGCAGGTGTCATGCTCCTCTTCAGACTCAGTTTGCTGTAGATTCGGTAGAATGTCCGTTTTGTGTACTCATTGAACATGAATACTTAATTACAG
The DNA here is from genome assembly GCA_029706075.1 of Aldrovandia affinis. Taxonomy (NCBI): domain Eukaryota; kingdom Metazoa; phylum Chordata; class Actinopteri; order Notacanthiformes; family Halosauridae; genus Aldrovandia; species Aldrovandia affinis. The sequence goes on along the minus strand of JAINUG010000437.1, from coordinate 78,112 downwards.
CTCATTAGAGTTTGGGGAGAAAGTCAATGTGCAGTTTAAACTGAAGCAGGGCAGAGGCGCTCAGACCAATCAGAGTGCTTGTTAAGTTTCTCACAACTTCAGAGTTCCTGCTTTCAGCTGATAATTTAGTTGTATTCAAAAAGGACCAATGAGACAGCACACTATGTTGCCATGGTGACCTCATCATGTGCAGTGTTAACTGATAAAAGCAAAACTATCTGAACACACAATCCCCTGACAAAAAAGTGCATCTAAAAAACATGTAACTATATTCCAAAAATATGAATCCCGATATATATGCAATTTATTATTCAAATGTATATTATGCAAACCTGGAGATTAAATTCCTGAGTTAGTTCATCAATTTGCTCTTGGCAAGGGCTTGAGCCTACAGGAAACCGGGAGTTAGAGGGTTTCATTGTTGAGGGACAAATCTAACTTCTGGATTTGATCCCTGACGGTGGCACCTGGGAGGCCTAATTATACCATATAATGAAAGTATTTATTTTTACACAGGTGGTTATAGAAATCTCCCCAAAAATGCAGCATTTCAGAGCCTCAGAGAACAAGTGTGAAAAGTTAACAGAGCCCTGAGCCCTGACCCACACAGCCAGCAGGAACTTTACAGAAGATCTCATCAAGTTCATCTATTAATAGCAATGCAGATGAGGCACCAATTAGGGTTCACCCTTAATCAGCAGTTAAATAGATTCAGCTCTGCTCCCGGCAAGGACACCCGCCCCAGAGATGGATGGGGACATGGCAAAATAATCCCTCCATCAGATCGCCCTGAAACACACTGACTCACAAACAGCCAAGCAAAGTATATTCCCTGATTGTGAATCGGGGCACACTGTCATCTTAGTGCCCATCACACCCACGTTGATCCCACACGCTGCTTTCTGGGGGTCGTAGATGGACAGTGTGCACATGTGAAACAGTACTGCTTTCTGCTTCGCTCAGAACCTGACAGACACCTTCACCGTTACACTGGGGTTCATTTTCAAAGACTCACAAAGACACTTTTTTCTAGAGCTAATTAGATGATACTTATTAAATGATAAGAGAGAGACTGTGGTTTGTGTTTTAGGGAAACAGCTGCAGGCAGCCTTTAATGTGACAGTGTCTCTTAGCAGAAGATGCTTGAACACAAAGCAATCTGAAAAACAAATGTCAGAATAACTAAATAAGACTTCCTGACCAATCCTGTTCCTAGTACACCTCTACTGCCCTAACAACCCTTAGAGAAAACTGAAATAGGCTTTCAACACTTTCTACAATTATCCATATTAGTTACCAAATAAATGTAATAAATCCCCTTCAGCATCCTGTGTGACGGCCTGAGTCTGATATCTGTGTTCTGCCAGGGAGGGAGGAACTGTTGGTATGGTAATGAGCTCATTATGTGAGCATTACTTTCTTTATCAAATTTCTATCCCAGATTTTCTTTTCTTTCCCTATTTGGAACAGCCAATCGCATTAGTACGACCGTCACATCACTGCCATGTCCTCTGTCCATTCAGGACAGACAGACAGACAGACAGACAGACAGACAGACAGACAGACATGCTCTTTCCCCCTGCAGTGGCCTGCGCAGACAGCGCTTCAGAGGAGTAGTCCTTCATGCACAGCTGTCGTAGCCATAGCTGCAGGTGCCTGATTGCCCTGGTGCTTTTGCTAGATAATTATGCAGCAAACGGTTAACTGGAAGAGGAAGGCCTTTTCTCAGTTTGACAACAAACAGCTCCTCTGAAACGGGAACGGTAGACAAGAACTGAACAACTCACAGGACTGTCTGCACACCCTCCCAGGACCAGGCGAACATGAAAGAGCTCGCTCAACGCTGGAACAAAAGGGTCATACGCATAGACCCCCGGGTGGCGTAACGGTAAAGACACTCGCACGGCCCACCGCGGCCGGGTTTGAGTCTGGCTCTGGCCCAGAGCACCGCTAGGGGGCAGCGATTGGCTGTCTGCCTCAGGGAGGCGGGAGGGAAGCAGGCACGAGCTCGCTGCAGAGAGCTTGTCTGGACATATCGGAATCACGGTCAGCATTGAACGAGTTCCATCCTGGAGGGGGCAATTGGCCACCAAATGGGAGAAAAATGGGGAAAAATTTGAAAAACTATTTTTTTTTAAAAGACCCACGTACAGCGATGTTCAGCTCCTGGACCAGGGCCGGGGGGGTCTGAGGGACGCTGTCATTTCCTGCCCCCCTGTGAGCTGCTCAGTCTGGCTGGGGCGCTGATGTGGTTCTCTGAATCTGTGCCACTCCAGTAAAAATCTATAAAATGAGAAAATGTGAACGATGTAAGGAGCCATGGATGAGGCAGTCTGTTAAGGACATAAGTGATGTAATCTCACGTGTGCGCTCCAGGCAGGACTGTGGCACTTCCCTGCATCGCAGCCCGCGGAGGATGAGAAGCCCCTCTGATGGAGAGGATAAACAGCTCGCGTGCAGAGCGGGGCGCCAGGGTGCATGCTAAACCTCATCACCGTGCTTAGCTCTTGTTCTCTGAGCTCGATCTCAGATCTCAGTGCATCGCACGATCTGAGCGCATCACTCCTGTTTCTCGAGTATCAGGAGCATCAGTGGATTAAAGGACCCATTTATGAGATCAGAGAATTGTGCAGCGTTGTGCTTTAGTAGAGAGAGGGGGAATTTCTGCCCCATGGACAATAACCCCCCTGTCACACGCCACTCCCTGGACTGGAGCGGAGCAGCCGATGGTAAGACCTGGCAGACCAGGAGCTGGTCTACGGACCGGATCTTTATTTTTCATCCGTCTCGCTCCCAGACCCAGGAGAGAGAAACAGCGGGAGAGCAGGTTCAAATAAAACAAACACAAACACAAAATCTTCACCCTACTTGCCGCGAAGCTTTCGGGCAAAAACAATTAACTAAAATAACAAACTAAAATAAACCCACAATAAATGAAACCCTGCCTCCTCCGAGGGGGGAATCCCCTTTCGGGGAACACACAACAAACACAGACAACCAGCGTCTTTCCACCCCGCCTTCATACATCCACATTAAACACATCAACACTTACTGGGACAGGGTGGAACTCTACGCACTGTCCCGACACACTCCACACACATCTCAAGACTCCGCGCCTCCTCAGACCGGAGTTCTGAGGTTATTTTACAGGCACTCACAAGTGAGCCTCTCTATCGTTCTATTTTCGATTCAATTTAATTCAAAATAATTTTTCATTATAATAAATCAAATAGGAAATGAGCATATATGGGTTTATAGTCTCCCTCTCCCTGATTACTCAACATTTACCAAACGTACTCTCTCTACTCCTACATACACAGCAAAACCTCTACACAATAATTGGTTTGCGTTTATATTTTGAATTTAAATCCAGAAGCAAATATGAAAGAAGTGCTTGCTTCAATGGCACTTCAATTGCACTCTCTTTCGTTTCGTAGCGTAGTAAGATTATTGCATGCACTGGCAATTACTTTCTCTGCTGTACTACACAAAAAGTGTTTTTTAAGAATGCGATAAAATGTGTAGCTGGGGACAATTGAGAAGATGAATTTAACTCATGTTAAAGATGACCAGCCTTGATGTTTACAGGAAGGTTTTGAGTTGAACAGTAGTGTATGTGAAACCCTTCTACCAGCATACCACATTGGGTGAAGCAGTATCAGCATTACATGGCTGTGGAAACCTAGCTAGCATCCATCATATGATGTGTAACATTCATATCTTCCTGTATTCATTGCAGGTAACAACTTTGTCCGTATTTAAAATGCATACAGCATACTCTTTATTTTAGTTTCAAAGCCATTTGTTGTTTTATATACAAATTGCTTCTGATGACATCACTGTTCGGTTTTGGCTCCGTTTTGGCTCCGTGCTCATGTTGTGTTGTGTTGTGTAGAGTGTTGTGTTACTGATCATGTTGTGTTGTGTTGTGTAGAGTGTGTGTTGTCTTATTTTTAGTATTTCGTCCTGCCTGTGTGCTAAAATAGTTGCGTTGTGGTGGGTGTGCTCTGTATATTAACTAATTATGTGATTATATTTCCTACTCTTTATATTTGTGGGTTTTTGGGATGAGGGGGAACAGTTGTACCTAGGGTCTCAGATTTCCTAAATCTGCCCTTGATCTATTGTCTTGTCAAATTACATTTTCAACTTATTTGTAGCTTCTCAAACTAGCTAATGCTGGCTAGTCATCCGGCATATTAATCATGTCTGTCCCACTCCCTTCCCTAATCACAATTATTAACCATTTTATTGAAACATTATTGGAACTTTGGGTTGAATAGCTAACTTACTGTGACTAAAAAATTTTTTTTTAAATGGGAGTATGTGGTGTAACTATGCTGTAACTTGGTATGGACTTGCTACCACCTTGTGGATAATTGCTTTTGTGTTTGTAACAAAATGAATAGCAAATACTGTACCTAAAGAAAAGGCTAATTCTGTGCATTTGGGAGAGAGGAGGTTACGTATTATAACCTGGCTTAGTATGTTGAGAGAGATTAGTTAATGACCATTTTTTATTTACAGTGATAATTACAGAGACACTTGCATAACCTTCTTTGACTGAATACGATATTATATTATATTATATTAATGAACCATAGCTTAATTTCCTTATTCTTTGTCACTCTTCTTTGGGTGAGTAAGATCCACTTGACAAACCAACGTCTTCAACAAGAACAAACTCTGTGCAGTCTCCGAGAATATACGTTGAGAATATACTTTTTTGTCTGCTACTTTGCTGTTTCATTTACTGTCAGTGTTACACATATTACACCAATAATCAGGGTGCCAAATCAAATGACAAGGTCATTAGCACCGTAATCTGTGGGGGAAAAAGGTATTTTAAAGACACGAGAGGTGGTGTGGGCCTAGAAGGAGTCTGAATGGGCTAGAGATGCAGAGATCCGTGCCTGGACCTGGGTCTCAGAAGGAGAGAAGGAGAGAAAGAGTTGTGTATCATCAGCATAACTGTGATATGAAAAACCGTGAGCAGAGATAACAGAACCAAGTGACTTGGTGTACAGGGAGAATAGGACGGGGCCTAGCACCGAGCCCTGCGGGACTCCAGTAGAGAGGGTGTGGGGAGAGGAGAGGGATCCTCTCCAGGCCACCTGGTAGGACCGGTCAGCCTGGTACAATTCAAACCATGCCAGTGCAGATCCTGAGATTCCTATCTCAGCGAGAGATGAGAGCAGGTTCTGGTGGTCGATGGTATTGAATGCAGCCGACAGGTCGAGGAGGAGGAGGACGGAGGTAAGAGATTGGGACTTGGCCACTTGTAGAGCCTCAGTGACCGAAAGCAGAGTAGTCTCTGGAGTGGCCTGCTCTGAACCCAGATTGGTTAGGATCAAGCAGGTCATTCTGTAGGAGATGAGCAGACAGTTGGTTATAGACAGCCCGCTCTAGTGTTTTGTAAAGGAATGAGAGGAGAGAGACAGGTTAGTAATTAGAAATGACAGCAGGATTCAGAAAAAGATTTCTTGAGGAGGGGGGATGACATGGGCGCTTTTTGGGGAGAGGGGACAGAGCCAGAGGAAAGAGAGAAGTTGATAACATTGGAGACAAAGGGGAGGGCCAGGAGAGTATGGAAGGCTCTCCATTTCCTTTCTGCCACTTGCAGTTTGAGTCGGTCAGCACGAATGTAGTCAGTTAGCCAGGGGCTGGGGGGTCGGAGGCGAGCTGGTCAATGAGTAGTAGAAGAGTAGATGAGGCGTCACTCAGTGGTCATGTCCTCTAAGGTCCCCTACGACCTGAGAGGGTTCAGTCGAAGCAGTGGAACATCTCTGATGGAAGACCTCAGCATGATGGATAATCAAAGAGCTTGTACTGTGATAGTTGTGTAATGGAGGCTGTAATTGTCACTGAAACATTCGAATATGTACCATGGGTGTTTCTGGCACAGAAAAATCATTCACTAAGCAGCACTGTTTGTTCACTAAGCAGCACAGCATATGGGTTTGCAGCACTGTTTACAAACGTTAATTTTAAGCACAGTTAGTGGCCTGGGTTTAATGAATGTCTGTCCTTGACTTTTACATACAAATAAATGCTAATTAATATAATAATAATGATAATCGAGGACAAGTGTCCATTGAATCCAGGCTATATTCCGATGTCTCACTTTCTCTCTTCTTGATTGGTTCCACAGGGATCCTGCAGGTGGCGATGTCTGTGGAGGACTGCCTGCATGCGGGGGACCGCTGCTCCAGCGACGAGGCCTGCAGCCCGCGGCTGCGCACGCTGCGGCAGTGTGTGGCGGGCGACGGCAGCATGAAGCTGGGGCCCGGGGCGCGCAGCCAGTGCACCAGCGCAGTCACTGCGCTGCTCTCCAGCCCGCTGCGCGGCTGCCAGTGCAAACGAGGCATGAAGAGGGAGAAGAGCTGCCTCAGCATCTACTGGAGCCTGCACCTGTCCATCATTCATGGTGAGAGAGCCAACAGCCAATCACCATGTGGTGCCGTCCACCAGGGGCGGGGCCAGTCTGTAAGTGATGCTCACGCTGCAAACCAGTGATACTGTACGGATAATGAGTGTGAGACAGGTGTGTGACCCAGGTGAGTGAGACAGGTGTGTAAGACAGGTGAGTGAGACAGGTGTGTTAAGTACTGGGCTGTGTGACCCAGGTGTGTGACCCAGGTGTGTGACTCAGGTGTGTGACTCAGGTGTGTGACCCAGGTGTGTGACTCAGGTGTGTGACTCAGGTGTGTGACTCAGGTATGTGAGACAGGTGTGTGACTCAGGTGTGTGACTCAGGTAAGTGAGACAGGTGTGTTAAGTACTGGGCTGTGTGACTCAGGTGTGTGACTCAGGTGTGTGACTCAGGTGTGTGACTCAGGTGTGTGACTCAGGTGTGTGACTCAGGTAAGTGAGACAGGTGTGTGACTCAGGTAAGTGAGACAGGTGTGTGACTCAGGTAAGTGAGACAGGTGTGTGACTCAGGTGTGAGACAGGTGACTCAGGTAGACAGGTGTGTGACTCAGGTAAGTGAGACAGGTGTGTGACTCAGGTGTGTGACTCAGGTGTGTGACTCAGGTGTGTGACTCAGGTGTGTGACTCAGGTGTGTGACTCAGGTGTGTGACTCAGGTAAGTGAGACAGGTGTACTCAGGTGTGTGACTCAGGTGTGTGACTCAGGTAAGTGAGACAGGTGTGTGACTCAGGTAAGTGAGACAGGTGTGTGACTCAGGTAAGTGAGACAGGTGTGTGACTCAGGTAAGTGAGACAGGTGTGTGACTCAGGTGTGTGACTCAGGTGTGTGACTCAGGTGTGTGACTCAGGTGTGTGACTCAGGTGTGTGACTCAGGTGTGTGACTCAGGTGTGTGACCCAGGTGTGTGACTCAGGTGTGTGACTCAGGTAAGTGAGACAGGTGTGTGACTCAGGTGTGTGACTCAGGTGTGTGACTCAGGTGTGTGACTCAGGTGTTGCTGGTAATGTTTACATTATTGAGTTTGTGCTGGCATGGCACTGGCATATCATAGAGAGGTGCATCGGGGTCACTCTGAGCCAGTCGGGCTGATCTTGTGTGATCTTGTGTGATCTGATCTTGTGTGATCTTGTGTGATCTTGTGTGATCTGATCTTGTGTGATCTTGTGTGATCTGATCTTGTGTGATCTGATCTTGTGTGATCTTGTGTGATCTTGTGTGATCTTGTGTGATGTGTCACGTTGGAGGGAGGGAAGCAGCAGCATGTCTGTGATGAACATTCCCCCTCAGAGGCTGCGAGCTGCGGTGGCCGGCTTTGGAGGGAACAGCTGTTGAAAGTTTGTTAATTACGATGATGCATCAGAGGCTTTCCTGCTTCTGGCTCTGGGATACTTAGAAGGTGCGGGTCGACTGAAATGGATTTGAGAAAGATTCGGTGGCTGGTGGCGAAAGCCCACATTCCCATGTGCTCTGAAATAATAAATGCTGTCAGTACAATCACCAGCCCTGACCCTAACCCTAATCGATGTGTTTTAACCACCAACCAGCATCTTTTAGCTGCCCAAGGAGTTCGCTTTGGTTTGGTTATTCTTTGGTGAGGTCTGGTTTTATCTGGGCTCTCTCTCTCTCTGCTGGTAATTTTTCATAAATATTTATTGTTTAATATTTTCTTTTCAGTTCATTATGAGTAGTGAGACTACATTCACAATCGAGTCTAAGATTTATATTTGTGTTTCTTGTTTAATGTCTTGCAGGTAACCTATTTAATAAACATGTTTAATCTTTAATCTGATTTGGAGTTACAGTACTATGCAAAACTGCTACTAAATACTATTACTCAATCTATTACTCAAGCTTAGCAAACGGAGACTTAGGGGGGATTTGATTGACGTTTTTAAATTCCTAAAAGGGATTAATAAAGTGCACTAGCAAAGATTTTTAAGATAAGTGGGGTCAGCAGAACAAGAGGTCACGGGTGGAAATTAGTTAAAGGCAAATTCTGCACAGATATCAGGAAGTTTTTCTTTACACAGAGAGTTGTCAATGCCTGGAACAGCTTGCCAGTTTGGGTAGTAGAGGCAGAAACACTTGGGCTATTGAAGTCCAGGCTAGATGCAGTACTAGATACTCTTTAGATTAGGACATGACGAGCCTAGATGAGCTGAATGGCCCGTTCTCCTCATTATGTATTCTTATGTTCTTATGTTCTTAAAAGTCTTAGGCTACTCGTAAAAATTCTAATTAAAGTCATTTATCTGAGCAGTAAGTGTTTATTTGGTTGCAAAAACACTATATAACATTGAAGTAAACACAAAGAAACATTAATACCATGAATGGCAACAAAAACGTATTGTCTTTTTAAAACAAGTCAGTATTTTGTGTGGCCTCCCTTAGAATGCAAAACGGAAGCAATTCGATTTGGTAAGACTGTCGTGTAATTTAATAATCCTGTGGTAAACTCTTCCAAGTTTCTTGCAGGATTTTCCATAACTCTTCTTTTGACTTTTCCTTGTGCAAGTGATCCCACACAGCTTCAAGTATGTTGAGGTCAGGGCTCTGAGGTGGCCAATCTAATACTGCGAGTGTTCCATCTGCACAGTCTTAATCGTGTTTGCACTGTGTTTGGGGTTGTTATCGTGCTGAAAGATCTTTTTTTTCCCAATCAGTCATTTTCCCAACAGTACAGCATGATGAATCAAGATTTGTGTATACTTTTCAGCATTAATCATTCCATCGATTTTGACCAGATCCCCCACACCGTTGTTTGAAATGTACCCCCAGACCATGACAGAGCCACCACCGTGCTTCACAGAAGGCTGCAGACAGGCATCAATGTATTTCTTGCCAACTCTTCTTCTGACATACTGGCATGTTTGTGAATCAAAAATGACAAATTTGGACTCATCACTCCATAATACTTTCTGCTATTGGTTGTCGCTCCATGCTTTATGGTCTTTTGCGTATTGCAATCTCTTCTGCTTGTTGCCTTTCCACAACAATGGTTTCTTAGCTGCAACACGTCCTGCAAGACCATTATCTTGTAAGACTTATTCTCACGGGCGAAGCATGCACTTTGGTGTCAGATGACTCTGCCAGATGCTGAGCAGGAACTTCACTGGATTTCCTTGTCCCTCAAGGAAGTGACCTTTAAGTATTATTGTATCAGACACAGGCAGCTTTTGGGGCCTTCCACTGCATTTTCTGTCTTCAACCTACCCAGTTTCTTCAAATTTCTTTATGGCAGCTTGAACAACACATCTTTCAAATCTGGTTAGGCGGGCTATTGCTCGCTGGGAATAGCCTTGTTGATGCAAAGCTATGATTTTATGTCTGTAAAACTGAAATTTATCAAATACATGGAATGGCTGGAATGCCTTGAGGAGAGGTTTGGGAGCCAAACCTGTGTTCTTCTAACCATCTCAAAATATATCAATAACTTTTTGGAAAACACAAGAAATACTTGTTACTTTTTATTGTATTAATGTTTAATTGTATTTATTCTAATGTTATATAGTGTTTTCCCAAGCAAATGAACACTTACTGGCCAGGTAATTAGCTTTAAACATAATTTTCTTGTGTGGCCTAACCCTTTTGAACAGTACTGTATTGTTTTTATTTTATTTAAGAATTTGTTTCTGATTTTATCACATTTTCTCCCAATTTAGTAGCCAATTACACCGTCTATTTTTCATGTCAATCCCACCCTCGTATTGTGAGTCTAACCCCCCTGTGTCTGTGTCTCTCAGGGTTCAACCTGGTGGAGAGTTACCCGTACGAAGCGGTGGAGAAGACCTATGACTACGTGCGTCTGGCCTCCATTGCTGCAGGTACGTTTCTATAACAGGTACATTGGGTATAAATAAATTATTAAATGTTTTCCTATTATTTTATACAATACATTTCTTAATTATGTTTATTTGATTTGATTAATTATGACATTATTGTAAATTATATTACTGTAATCTACGAGCTGAGCTGGCTGAAGCACATTCCAGACGGTCACATACTTCTGTCACAAGTTCCTGTCACAAGTTCAGTTTGTGTCTTTCAGAATGGAGAGATGTAAGCTGCTTGACAAGGGCAAGCGACCTTTATGTGCGTAATCAGGGATTCTTCTGTTTGCTGATTAAATGAATAAATATCAACGCAACAATCAGTGGCTTTGTCACTCGGCAGCTGAGCTATTGATTGTTGGTTTGTTCACACATATATTGTTAAGCTTTGTGCCATAAGACTATAAACATTGCAATCCGATTGCAATCCATGAGCGTTGGCATAGGTATCGTGCCTCAATATAGTTTGTACTACCAAGCAAATCTAAAAAGCATTAAAAAAAAGGAAGACTGATTCTTTGTGTGGGCTCATGCACTTGAGAATATAACCCTAAACTAAACACAGTCTGCCATGGAGTTGTGTTTTTTAGAATATGAACAGGGGCCAGAGGTCAGGCACACCTCAGAGATGGCCTTGGGAAGCCAGCTGTCAAAACAACAATGGCGTGATTGATGCCTTTTTTCACTCTTCGAGATTGGCTTTGAACCTTTTTGACTCTAATCCTTTCATTCTTGCAAAGGTAAACGCTTATGCCCCTGTTCTATTGAATTTTTATTTTGTTTTTTTAATTGCTCAGGGTGATTCCAAGGCATGAATATGATAAGTTTGGACTGTCTGGTTGTAATTATATTTTAGAGTTTGTACATTCATGACTAACCAAGTGTAAATGTCTCTTATTTTGCCAGTTCTTGTTGGTTGCCTGATACAGTCATTTTCTCTTTGTTGGACCCAGCAAACATCATGCTTTGTGTGTGTGTGTGTGTGTGTTGTGTGTGTTGTGTTTGTGTGAGATTGGCTCTGGTAGCCTGCATCGAATTTGAGCTACAGCCACCGAAAGGCAAAATTGTGTATCCGATTTGATTTAAGATTTTAAAAGAGATTTCATATTTTGCATATTAAACATGCATTTTATTTATGAATAATAATAAAAAATACAAACACATATATTTTGTAGGCCTGAGACAGATTGCAGGATGATATCTGCATCCTGAGAAGACAGTATTAATTTATTATTGAAATCATACGGCTGGAACTTTGGAAATAGAACATTCCTCCCCTTTTTAAAAAATAAAATAAAAAATTCACCAAAATGTCTAAAGTATAGCCACCAGACCTCACACATCCTGTATCCTGCTCATCTTTTACACATCAGTGATAAACACTCTGAAATATTCAACAATTTTAGCAGTTACCTCCAACATTTTTAGCTCCATGCTAACTAGCATAGCATAGCAACAATGACTCAGCTACCACTGGCTGATGATGTCATAATGAGCAAACTCCACTCCCATCCAGCTCACTACCTAACCAGATAATGTTAGCTAGTTAGCTTACAAACAACAACCTCAACCAAGCATGATCATTTGTTGTATTTTAAAGCCTTAAATACTGGACGCAGGTTTTCCGTTGACCAATTTGTCATCAGCTAGCAGTCAGTATAAACTCGCAGTGTGAATTTGAACAGTTATCTTATTGTGCGTATGCGGTCAGGAGGGTATAGGATGAATTGTCAACACAGTTTTACTTTCAGATGCTCTGTGGCCTTCTCCCATCACAAGTTTAGACATTCCTGTTCTTTATTCTTTATTCTTATTCTATTTCGTTCCTCGGTTGGACCACTGCCAGTGTCTTTTTCCCGTATGATGTTGTAGGAAAGTTTTTCTTTGGATGCCGGCTAACATCATGTTATATTTTCTTTACATCATCGCATCGGTTGTTTGTTTTGTTATGCTTAATGAATTATGTATTTTTGTGATGTCACTTTTTTATGACTGTACCTCGTTGATCAATATCTCTATTTCCTGATCTGTAAATGTACGTTTTCTTTTTCTCCTGGTTCCCTCTCGGCTCCATGTCCATGTCTTGGCGCTTTGTGATCTGGGCGTTTGTGATCTGGGCGTGTGATCTGGGCATGTGATCTGGGCGTTTGTGATTTGGGCATTTGTGATCTGGGCGTTTGTGATTTGGGCGTTTGTGATTTGGGTGTTTGTGATCTGGGCGTGTGATTTGGGCGTTTGTGATTTGGGCGTGTAAGCCTGTCATGTTGTTCTGGACCCTTTTTATGGGCGTCTCCTACCGCATAATTACAAATCAGTTTCATTTTTTGATTGCATAATTAGAACCTCTCTTAGTAAATTGGTTGTTATTTGCAACACAGCAAAATAGTGACTGTCTTTGCACTGCGACTATCTAAGTAAATCTATTAAATACTGGATATCTACCTTTCTGACTATATATGTATATATATTTACAGTGCAGTTAAAAAATTTAAAAACTTCTCAAAAACACATGTCACAATTATTGGAACCCTTAGAAGTTCTTATGAACAAAATATAAATGAAGTATATTCCCATTTATATAAATATACAGTATATTTTTCTCAATTCATAATTAATTAATTAATTGTGGAACGATTCACATGATGTTTCTAAACAGCTGATGCATGTGTGCTGCAAACAGTCCCATAATATTTTTTTAATAACTCATCACTACAAATAATAAAGAATACAGCTGCATTCTGATTGCTACCCCTGTTCCTTCACCATCATTCCACTGGATTTCAGCTGCTAAAACTTTCCATCTGCTCCCTCTTCTACAATGCCTCATATCACTGAGAATCTTTCAAGGTGCCCTTTCAGAAAACACCTGGGAACCAGTGTGTGTGTGTGTGTGTGTGTGTGTGTGTGTGTGTGTGTGTGTGTGTGTACCTGTCTGTTTCTTTGCATGCATGTTTGTGTGTGTATGTATCTGTGTGTTTGCATGCACGTTTGTATGTGTGTGTGTGTGTGTGTACCTGTGTGGTGCATTTAAATGTCTGCATGTGTAAATATATGTCCATGTGTGTGTGTGTGTGTGTGTGTGTTCTGCTTAATTCAGCATCTAATGCTAGTGTGTTTATACATCCCCCGGGGCTGATTGGAGCAATTAAAAGATGTTGTTGAAAATGAAAATGCTGTCATTACATTCCTGACCGCCTCCCCGCTCCTCAACTCTGTGCCAGCAAGCCAGTTAAGACCTCAGCACTTTGCCTGAGAATAACCCAGTTAAGACCTCAGCACTTTGCCTGAGAATAACCCAGTTAAGACCTCAGCACTTTGCCTGAGAATAACCCAGTTAAGAGAGCAGCACTTTGCCTGACAATAACCCAGTTAAGAGAGCAGCACTTTGCCTGAGAATAACCCAGTTAAGAGAGCAGCACTTTGCCTGACAATAACCCAGTTAAGAGAGCAGCAGAACCAGAGAGCCCAGCACCGGGCCCATTAGAGCCCTGGTGGAGCTGCCCTGTGCGTTCAGCACAGTCCTTACAGCGCAGAGAGAGCCCACGGCCATAACTGGACGTGTGGAGCCTGTGTTTACAAGCACAGATTCAGGGCTGCGTATAGCCTTCCCCTGAACACACAAAATAACAACCAAAAACAACCAGGAGCCAAGAGGCTACGCACAATGTGAGAACATTCAGCCTTTTCCGCAACATCCTGTCTTTGAGTAAGGAAAATAATGTTACAGATTTCCTGCTAGTTTCAGCAACCACAGACCTGATAGGCTTACATAAAGCATGTAATAGTTTCATAGTTACATTTAAATGCATTTCAAATTGTGGTTTGGTGGAGTCCGGGTGTTATGCTCAAATGAGGCCAAAATGGCACACAGAGTTATATATATACAGTGCCCTCCAGAATTATTGGCACCCTTGGTAAAGATGAGCGAAAAAGGCTATGAAAAAATGTATTTGTTGTTCATCAGCTTGATCTTACACTCAAAATATGAGAGAAATCGTTTATATATGTTGAGTGGAAGATAAAGCTGATGAACAACATAAACATTTTTTCATAGCCTTTTTTGTTCATCTTTACCAAGGGTGCAAAGACAGTAAAATGGTACTTTGGTTACATTTCTGAAATGTGGTTAAAAGCACAAAACAGCAAACCAACATTTTTTACCTCTGGTTTAGTGTTTAAATCCACTTTTCAATCATTTTTCCTCCTTGAGCCTTTAATGTGATAGTTTTATTAATGCTTTGATATCTATAACTGTATATCAGTCACACGGGTATTCGGGAAGCTGGCTGTGCTTCAGACACCAGGCAGAGATACACAAAAAAACGTTGTCTGTAAGAAAAGATTCAAACCATTTCAGTACTTGTCCTGAGAGGCCTACCCAATATTAAAGTTGATGTATTTGAATTTTATCGTCAACACTATCAAAGTTTAACTGAGATCTAAAAGAACAATAACTGAGACATTTTTGCCATCAACATTCAGACAAAGGTAATTTACAACCTTAAAACTAAGGGAGTTTCAGTTTGGGGAATAGCATGAAAACCAGACTGGATTTGAATCTATAGTTGTTGTGAACAGAGGAGCCCAGGTTATTCTTTTAAGTGGAGGTTTTACAATGGCACTTTTCAGCAAAGACAGGAAATTGCCTGTTAATAAATAGCCATTTACAATTTCTAGGATGATGTCTGACACATACCCAAAAACAGTTTTAAATGGTCAGGTGTGTATGGGATCGAGAGAGCAGGTAGATGATTTCATTTCCAAGACAATTCTACTCCTATCCTATATGCATTAATGAAGTTAAATTAATTCATAACAGCACCACATGATACATTTGGAGAGTATAATGCTGATATTAATACTGTAACGGGGGGCAGCTAGCCTAGCCACAGAAATGCTAGCTGCCCTCCATTATACTTTGTGTGTAGCATGCTAGGTGGCTAATAGTAACCTAGGAAACTGTAACATGTCCCAGAGGCCCTTGCGGCCAGCTAAGCGTAAGATTACTAGCTAGCTATGTTAATAAATGTGTACACGTTCTGATGTAAAGTACCGCATATGTCTGGAATGAAAGCCCCTTTTACCCTGTTGAGAATGATGTGTGAATGTGTATATGTGCCGACCAACCATCATTGTTGGTGAATGGGTTGTGAGTGTGCCCCGTGTGATTCCGTGCTTGTGCTCTGTACTTCCCTGTGCTACACACTTTATTATAATAAAGAAGTGGTACTGAAATGGAAAAGCAAAGTCTCTCGACTCCTGATTCCGTGGCGTCCACTGCCTCAACACTAATGTAATGAATACCTCTCTTCTCCCCTTGCTCCAGGGTCTGAGGTCGGCATGGCGACGCTGAACCGCTGTCTGGACGCAGCCAAGGCCTGCAACGTAGACGAGACGTGCCAGAAGCTGCGGACGGAGTACGTGTCGGCCTGCATCAAGCCGTCCGGCAAAACTGCGCCTTGCAACCGGCCCAAGTGCAGCAAGGCGCTGCGGAAGTTCTTCGACCGCGTTCCAGCCGAGTACTCTCACGAGCTGCTCTTCTGCCCCTGCACCGACACAGCCTGCGCAGAGCGCCGCCGGCAGACCATCGTCCCTGGCTGCTCGTACGACACCAAGGACCCGCCCAACTGCCTGCTGCAGCTGCGCGCCTGCAGGACAGACTACGTGTGCAGGTGTGTCTCCCTCCCTCCTGTCCACTGGGACTGTTCCCCAATTCGTCCGATGTTTTCTTCTGTCAAGGGAACCTGGGCTTCACCGGACAGGTTTAATTTATGGATGGCCGGGGGGCCTTCTGAGTTTCCTTTCCCCTGACGCCAGTAATTCCTCCCAGCTGGCCTCTCCACAGGCCTTGGGAAAGAGTGCTGAATGGCAGTAAGGCTGGCAGCTAAAGGAGAGAGTGCTGTTATCATCCTTAAACATCTATCCAGGCATAGCACTCCATACGCTCAGCTGTGCTCATGATTTTAAGTGTGAGTCAATGAACGCTCCACGCAAAGTGCAAACTGGACATTCCACCCTGCAGGACACACAGTGCGATATGACGGCGCGAGCCAATCGAAGGAGAGGAAAACCTCTCACTGACGCTCATATCAGGCAACCTGAGGCCCATGGTAGTAGCTAAGAGGCGATAACAGGAACAACCTGCTGTACCCTCTCTATAGCAGGGCTGTTCAACCCTGGTCCTGGAGGGCCACAGTGTGCGCTGGTTTCCGTTGTTACTCAGAACTTAATTGATCCATTAAAGCGGTTGATTGCACAGGTAACTCACCTCACCTGGTTTTTTGGGTCGGGCCTGGGTGATGATTTTAAGGAAAGGAAAAGCAGCCGATCCTGTGGTTCAACAGCCCTGCCTGTAGGCTGATGATGATGGCATGTGGCTTTACGGAGTCACTGCTCATTACTGCATTAATGTACGGTGATGATGAAACATTAGGAGAACAGTATGCATTAGCACAGACTACACTAGACTTTTCTAGAAAGTTCACTAACCTTTTCCTTCCTGGTGTTACAGGTATGGTACGCAGATGCCTGCAATGATGTCTATTGCTGTATTCCTGCACTGATCTCATGCGCTAACTATGATTGTTTTTACCATGTATTAATGTAATGCACATCTTGTAAGTCGCTCGGGATAAGAGCGTCTGCTAAATGCTTAAAATGTCAAATGTAAATGTAGCACAGGTTTTGAAAGGATAGCGTAGGCCATGCTTTAACATTTTAACAAACAAGGGACAAGTGCCTCAAATGTTCTTAGTTCTACCCAAATAACCAAATTTATTTGCACACCTATGCCTCAACCCTGGATGGATCGAGACGTGAGAAGGGACGCACATTGTAATCGGTCTGTCTTTGCGGCTGCTGTCATTGCAGCAGTGAAAAGAGAAATCCTTCATTGGATGGATTCGTCAAAGCGCTAATACTGAAGCAGCTGGCATTCACATGAATGATGTTTTTCTGTGTCTGCAGGAGACACACAGGCCGAATGCGGGCTCAGACAGAGAGGGCTCTCCTGCAGCGAGCCGCAGGTGCTGATTGGTTGCAGGTGTTGATTGGTCGGAGCTGCTGAGTGGTCATAAGTGATGGATGATGTGTTATGGCTCCCATAGGTCCCGCTGGGCTCAGTTCCAGTATGACTGCCAGCCGGCAGAGCAGTCAAGCAGCGGCTGCATGCAAGAAAACTACAGAGCCTGTCTCCTGGCATACACTGGCATGATCGGTAAGAGAGAGGAGGGAGAGGGAGAGGGAGAGAAACAGAGGGAGAGAGAGAGAGAGAGAGAGAGAGGAGAGAGAGAGGGGATGGGGAGGGAGAGGGAGAGGGAGAGAAACAGGAGAGAGAGAGAGAGAGGGGATGGGGAGGAGGGAGAGGGAGAGAAACAGGGAGAGAGAGAGAGAGAGAGAGAGAGAGGGGGATGGGGAGGAGGGAGAGGGAGAGAAACAGGGAGAGAGAGAGAGGGGGATGGGGAGGAGGGAGAGGGAGTGTGGTATAATGGTTAGGGAGCTGGGCTTGTAACATTAAGGTTACAGGTTCAATCCCCAGGTGAAACACTGCTGTTGTACCCTTGAGCAAGGTACTGAACCTGAATTGCTTCAGTTAATATCAAGCTGTATAAATGGATTGTATGTAATGTAAAGAAATATAACCTGTGTAAGTCGCTCTGGATAAGAGCGTCTGCTAAATGCCTGTAATGTAATGTAATGTAATGAGAGAGAGAGAGAGAGAGAGAGAGAGAGAGAGAGAGAGAGAGAGAGAGAGAGAGAGAGAGAGAGAGAGAGAGAGAGAGAGAGAGAGAGAGAGAGAGAGAGAGAGAGAGAGAGAGAGAGAGAGGAGAGAGAGAGGGGATGGGGAGGAGGGAGAGGGGAGAGAGGATGGGGAGGAGGGAGAGGGGAGAGAGAGGGGATGGGGAGGAGGGAGAGGGGAGAGAGAGGGAGTGAGGAATGAAGGGACAAAGGAAGAAAAATAGGGAGTGAAGAAGAGGGAGAGAAGGGTGTAGTTATGAGACGATGAGAGTAGTGGAAGAGAGTAAATGAGAAAGGGAAAGAACAATTAAAGTTTGAGAAAGACAGGTCTAAGTACTGCCCCGTCACAGGACAAATGAACATACTATATGTTCAAATATTAACACTTAAATTCAAAGAATGCATCTTAAACATTGTACTAGAAAATAGATTTTATGCATGTGGGATGTATATATTGGAGAATATGCTGTAAAATGAAATGCTGAAATGTGCTCAACAATTTATGCATATGAAATTGAAAATAGGTTTCATGTTTCATATTTTGTCAAATATATACACACATCACCTGTCTTTCAAGAACCTACATGCTTTTGTCCGTCCTTCACACATGGAGCACAGATTAAAGCAAGCCTCCTGGAATTACAGGCCGGAGAGAGAGGGGGGAGAAAGGGACACAGAATTAGATGCTTAATTGAAAGAAAAATCTTTTATATGTTATTTGAATTGTAGGTTTAATTAGGGGAAGGACAGACAGCACCACTAGATGTTTCAGCTTGCCACAGCCTGAGAGACAATGAGTGGGCAAGCCTAAACAACATATACTGATGTGTTAAAATGATCAATATTGGTATTTATGATCCAGATAGTTCCTTATAGAATTTGTGATGTGCACATCTCTAATGTTGGGATGTAAAATGGTGGGGTGTTTTTGTATTGGGGGCATAGGAAGTCACTTATGTTGCATAGTAAGTGGCTCTGGATTAAAAGTTGATGAATTTGAATGTGATATAAATCCATGAGTGGCATTCTGTTTCCGCAGGCAGCACCATCACCCCCAACTACGTGGACAACTCCACATCCAGCGTCTCGCCAAGCTGCTCCTGCTCAGCCAGCGGCAACCAGAGGGGGCAGTGTGTCGAGTTCCTGAGTCGCTTCACTGACAACATGTGTCTGAGTGAGTCTGACCACCATCAACCAGCCAATCAAATCACTCACTCATTCATTCAATCAATCATTCAATCACTAATATCACTGACATCCTGTCTGAGTGAGTCACAACTAATCAATCAATCAATCAACCAGCCAATCAGATCAATCACTAATATCACTGACATCCTGTCTGAGTGAGTCTGCCCCCAGGTAAACACGCCCCCACACGGGGGTCCTGTAGTCTCTCTCTGACCTCTGACCTCTGACCTGTATCTGTTATGCTCTCGATGGAGCCCGGTGTTGGCTAGTGTGACCTTTTCAGGGTTTTCCAGCACAGGGTCACATTGGCCTGCCACGAAATATCAGAGTGAGTTTCAGCACCACAAAACTATAACAACTATAAAAGCTTTGATGTGGCAAAACCTTCAGTTTAGACAGCAGCATTTTATAAACACATGTAGGTGAAGACACGCAGTGCCCTTGGGGAAAGAAAGGGTTTTCAGGAGTCAAATAAATGAAGGAAACACTTCGGTTGTGGTCCGATGGGGTAAAGGAGGTGAATCATGCAGATTTTTCACCCCCCGTGAGCGTGGTAATGGATCAGGCTCTTTCTCTCTCTCTCTCTCTCTCTCTCTCTCTCTCTCTCTCTCTCTCTCTCTTCCCTCTCTCTCTCTCTCTCTCTCTCCCTCTCTCCTTCCCTCTCTCTCTCCTTCCCTCTCTCTCTCTCTCTCTTTCCTTCTCTTTCTCTCTCTCTCTCCCTTTCTCTCTCTCTCCCCTCTCTCTCTCTCTCCCCCTCTCTCTCTCTCTCTCTCTCTCTCTCTCTCTCTCTCTCTCTCCCTCTCTCTCTCTCTCTCTCTCTCCCTCTCTCCCTCTCTCTCTCTCTCTCTCTCTCTCTCTCTCTCTCTCTCTCTCTCTCTCTCTCTCTCTCTCTCTCTCTCCCTCCCTCTCACATAAAGCTCGCAGGGAATCACAATGCTCATAGAAGCTGCTCTCGGTTCATTCATCCCAAATCGCTTCTAAAGTAACTGCATCAAATTATTCTCACCCCCTCTCTGTAGGCCAGCAGCCAGCTCAGGTCTTTTCCCTGATTGGCTGCAGGAAACCAGCTAAGACCCAAACAGCTGATAAGGCCGCCGCAGGAGAGAGAACCCGCCCCTCAGCATCTCTCCTTATTAAGATCAGGCTGTCGATAGGACAGCCGGGGGAAAATATCTACCCAGCCAACAATATATTTACCCACGCTGAGGGATTTGAATATTCTCTCACCGTCTTCTGTGCCTCTACTGTGCCTGTCCCTGGCTCTTTCGCTGATACAGGAATGTGAGTGGCCTTCATGGACTTCGTAATTGTAGGTAATTTAATTTCCTGCAGCAGTTAATGGCACACAGAGACAGGAACAGCACGGTGAAAAGGTACAGCAGAGAACCGCACGATGTGATTCGATTTTTATACAATTCAATACTTCACATAATGTTGATTTATCAATATTATATACATTATATGACTGAAAGTCACAAATAATTCATACATATTATATAGTGTATCGTATTGAGATTATGATCATGTGCATGATATGGTTTAAGGGACAAATTGCCAATTGAGCACAAAACTGACTTTAATGTTAAACAATGTGAACAATACACACTTATGTTTGAATAAATGTTAACTGTGCTTTAGCAGCATTTGAATAAATGTTAACACACACTTTGTGCTTTTCATCCTTATTTAATTGGTGTTGATTTGTAAACAAAATGTAAACAAACTTTGGAACAGTTGTACTTTCCGGGGCCAGGTTTGGCAATCTTGCAATTGGCGAGATTTCTGGCAGGTGCCCGGAATTCTAGTTCCAAAGGTCACAATTATTTCATCCTTATTTAATTGGTGTTGACCTGGTTGTGTGTGAGAATGTGAGTGGGTGTGGTTTGTCAATTGTTTGGTGTTTTGTGATTAGGTGTGTGAATGATAGACAGGGGATTGCCTCACGAGTCCCACCTGAGCCAGGCAGAAAGTAAACCTATTTAAGAGCAGGTGGGGCGAGTAGGGGATCAGTTAGTCTTAGTCCTGTGTGCATCTTGAGAAGTTGTTAGTCTTGTCGCATGTGTGTGTGTGTGTGTGTGTGTGTGCGTGCGTGCGTGTGTGCGTGTGTGCGTGCGTGCGTGCGTGCGTGTGTGCGTGCGTGCGTGCGTGCGTGTGTGCGTGCGTGTGCGCGTGCGCCTGAGAACTCCCACTGAAATAGTGGAGAGTGTCTCAGGGCTGGTTGCCAGAGAACTCTCACTGTGAGGAGTGGCAAAGGTCTCTGTGTGTTTGTGTTAAAATAGAAAAGTGTCTCTGTGTGCATGGGTTTGGGAAGCACTTGAAAAGTCACTGGATATGTGTGTGCCTGGGGAGGTTCTAGGCCTAGGGGAACTCCGGTCTGAAGAGGCGTGGTGTACTGTTCAAGATGTGTGTTGATTTCTACCCTGTCCCGTTAAGTGTTAATACTTGAATGAATGGAAGTGGCTGATTGTCTGTGTGTGTTGTGTGTTTCCCCGGCAGGGGATTACCCCCTCGGAGGAGGCGGGCTTTAATTGAGTTTAGTTTATTTTAGTTAGTTATTTTAGTTAATTGTTTTTGCTCTAAAGCTTTGCGGCGAGTAGGGTGAAGACTTTGTGTTTTGTTTGTCGTTATTTTGCTTTCCCGCTGTTTCTCTCTCTCGCGTCTGGGGGAGAGACAGAAAAATAAAGATCCGGTCCGGAGAAACCCCACTCCTCTGCCACTTCTTATGTGCTGCTCTGCTCACACCCGGGGGTTTGTCATGTGACGTGTGACAGTGACATACACTCTCTCTATATGCCTTTGAAAATAGTGTAAATGAAACAGTGTCTCTTTGGAAATAGGCTAGTGCAAATGAAACACACACATAGTGTGCCTTGGAAAATAGTGCAAATGATGAAGTTATTTTTAACCACTCATTGTGTTAATAGTAGTGAAACACAAAAGTCACATAAGACTGCAGTGCAGAGCATAGTAAAGACCAGTGAAACTACAATGAAACTTTTTCCGCTGACTCAAGTGATGCAAGTACTACCACTACTCAAAGTAGCTGTGAAAAGATCACAGTGACACCTACAGGTGCAAGTTCTTGATAAAAGAAAAATGAAATCTGCTCTTACGTATAGGTTGATGCCTGGATTTAAAGAATTGGTACTGAATTAGAAAAAATAAAACCGATGTGTATCAATTTTTTTACCCACACATAGTGGGAGCGGGAGTGTTAGGCCTAGAAATCGATCAGCACTCGTTTTTCATCTTGTTCGCGTTTAACACTTCTAAACAAGAAGAGGATATCAATGTACCCTGTGAAAACTGGCTGCTCATCTCTCCAGCAACACCACAGTCTGAAAAATAGCATCGCCAAGTATAGACCAGAGAGCATTGTTCATGATAACCATTGTTAAAAAGTGTCACCTAGTGATGGATCTTAATGACACACCCACTTTTTATATGAAACCCAGAAGCATTTTATTAAGATAATAAAACACTTCCAGCGAAGGATAAACCAATTATATAAAAGTTTATAAAAATTGTATTCTTAGGCCTGTTCATTCACCATTGCGGTTAATTCTGTCCTGTGTTGCTGTCCACCCCAGGGTGGGGGGAGGAAAGTCGATGCGAGTCCGCTGTGTATAGGACTGGCCCTGTGTGCATACCAGAGTTACAGTGACGGCTTTGCAGGCTCGGCTCGAAGGAGGTGGTGCCCAGCCGCATGTCACTGCTGGTTTCAGGACTACGGCAGCGAACTTGTATGATATATGAGGGAGGGGGATAATTGATGTGAAAAAAATTGGGTATAATTGGATACTAAAAACGGGGAGAAAAACAGCAGAAAGAAATAACAATATACCACATAAACTGCCATATGTGAATGGCAATAAACTGATGGATTTGGATTTATTGATGCAGCCTCTTGGTTGATCAAATCAGAGGAATATCTGTTATTGTACATATTATCTATAATGTAATATGTAGTACTATCTCTATATGGGAGCCAGCAGACAGACCTACCTGGACACACACACACACATCATGAAACATCATGGCAGAGTAGCTAACAGCTAAAGAAGAGTCCAGACATTTTCACATTTTCAAGGTCCCCTCATCTTCTTTCCTATTTTCAACAAACCCTTTGTCCCCAGCGTGTGATTACTTTCCTTTATTATCGGCATGGTGACAGTGCTTTGTGTTTCACAGGGCTGTGTGCCTCCAGAGAGTGGCGTTGGGTTTATTTCAGTCATCATCACTGAACCTGCTAGAGGGTGGGGAAGACTGAAGCACCGCCCTTACTCGTCTGTGAGTCAGAGAAAGAGACAGAGTGGCATGGAGAGGGGTGAGCTCTTGAACACAGTGGCTCTTAGAGGTGGAGAGGGTGGGGAAGGAAGGAGAGGGAGGAAGCAGATAGAGAGGTGGAGGGAAAGAGGCAGGCAGGGCAGGAGTAAGAGAAGAGGAAACTCAAGAGAGAAGTCATTTAGCAGAAGCTCTTATGCAGAGTGACTTACAACAGCACATAAATACTCAGCAAAACATATTTACAAAAGCTGCTAGGAGCGACTATTGAAAAAGGACGAGAGAAAGTTTGTTTTTTTAAGGACACCGGTGGAGTTGTAGAATCAGAGAGAGATGATGAGTGCTTGGAGTCGGAGCTGCGTTGCATCCCTTGTGAGGAAGGGGCATATACTCCTGATGTTGTATAGGAAGAACCAACAAGAATTAGTCATTGGTGCAATATTAGGTGAGAAGGACAGTTAGGTGTCCAAGGTCATCCTAAGATGTAGTGCAATCTCCAATAGTGACCTGACACTACTTCCCAATTAATAGAAGGGTAATTGAAGTCGACTATTATTAACGTCTCTCCTTCAGCACAGGTTTGTTTTATGTTACCATAGAGAATAGTATTTATGTTACTGTCTGAAGCTGGAGGTCTATAGCATACTCCTATATTAAGGCCCTTCTCATGATCTCCCAGTAATCTAATCCAGATGTCCTCACAAGGAATGAATGAGTTACTACCTGGAATTTCTGCACATTAAGATCGTATTTCAGATAAAGGGCTACTCCCCCTCCTCTTTTATTAGTTATTTGTTGATTACTCTTCTCCTGTTTATTATTGAACTTTTTTTTTCTCTTATTATTCTTCAGTGTTTGTTTGTTCTTTTATTAGTTAGTGTTTCTGCAGTATATGTTCAATCCCTTTATTATTTAATTAAACCCCAAGTTTCTTTTGGATTCCTGCCTCCTGCCTCATCTCTGCACTTTGGCCCAATCTTCCTGTCCTCGTTTCTGCAAAAAAAAGTTAAATACAAACAGGAGATGATCAAAGAACATCAGTAAGGCTGATGCTATGCTATGGCCGGGATAGGAAGCAGGCACGTGACAGGTAGCAGTAAAAAATGTAATTAATAAAAGTCAGACAGGAGCAATACAAGTGTAGCAGTGTTACTGTTCCCCCTTGATATACTCCCTCGTCTTTCTGTGAAGGAGTCTGCCACTGTGGGCTGGCTGTGGCTCTAACATGCTATGTAGTACTTGCTGATTGACTTGCAGAGGTGAAGGCAGGCCCACCAATTACCAACACACTAGCACGAATGTGCCAACTCAAAAACAACAAGACTTGCAACTAGAAACCAAAAACTAAACTAACCAACAGCTTAAACTACAAAATAGTGATGTAGTAACCCAGTAAAAGTGATGTAGTAACCCAGTAAAAGTGATGTAGTAACCCAGTAATAGTGATGTAGTAACCCAGTAAAAGTGATGTAGTAACCCAGTAAAAGTGATGTAGTAACCCAGTAAAAGTGATGTAGTAACCCAGTAAAAGTGATGTAGTAACCCAGTAAAAGTGATGTAGTAACCCAGTAATAGTGATGTAGTAACCCAGTAAAAGTGATGTAGTAACCCAGTAAAAGTGATGTAGTAACCCAGTAAAAGTGATGTAGTAACCCAGTAAAAGTGATGTAGTAACCCAGTAAAAGTGATGTAGTAACCCAGTAAAAGTGATGTAGTAACCCAGTAAAAGTGATGTAGTAACCCAGTAAAAGTGATGTAGTAACCCAGTAAAAGTGATGTAGTAACCCAGTAAAAGTGATGTAATAACCCAGTAAAAGTGATGTAGTAACCCAGTAAAAGTGATGTAGTAACCCAGTAAAAGTTGGATAATCTAGTACAGGTGTGCCCACATTTGGTGCTGGAATTGATGAAGGGAATCATGTGTGTTTGTGAAGGGCTGGAACAAAAACCTGCATGCCTAGTAACACTAATCTAGGTCCACAGCAAGCTAACAACAACTAAATTAGCAAAACTAATGATACTCTAAACCCTGTAGATAGGAAGGAAACACAGATCCATATGAAATCCATCCAAATAAAATACAGAACTAGGACGTGTTATAAAGACTGCTGCACACGCACATGAGTCAGTGCTCTATGTATTTACACAGTTCTAGTTGTACAGGCACACAGTTTGAGTTACACAGAAACAGAGGTTTATAGTTCCAGGGTTCATGTTTTGTAAAGAGAGAAAAGAATGTCCCCTCTGTGTCTCCTCTCAAAACAGGAAATGCCATCGCAGCATTTGGGAATGGGACAGATATTAATTCCACGCCAAACCAATCGATGCAGCCAAGCCAAGCAACGGACAGGGAAGATCCAACCACGGCTCCTCCCATTGCCACGGAGACAGAACGGAACAACCTAAACCCTCTGATGCCCACACAGGTGTGCTGTCACTCACCAGCTTTTTTTTTGGATGAAGACTGTTAGATTTAACTGTTTATGTTTTGTGTTTTATCCTTTCTATTGTAATTTTATATGGTTGATTGTTCAAGATAAATAAACTCATCTCAACTCAACAACTCATTTTACATTTTAGGCATTTAGCAGACGCTCTTATCCAGAGCGACTTACACAGTTTAACATTTTTTCTTTACATACAATCCATTTATACAGCTGGATATTCTACTGAAGCAATTCAGGTTAAGTACCTTTAGCTCAAGGGTACAACAGCAGTGCCCCACCTGGGAATTGAACCTGCAACCTCTGAGTTACAAGCCCAGCCCCCTAAACATTGCACTACAATGCCAGCCCACTGCCAGCCCAACTCAACTCAAACCCTGACCCAATGCCACAGCCAATCAAACGCCACTCTGCCCGGCTGCCAGCTACACTTGGCACTGACATGTTTGTGATCTGGTACCAGATTGTAGGGTACAGTATGTCTCTACACTGAACCAGTGCATGCTCTTAATTTCCCAAACAGCCCATTAATTTACATGATTTGGTATTTTTAAATAAAATCAAACATTTGACTCACCCATATGCTTTACATTTAGATGTTTCATTGCAGGGCATTGTGGAAAATGCATACAATGTAAAGTGTGACTGAACAGACTAAACAGTCAGGGCACATCACTGAAGCATAAACCAGTGGGCCATGCACACCTGTCTCTGAAGGAACTCCTCCGTACCTGAAGGGAGGAGGTGTGAGGGAAGCGCTGTCCCTGTGCTCTACACATCACTCTAACTCTCTCACTATTCCCTGCCATCCAAACAAACCAATAAATATTGCTAAAGCTTAGAAATTTGTTATAGACCAAAATATAGTAATAACATAAAATATACAAACATTTAGGTTTATACATGTACTCAAAACAAGTTTCAAAAGAAAATCGGTTTCTCCTCTGTGGCTGTATTTGGTACAGGTTCTGCTCACTCAGTCACTGTGGCCAGGTAATCTGCCACAGCATACTGTCTTCTTAGCACCCTATCTTCCCTCTTTCTCACACACATGCGTACAATTTAATTTAAATGTAAAGAAAACAACAATGATTATTACTATAGGGTGAGTTCAGGTAAAGTCGGACAGCTATGCATTGTAGTATATTACTACAAATATATACAAATATATATATAACAAGCCATTGTTTAGTGGCAAGAAGTGTTGTAGCAACAATTCAAGATCAGCTTTGGTGATTGGCTGTTGATTTTGCACATATCAAATCACTACAATGCATAGCTGTCCCACATTACCTGATGTCCCACATTATCTGAACTCACCCTAACTATACTTTTGTCAGATTTTAAAATGAAAATAAGAGCTGTCTGCCCCCTCTCCCCCTCTCAGGTCACGGAGAGGGACAGGCTGTGGGAGGGATCCACGCTCCCCTCCTCTGGGCTCTCCAGCAGCGCCCCCATCTGGCCACGTGGACCTGCCTCCTGCTTGCACCAGCGCTCTGCTTCCACCAGTAGGGGGCGCCCACAACCCCTCTGGCTCTTCCTCTGAACTGCGTGTGGGTGGAAAGGGGGGCAGGAGGGGAGAGAGGCATTTATATGTGGGCTCAGGAGGGGGCAACACAGCCTGACCCCCCCCCCTTAATGTTATTTCTTTACCCTATCTTTACTCTCCGAAGTCCCACCACACCTTGAGCCTGAGAGAGAAAGAGAGGGAGAGAGGAGAGATAGAAAGAAAGGAGGAGACAGAGAGAGATATATTTATAAACTGATACGTGTGCACAGAAATCAAGCTGCCATATTCAAATGTCATCAGTTCTGCATATGTACAGAGCCATTGAGCTGATTGGAGAGAGACGGATGGGGGAGGGGCTTGAGGATTGGGGGTGCAGTCATAGTCTCCTCCTGCAGTGCATTTTTGAATCTCGTTTAATCCGTTCTTGAGAAACGGGACTCTTGTGTCTGTACATTCCCGGATGAATGAGGGAACACTATTTTTTTAAGAGGCATAATAACAGCTCAATTGGATCAACATGGTGATTCATAACGTAATTTTCAATCATTGTTAAAAAAAAAAAAAAAAAAAAAAAAAAAAAAAGTATGACATTTAAAAAAAGTGTACACAGCAAAATGTATTTTAGAAGAACAGCACAACAAAAGGAATTCAGTGCGTGGATACTTTTTATTCTTTGTTTTGTACGATGCCTATACCATTTATCATGTTTGCATAAGACTCTTGAGTAAATGGGTCTGGTGGACATGGAGAAGGACCAGACTGCACTTCTGTAATTCTGGATATATGTTAAAAAATACAACTTTACAATAACAACTTTAGAAAAAATCACGAGTCACAGATTCAGAGATGGAAACTGCTTTGACCACTTTTCCAGATTAAGACAGTTTCTGATCCGGATTGGTTGGTCTGCCCAGACTGACAGCCTTGATGCCCAATCACTGGCCTCCTGGGCCCACGACACCAGGGAGTCTGCATCAATGACGTTCCTTCCTGGCGTTGCCCAGTCCTGTTGATGGCCATTGTTCTGTTTTGTCTTGTACAAAACAACAGTGCTGTGGTGGAGTGCTCTGGAATGGGAATAGGGGTGGTATGTTTTGGGGCTAAGGCCCTGGATGTGCTGGTTTCAGGATCTACAGTGAGTCAGTTTGCCACAGGGAAAGCCCTCCGTCGTGAGGTTGGATTCACACAGCAGGACACGTGATTTTTGCTGCAAATAAAAGCTACTGTACCATATGATACAAAGCCTACAGTTTCTCCATCTGTTTGCAATGCATGCTGGGTATGTTTTGCTTGCCTTCCTGGCAGAAGTCGTGTATCTCAATGGTTTTTCTGAGTGATCTCGTAGTCAGTTTATTCACCGATGAGTCATTAGGGCTGTTTGCTCACAACACATGTAGTAACAGGCTGCTGTAACACATGTAGACGTCAAAGCAAATTCACCTTCATCTACAGCTTCAGAAACAGCCAAAGCAAAAAGAATACTTCCACCCCGGCAACTGGAGTCAAACAAAGGTTCATTAAAAGGGAATTCTACCCAAATAAATCTATTAGTCAGTCACTACACACAGAAACCTATTGGTTAGTCACTACACACAGAAATCGTATTTATACAGAGAATATCTATGCGAGTCCCACTTTAAATGTGACACGTCTTTCCTCTGGGCGAAGCAACAGCACTCATGACAGAGCATCATCTGTGAGGCACATTGCTAACTGGAGCGCTTTATTTCCCCCCTGCATGGGCTAACAGTTCAAACTGGGCCTGGAAAGCTTCCCACTCCACCTTCCTGGAGCATTTTCACCGAAATGGTGGGGGAGACATGGGCGCCACCATGTTTGTTTCCCTCCTGAGGCCTTTCCTGTGCCGAGGTCACACGTCCGGCGTGTGAAGGATCATGCCTCAGATGCTAGTCCCACTGCAGCCTCCCTCTGGTGCCCCCTAGTGTTAGAGAAGTTAAGGCCACCTTGTGGCGTCTTGTTATTTGTCATACTGAAGCATTGTTTATCTGGAACAAGATGCACTTTCGGTGCTGTTATATTTGCTGAATACAGAAGCTGTTGTTGCACACATGGTGTGCAAGTCTTCATTTCTCCACTGAGACACGGTGCCAGGCTGGACTCCTCCTCAGGACAGGAAACTGTCTGGGGATCTGTGCAAAATCTGGAAAGTGTTCAGGGCCGAGTTTGAAGACTTCTAATTTGCAACGGGCCTACCGGATAAGCACAAGGCAGTGCAAGCAGCCACGCTGAGATGGCTCCTGGGCAGGGAGTCACATGGGCAGCCATTCTGCACTGGTGCAACACACTCGACAGCACAAAAACATCCAAAGAAAATAAAAAAGTGGGAACAGTAGGTCAATGACACAAGACATCTGGATATTTCCAATTGTGTCTTTGAGGATTAATTTTTTTGTCCTTGTCGGGCCATTGGCTAGATCATATTTGTATGTTATAAACTTTTTTTTACATTTCAAATTAAATTGCCCATGAGAACTTGGTCCTTATTGTGATCACATTCTGTGAAGTGTCTGCAAATTACATAGCAATAAGGATTTGACCCATTGCGACTGTTAAATCAGTAACCAGTAAATCAGATGTAGATATTGCATGTGTGTGTGTGTGGTGGTGAAGTGGACCCGTCCCGAGCAGGCGGATCTTGTCGTTGTTCAGCAAAGAGGGCGCAGTGATGCTTGGGACGACTTTGCTGCACAGCGGGAGTTGTAACTCAGACTGCTGATCTGAAGCCAAGCGAAGCATGATGTAGGTCTAGAGATCTCTCAATTATAAAAGTTGACTGCTTGTATTATAAACAGATTAATGCTATTCATCTCCAGAGATTATTTATCGATAGCTACTTTGTGTGTAGTTTTGTATAGTCGCTAGCCAAACATAGCTGTCTCTGTCTAGCTGACTGTTACACAAACCACTTTTTAGTCAGACTACAGTGACTAAATCTAGCTACATTTTAATGTACATTTTCAGTGGTCATTAATAAAACCATAACAGTCTACTATTGTAATGCCTTATTATCAGTGGTCATTAATAAAATCATAACAGTCTACTATTGTAATGCCTTATTATCCGGCTCCTCTAGTAGCTCTCTAAAGAGTCTTCAACTAGTACAGAATACAGCGGCACGTATTTTGACTAGATCCAAGAAGTATGAGCACATTACTCCAGTGTTAGCATCACTACATTGGCTTCCTATTAAATATCGGGCTGATTATAAAGTACTGTTGCTAACTTTTAAAGCAGTGAACGGACTTGCACCTTTATATCTGACCGAAATGATTGCCCCCTATAAGCCGACACGACTGCATCGTTCACAAGAAGCCGGCCATCTATTACTCCCTAGAATTTTGAAAAGCACAGCTGGTGGTAGAGCCTTCTCTTTTAGAGCTCCTCTGTTGTGGAACGGTTTACCAAGGCATGTTAGGGATTCGGACACAGTTTCAATTTTTAAGTGTAGATTAAAAACATATCTTTTCAGCCTAGCCTACTGCCAAACATAGTCTAGGTGGAGAGATGGAGAAGGCCGTGCCCTAGTGTCTTATGGAGTAAGAAACTTTCCATACTGTCACCTCCTCAATGTATGTTCTCTTCTCTGCCTCGGCCTCTGACTCGCACCTGCCCCCGAGCCCTAGATCCTGCAAGAAGTGTGAGCTGCCCCCATCAACCCTCACCCCCACGCCAACCCCAGTTCCTGGATCTGGACCCTCTCCGCATGGTTTAGCCCCGCCCCGCTGACTACCTAACTCAGGAGGGGCAAAGTCTTTCAGCCCTGAGTCACCTTGGACTGACCATGACATGGTCTTTTTTGGACATACCCTGTGCCGGCCAGAAGAAGATGGGCTCCCCCCCTTTTAGTCTGGTTCCTCCCAAGGTTTCTCCCTACCAAGGGAGTTTTTCCTTGCCACTGTTGCCTTTAGGCTTGCTTTTGGGGGGGTCTAGGCCTGGGCTCCCCCTCTGTTAAGCGTTTTGTGACAATTCAATTGTGAAAAGCGCTATACAAATACATTTGATTTGATTTGATTTGATACTACTCTTGTAGTGAATTAGCTACAAGGGTAGACTGATTACATAAAATATTTCTTAGTGAATATTTCTGGTGATGACCCCCCGTAGAGGGGCTAGGTCTCATGACCTCGGTAATTCTCCAGTCCTGGATATGGCCCTGATTGCAACCTTTTAGTAACTGCTTTTTCTTTATTAAATCTGGCCCTCAGTGTGTAAAGAAAAACAACATAAAAAAAAAAACTTTAACCCGACTTATGATATACAGTGGGGAAAATAAGTATTTCACCCCCTGCTGATTTTGTGAGTTTGCCCCCTTACAAAGAAAGGAACGTAGCGGTCGGTCTATACATTTCATGGTAGGTTCATCTTAACAGTGAGAGACAGAATATTTTTTTTAAATCCCAGAAAATCACATTATATGAATTTTAAACATTTATTTGTGTTTTATTGAGGAAAATAAGTATTTCATCCCCTAGCAAAACAGCAAGAATTCTGGCTCCCACAGACCGGTTATGTGACCAGGAGGCACACAGATAAGTCCTCTTACTTAATTAGTACTCCTAATTAAGTACTCGTTACCTGTATAAAAGACAACTGTCCACAGAATCAATCAATGAATCAGATTCCAACCTCTCCACAATGGGCAAGACCAAAGAATTGTCTAAGGACATCAGGGACAAATTGTAGACCTGCACAAGACTGGAATGGGCTACAAGACCATTGGCAAGCAGCTTGGTGAGAAGGAGTCAACTGTTGGTGCGATAATTAGAAAATGGAAGAAACACCAATTGACCATCAATCTCCCTCGGTCTGGGGCTCCACGCAAGATCTCACCTCGTGGAGTGAACCTGATCATGAGAAAGGTGAGGGAACAACCCAGAACTACACGGCTGGAGCTTGTTGATTATCTCAAGGCAGCTGGGACCACAGTCACCAAGATGACCATTGGTAACACACTACGCCGTAATGGATTGAAATCCTGTAGTGCCCGCAAGGTCCCCTGCTCAAGAAGGCACATGTACAGGCCCGTCTGAAGTTTGCCAATGAGCACCTGGATGATTCAGAGGAGGCTTGGGAGAAAGTGCTGTGGTCAGATGAGACTAAAATCGAGCTCTGCCTTGGACCCCAAGAACACCATCCCCACCGTCAAGCATGGCGGTGGAAACATTATGCTTTGGGGCTGTTTCTCTGCTAAGGGCACAGGACGACTTCACCGGATCGAGGGGAGGATGAATGGGGCCATGTACCGGGAAATCTTGGGTGAGAACCTCCTTCCCTCAGCCAGGACACTGAAAATGGATTTCTAAGGATTTGGAGAGGATCTGCAAAGAGGAGTGGGCCAAAATCCATCCTGCGATCTGCGCAAACTTGGTGACCAACTACAAGAAACGTCTGACCGCTGTGCTTGCCAACAAGGGTTTCTCCACCAAGTACTGAGTCATGTTTTGCTAGGGGGTGAAATACTTATTTTCCTCAATAAAACACAAATAAATGTTTAAAATTCATATAATGTAATTTTCTGGGATTTTTTATATATATTCTGTCTCCCACTGTTAAGATGAACCTACCATGAAAATTATAGACCGTTCCTTTCTTTGTAAGGGGGCAAACTCACAAAATCAGCAGGGGGTGAAATACTTATTTTCCCCACTGTAATATATTTTGACTTTCAAAAAGCATTTGGCGGATAGCGTAGCGGTCTAACGCACCATATTTTGGCTGGTCGGATACGAGTGTGCACTGCCGGTCAGGGACCACACAGAGGAACATTAGGTGGGGCCACATCTGACCTAGGTACTGTGGGCACTGGTGTCCCACAGGGATTGGTGCTAGGACCTCTTTTTTTCTGAAGAAGGGATCAAAAGATAACTGGGCTGCTGGCGGATAGCGTAGCGGTCTAACGCACCACACATTGGCTGGTCCGGTGTGGTGTGCGCTGCCTGTCAGGGATGCGGTTCGAAACCCACGTCTCTACCAGACCGGCCCTGGTTGTCAGCCCGATCGGAGGCGGCGTTTGGCTGTCCGCCTCCGGGGGAGGGGGGAGGGTGAGCCGGCACGAGTCCGTCGAGGAGCAGGAAAAAGGTGGTAGAATTCCGTCTCGGAAGAGGTGGATAAATTCGACCCGGAGATAATGTCTCGCCCCGGAGGACAGCCGGCGGACTTGTGGGGGAGGGGAATAGATAAATAGAGGGTATAATTGGCAACCAAATTGGGAGAAAAACGGGGCAAATGACAAATATATATATTTTTTAAAGATAGCTGGGCTAATTACCAATCAGCGTCAGCTGTGCCTGCCAGTGGGTGTGGCCGGCCCTGTCTATAATCTTCTCCTCCACCCACCCTGCCATCACTAATCTGTATCCAAAAAAGCTTGACATTTTTTTATATTCTGGAAAACTTCAGTAATTAGTAAATAACCACAGGAGGATGTGTTTAATTAGGCATACCAAGAACTCCATGAAGTCAGTAGCCCAACACCATCTTATAAAGGCTTGGTACCAGGCCACCACCCAGGATGCCTTTAATGAAGTAGTTTTTTATTTACTTACATCTTCCGTACCCTCCTTCAAACCCTTGATCTGAGCACATCATGAGAGCATCATTCTCAACTCAAGCCCCTCAGTGGAAAAACACCCACCTCCCTCACAACAGCCCTGATTCACCAGCTTAGAAGTAGCCTGTAAAGAGGTAGCCTCTTTAGCCTGTTTTGGTTCAGCCCAGCTTAGCTTTGTCATGAAGGTTTGTTCAAAACAAAGATAGTTCCACAGAATAAATATTGTTTTGGCAAGGTTCTGTTGGCCCAATAGTCTGACTGAATATTCAATATTTAATTTTTACATTGTAAATATTAAGAAATAAAATATTTCTTGGCAATTATGCACCGAATGGTTGCTTATTGTTTATAGGGTGTTTGTAAGGTGTTTAGCACAAGGTTTCTGTTAAACAGCAGTTTTCAGTCTTATTTCAAAATTCGACTAAATCGTAAATGTGAATAAATTCTCTGCAGCATTTTCAAAATATAAAGCATAAAGATCTTCACCAATACGAACACGGTCCCAACTGTGCCATTCATTACGCATGGGGAATGTGAGGTAGACAACTCCTACATCACTGTCAGTTTCCCCAGAAATAACGAACAGGGTGTCAGCCTCTGCTACTCCAGGAGTGCTCCAGCTTCAGGCTGATTGGCACTTTCAGTAGAGAGGCAAGACATCCTATCACCGTCATCATCATAAACCACAGTGGGGACTATGCACCTCCACTGAATCCATCGGAGAGATGGGGGTGGCGTCCAGAGGCAACACGGACAAGCAAGAACCTGCTGGAGCAGGGAGCAGGCTTATGAGCAAGATGGGAACACTCACATCTACACAAGCAGACAGGCGCTTAGATTAAGATGCTGACAGAGAGAGCAAGAAAGAGAGAGATGGAGAGACGCAAGGTGTCATGTTGAAGGGCCACAGTGCTGGTTAGCGGCGGAAGCAGAAATGAGGTGTCTGGAAGTATGAGTGTATCACCTCATCCCATAGCTCGCTCGCCAGAAATACACACGGCTGAGAGTTCAGAGCTCTTTCCCTCTTCAACCTTTGAGTACAGAAACCTAAGCTCAATTTTATTCCATAGCATACCTTTAGCACCCCACAACGCCAACACTATTGCATTGAGATTGTCTTTATTCATTTTGCCTTTCATTCCCTCAATCAGATACTGTAAATGATCAATCTACCAGGTCACCTCAGTTACAAGATCACAGTTACCTTATCTATATTCAAGACAATTAAAGAGCTATTAGTATCGTCTAATGACAAGTGCTTACTTTAGCCACTTAGCTGGAAACTGATTCCCTTCGACACCACAAAATGTTTTGCTTGTAAATTAGTACCTTAAAAGAGATTCAGCTGTGAAGTTCTTTACTAAGTAATGAAGGTAAAATGGGATAATTGAACCAAAATGCATAATTCCAGCTACACTGTAAGCTACACATTACACATACACACACACACACAAGGCATTGGAAGTACCTCAGGTGAAGTCAAGGTTTAAATTACTGCAGAAATTATATTTTATCTTTCTCCAGGAAAGATACTCCTAAAGGTATGACACTGCTCTGCATTCAGTGTGCATGTGAATTGTCTAATAGACCCTTTTACTAGGACAGAGTATATCTGACATCTACTTTGCATATTTTGATTTTGCAATAAATCTGCTTTCAAAATAATTAGGGGAACATTTAGGTCAATGGCAAATCATTATGTAAATGCTCTAAGCCCTAATAAAACTCACTTAGACCTGCATTCTGAAACTGTGCTGATACAACTTAACCGCTGGTTTGTTCGAGTACAATGTTATGCCCTTTGGGTTGACAGGACATGCTGCGGGTGGAAGCCATTTTGTGCATCCTGTGCATGTCACTCCAGCTCCATCATCAAAACTCATAAAATAACCTCCTGATGCATGAAACATGCAAACTTCAAGTGAAAGAAAGGTGGGTCCTGTCAATATAGCATCATACACCTTTCTGAAAGCACCTTGGAAGATACAATAAAGATTTGTAATACTGGGCCTCCCGCGTGGTCTAGTGGTTTCAATGTCCGACGCTGGCCACGGCGACCGGGGTTTGATTCCCCGTTGTGCCAGAGTCGGCTCTGGCCTGGAGTGCCATTGGGGCGGCAATTGGCTGTCCACCCCAGGGAGGGGGGAGGGAAGCCGACACAGTTCACTGCGCGCAGGAGTGGTTCTTGGGTACCGGAATTATAGTCGACAGCTCAGCGAGTGCTGTCTTGGAGGAGGCAGCGCTTCGCCTTTGTCACTGCCGGTCACAGGGCTACGGCAGCGAACTACGAGGAAGGGGATTGAACTAAGCACAGTGGGAGTAAGTGGCTACCAAATTGGGAGAAAAACAGGGTAAAATCTGAAAAATAAATGTATAAAAAAATAAAAGATTTGTTATACTGCCATGCAGGTCATTATTGAAGAGATAGATGAAAAACATTAGATGAGCATATAATACTGGCAAAATCTTATTTTGAGCCATGTCTGTTCACTAAGCAAAGGGTGTGGGGCGGGGGTCTTTTAGCAGGACTGTGCATGTCTCACAAATAGTGTTTTATTTGTGGATAAACAAGGAGGACAGGACAGGAGGATACATCTCTGTCATCTTAAGATGACTGACTGATGACTGACACCCAAGATATGAGGTAAATTATCCCCAAAACATGTTATATATCAATATAGCAACTCATATATAAATATAGTTAGAAGGCCTATGAATATCCTGAATATCATGGGGTATTATATGGAAAGAACCATATTTTGTATGGAGAATGCAATATACAGCAAAGCTACAACACTGATACAGCAATGTTGAGAATGTGCTTTATTCAGTTCTCTGCCACCCCCTCTACCCAACTGGCAAGATTACATTTTTAAATTACTGTATGTTCCAGATTTATATCAGCATACATTATCTTCGTACCTTTGACCCACTGAAATATAGCCATACCGCTGTGTCCTGTCATACAGTTTACTGAAGGTAAGGAAACAACTCAATCTCATTTGAAGTTTTAACATTTTATTATAGACCAAAAGTCTGTAACATTCTTTATATATATATGGTCTCTGTTAAAATCCTCAGCTTTTACAAGTGTTATCCAGTTATGATCTGATGTAGACTTGAAGAACTAAATGAGTTATTTTACAAATTTTTATTTTTATTTTCTCACATTTCAGAACCTTTCATTCAAGATTTCTTAGTGACTTTTAAAATATGTCAACTCTCCTTGGACATGAAATACCTTACAATACTTTATTGTAATTTACAAAATATGTTTTTTTTTAAAGTGCAACCAACACTAAACTTTACACATTGTCCGCACTACTTGTTCTGATCTATGCAGGCACACACAGGGAGGAGAGGGCGGAACTCTGGATGGGTCCGGGTCGTTCTCTCCAGGCTCACAGCATCCTTGAATTTCCATCCACCTAAAAACATGTTAAACTGAAATATAAATGAGTTTGTGTAACGCACTCGATTTGCTTAATGCATCTTGCATAAGAATTTGAGCTGCACATTTTGGATCGGTAGTGAAAAGGCATGCAGTTACAGTACAAGCCATCCCTGTCCATGCCTGTCTTCCGGTCTGCAGCTAAATGCTTTGTGTGCAATTCTTTCAACTTATAGGGTTATATATTTATAGGCCTCTTTAGCTTTGACTTCTTTCAACTCTGAAGTCAGATCCTTTTGGCAAGTGAGCTGGGAGTCGACATTAAACAGGATGCACTTTATATCAACAGACATTAGTGATCATTCTCCTATTGCCTGCATTAGGGACACCAAAATCAATAAACCTGGCTCTCAAATTATTACAAAGAGAAATGCTAGGCAACTCAATGAGCAGGCTTCATTACATGATCTTTATCACTGCGACTTTACTGGCGTTTCCCTTCTTCCGGAGCCCGAATGACCCCTGACTATTTCTCCTCTATGTTTAATATGATAGCTGAGAAGCATGCAACATATAGGAAGTACAAGATTAAAAATAAGGCTAGCCCTTGGTTTATTCCTTGGGGAAGTTTTCTTTGAAAGGAATGCAGCTCGGGCCAAAGCCAGAAAGTCAGGTCTTGCAACTGACTGGTCAACTTTCAGATGCCCCAGGAACAGATGTTGTCTTATGGTTAAAAAGCTAAATCTAACTATTATCTCAAATCCATGTCTGAAAGTGCAAACAATCCAGCAGATTTTTGAAAGACACTTAAAGGTCAACATGATGCAGGTCTTCTGCAGGAAATGGTTTTAGATTCAGGTCCCACTAGTGACAACAGGGCAATGTGTGATGCTTTTAATGGTCATTTTATTTCCTCAGCTCACCTTTTTAATAGATTGAATGATATTAGCACTTCTGGTCTACCTGCCAGTCCTTGCGGGAATTGCCCCGGCCGGCCTCCAATGAGAGGCTGCTACCCTCGCCCTAGCAAGGAAAGCCCAGAAACATTACTGGCATATCCTGCATGACACTACAACTAAAGCAGTGCCTCCAAGCAGACTCAAGTCCCGCCACCCCTACAATAAGGCGGCACAAGAGATGCTTAGTTCTATTCCTGAGAACCTGTCTACAAACGCATGGCTGGCGACATCCTGGAAGCAGGAGTGGGAGTCGGCTGGGCCCACACGTATCCACCATTACATCCGGGACCCGGGAGATGGCGTCAAAGGAGAAGATCTACCACGCCGGCAATGGACACTGCTGAACCGCCTATGTACGGGGGTCGGCTGCTTCAAATCGCTTATGAAGAAGTGGGGCCTGGCAGATAGCGCAGCATGCACATGCGGGGAGCCTGAGCAGACTGCTGACCACATAATCACCATCTGTCCCCTGTACAGACCTCCTTCGGAGGATGGCCTCTTCCAAGTAGGACCAGAGACGAGGGCGTGGCTGCACGACACTGAGTTGGACATCTGATGGCGATACACGAAAGACGAAGAAGCAGTTCTGGTGTTGGCATGAACTGTACTACACAATCTGATGTTGTTTCTCCTGATGCCCAACCTATTTGGGAGACTAATTGTTTTTGTTTTGAAACATTACATTAAATGCTAATCTCTAAGCTTTCCTGTCTTTCAAATATGTTGGAATCCTTGATTACTTGCCAGTTGCGAAGCTTTTTGTTTTTGTTTAGGGAAAACATCTTAAATACTGTACAGTCTGGTTATAGATGTGGTCACAGTACCACTACTTGTTGTGAATGTTGTTTGTGCTCTTCAGAAAAAGCAGTATTGTGTTGCTCTCTTTATCAATTTAGCCAAGGCTTTTGATACGTTTGATACTCATACACAGATTGCCTGAAATTGGTCTTGACCAGCATACATGCACCTGGTTCAGGAATGATCTCACTGACAGAACCCACTGTGTTGGAGCATATGCTGTTCAGTCAGGATTCCTGGGAATTATGAATGGGGTCCTGCAAGGATCTATACTTGGGCCTGTTTTGTTTACATTATATATCAATCAGATTGGCAAATTAATTGAAAATTGTAAGATACATTTTTATGCTTACGATACAGTGATTTATTCATGTGCCTATGATTTTAGCTCTGCAAAACACACTGAATTTGTAAAAAGTCCTTACATGACATGAGCTAGTGCTTAATGTTGAGAAGACTAAATATATGTTATTCTCTAAGTCCCCTAAGGACTTTCACTATAACATTTGTACTCTGAATGGAGCCCTAATTGAACGTGTGTCCTCATATAAATATTTGGGTATCTGGGTTGAAGAAAAGTTGTTCAAGCGACTTTAATGTTGATCCTTGATTATGGTGACATCATTGTGAGCTGTACTCAAAAGCTGTCTGGTCTCCCCTCTATGAGAAGGAAACAGCATATTATTTTAATATTAATTTGCAATGCCCCTTCACATAAATTATCTCCATACATCTCACCTCTCTTGACAGTCAGACGCACTAAGTACAGCACTTGTACTCAAGATTGCCTTGTTCTAGAAGGTCCATTCTCCTCGGCAGATTTTTAGCAAGAAAACTTTTTTAATGCGCCCCATATCTGGAATAACTTTTAATAAACTGCATCTATACAGTATCTGGTACCCTTGAGCCATTTCAAAACTATTTTACATTCCCAACTCAGCGAAAGTTGTACATGTTTTATATGAATGTAAAGTCTATTTGATTTTTCCGGTCTCTTGTCTGTCGTATTATCTCTTGTTATTATTCTTTAGCAGAGCCCCACTGTGATTGAGGCTTCAGTTTCAGTGTGGCTTCCCTGCATGAATAAAGACATGTGTGCATGCTGAAGAACACTGCTGGCAGTAGTGCAAATTTTATAGGTGCTCTTCACTAATTGTGGGAAGTCTGATGTTGGTCAATTACTGGTTCAAATGAATTAACTTACAGGGACATTAATGTCAGTAATGAGGAGTGTTGATACACATGTTATTTCTTTAAAAATATATTCACAAGGCTGAAATTAGTGACGCGTGATGACCGATTATACCCAAAGATGTTTTTACTCCACCCACCGAAAATGCTGATTCATCATCACACTCGCTCATCGAATCCTAACAGAGAGCTATCAGACAGACCTTAGCTGGGTGTACTCCACCCCAGACTGCTACTCCCAGCTGACCACACATTTGATAGCCCTGTATTCAAGAAATCAAACAGGCTCTCCAAAAACAACCACAAATAAAAAACCACACTAAAAACCAAATAAAATAAATGAATAGATATTCTATGCTCCTGAGCATTTTTAATAAGCCAGATGCACAATTTTGCACACTGCATTTTGCCTTAATTCTTGGCTATTTATTTTCTCCTGTGTAGACACAAACAGGTGTAAAAGCCTGGGTTCTGATTCGAGATTAGGAGATGTGAGCGTCGTGGATAAAAAGTGCACTTTACGCAAACAGATCGAGAGGATGACTGTGAGGCATGTAGTCAGCCCTGTGGAGTTGTACATGCACAGCTGGCTGGGGACCTGTGGAATATAAATATTTATCTTAGGGTCCCTGCTACCTGCAAGGTAATGTGCTCCTAACACAGAATACTCAAAGATGTCTGGCTTCAAGGCACAGACACAGAGGTTAGCATCCAGTATTGTGAATGAGAGCCAACTTTTTTTCTTCAAATGACTAAAAACCATTTAAATCCAAATATTCTGGCATTCTGCAATGGGAGCTAACATGAATGCATATATTGCATTAGGGCAGTGTCAAGAGTACTTTTATACAGAGCAGAAAACGTTTCAAAGTTGAGACTGAAACTGTAAATATAGAGCTCAGATCTGTTCCGAAGCACAACATTGCTACCTGTTCTTTGTAGGAACACCACCAGCCTGTGTGCTCTACTGGTTTCCTGCAGGATTGCTGAGTCTGGATAGACCCAGGGGCTGGAATCTGTCAATCAATCATGCAGAGGCTTCAATGTAATACTGCCTCTATGAACAGAACAAGCCCCACTGGGTCCGAGTTAACTTTCCCGACAAAATACATTCTAGCCTCGGGTCTTCTCTTACAAGGATAGAGCCGGTATTTCATAATTTTGC
This sequence comes from Aldrovandia affinis, assembly GCA_029706075.1. Lineage (NCBI taxonomy): Eukaryota > Metazoa > Chordata > Actinopteri > Notacanthiformes > Halosauridae > Aldrovandia > Aldrovandia affinis. Next base: position 36,613 of record JAINUG010000437.1, on the reverse strand, counting down.
AGAAACCTGGAAATCTGACAACAGGCCTAAATCAAATAAATTATTTGTTTCCCCCGAGTTCCTGATATCCATTGCTTTCAGATGAAGGAGAGGGCTCATGCCCGTGAATGTGGAGATTGCCCACATTAGCTCACCTCTGATGTGCTTCATCTCAAATTCACCAGTCAATGCACATAACACTGGCTTGCTCTCTCTCACCTCATCTACAGTATATAAACTGTATAAAATATGGTATAATTCAATTAAAACTAGACAGCAGGCTTCAGTGGTCTGTCACAGAAAGAGGGACTAGCACACAAACCTTGATGACAGCTTGATTACGGAGATTGATGGTCAGAATTTCCGGTGACTGTCCTTCAACCTCATTTTCAATTAATTAATTTTCCCTTAAAAATGGGGTGTGGGTAAACGAGTGACCTGGTAAACAGAAACTCTCATGTGACCTTTGCATATTTGGGTGAATAGACCTGCCAGTCACAGAAACTCTCATGTCCTTGGTTGAGTTAACATGTTTACATTTGTAAAACATATTTGGGTGAATAGTTTTTTGTTAACATTTTGTTGTGTTTGTGTTGAGGTCTCAGTGTAAGGTCACTGTGCAGTGTAGGGCTATAAACTGTGTTGAGGTCTCAGTGTAAGGTCACTGATGTGCAGTGTAGGGCTATAAACTGTGTTCAGGCCATAATAACTCAACACCATAACGGACAACCAAAGAGTCATGAACCCCAAAGAGTACCTGTCACTTTTCCACAAAAACTGACACTGACTCATGAAGCTACCTGTGGCCATCTCTGACGTCCTGGTCTTCCACTCTAGGTAGGATGCTCCCGCCTTGTTGTATTACATAATAATAAGAATTATTATTATTATATTATTATTATTACACAGTCTCGCTGTGAATGACACCTCATCCTCAGGTCGAGTAGTTTTGACAGCTCACCTTGTCTCGAAAAAAAAAATATTTTTGTAGACCTGAGAGCAATGAAATGAAGCAGGAATGATAAGCAAATAGTTCCCTGTTCACATTCATTTTATTAATATATTCATGCGAGGGTGAGTGTGTGTGTGTGAGTGTGTGTGTGTGTGTCTGTGTGAGTGTGTGTGTGTGTGTGTGTGAGTGTGTGTGTGTGTGTGTGTGAGTGTGGCATATATTCATGCAAGGGTGCTCTTTTAGGATAAATTCATTCTGCTGCATCATTGATCTCGCCCACCGCACAGCATTTAAATAAGACATCGAAGGTGATGAATGGCTTCACTAAATAGGCTCTAATATCCGAGCTGTCCCTTCCCAGCAGGCCGAGGGAGTTACCGTCCCACCCGTTTGGCTAATGGGAGAGCAGGCTGGCCAGGGCTCAGCCACCCGATACGATGGCGTTCTGTTGTTTTCTTAAGGGATTCCGGTGAGAGGAAGGGGCAGATGATCCTTTAGTTGCACTTGGCGGGCCAGCTCTGAGCTCTGACAGTGGGGACAGAACTACACAGTCCAGCGAGAATCCAGCTATGGCCACAGAATTTTAAACACTGCGCTGTTTGAAGCAGTAACAGTTGAAGCTGTAAGGAGCTTGGAGTCTGCATCACTCTGAGGCATCACCCCCCTTACTGTCAGATTCTTCGGATTTCCTCACCCCAAATCTTTCTCAAAATTCCCCATCTTCGGGCTGGCGGATGGCCCAGCGGTCTAGTGCACCGCGCTTTGGAGCGGTGTGCGCTGCCCATCAGAGACGCGGATCGAAACCCGCGTTTCTACCAGACCGGCCCTGGTCGTCAGCCCGATCGGAGGCGGCATTTGGCTGTCCGCCTCCGGGGAGGGGGAGGGAGAGCCGGCACGAGTCCGCTGAGGAGAAGGTTAATGGAGTCCGTGGAAGATCTCCGTCTCGAAAGAAGGCGGGGAAATAGGTCCAGGAATACGAATCTCGTTCCCGGAGGACGGGCGGCGGACTCGTGAGGGTGGGGAATTGAAAATAAAATAGAGGGTATAATTGGCTACTAAATTGGGAGAAAAACGGGGAGAAAATCAGAAATAAAAAAATAAAAAAATAAAAATTCCCCATCTTCAACTGAAGCCCACATCATACACATTTTCAATATCTTTCCCCATTCCTCCTTTAAAAACGTTTGGGACGGCTGGGGGCTTGACCCTGCTGCCCATGTACACCAAAAGGCATCTGGGCTGGTCCCACAGGGAGCTCACTGGTTCAGCTCAACCCACTCAGCGTGTGTGATGCAGTCTCGTGAGGGCCGTTTCCACGCTGTGCGCTTGCTGCAGAACATTAAACACTGGCTCTGGGCTTCCTACTCAAACCTGTACTGACCTTTTCTAAGAGAATGCACAATTAAATTCAAGCTCCAACTTGGTAAACACATGAATTAATTGTTTGCAGGCTGAACTGCAGGTGATTTGTAAACGAGAGGAGGATTGCTTTCCATTTGTCCATTTTATTACAGCTGAAATAATATTTTCTATTCCTCCAGTCACGTTCATGTTATCATAGGAAATATGAGGTGTGACAAAAATAACAAAAGCACATTTTCATATTCCACAATAGAGCATTCATCTTTTTGGAGTAATCATAAGGTCAGTTGTGTAGACTCTTGGGTGATGCCTCCTGTTGAGCTCTTGCTTGGCACAGTGCAGTGTACCGTATTGTCACCCAGGGAGGCAGGGGGCCAGCTATCCAGCTCAGCACTCAATACTGACACCTCTGGTCAAATTGGGTAACTGCAGCCAGGCCGCCCCATCTGCACAACATGCCCAGTCCTCCAAGCTGTTCTGGAGGGTGCATGTGCTAGGATGCGCCCTCCTAAATTGGCATAATACGTTTGAGTCTTGTAACTAGCCTACAATTACTATGGGACATTCCAAATTTGGTGAAAACGTTTAGTTTCTTTAGAAAGGAAGGGGAGTAGAGGTGACCTGTCACCAGCACCACCACGGCCCAGGTCAGGCCCAAGTTTGCTTACTTTACATTTACATTTTTTTACATTTTAAGCATTTAGCAGACGCTCTTATCCAGAGCGACTTACAAGATGTGCATTAATACAAGGTGAGAACAATCAAAGTTAGCGTACAAGATCAGTGCAGTAAAACGGCAAAAGACATCATTGCAGGCGTCTGCATATCATACCTGTAACATTGGGAAAGAAAAGGTTAGTGGGTGTTTTTTTTTTAATTTTTTTTTTTTTTTAAGAACAAGTAAACAGTGGTGACGACAGATTGACTAGATGGACAGTGTTCAGTGGTAGTGGAGTCTGAAGAGGTGGTTTTGAGTCTCTTGCGGAAGATTGGAGTGATTCCGCAGTCCTGACCGATTGCGGGAGGTCGTTCCACCAACGAGGGACCAGGACAGAGAAGAGGCGAGACCGCGAGGAGCGGCTGCCAGGCGCCCGGAGGATGGGGCAGTCAGTCTGCCAGCGGAGGCGGAGCGGAGGGGTCTGGACGGGGTGTAGGGCGTGATGAGTGACTGGAGGTATGGGGGAGCAGTACCTCTGGCCGCTTGAAAAGCAAGCACCAGTGACTTGAATCTGATGCGTGCTGCGATGGGGAGCCAATGCAGAGAGGAGAGTAGAGGGGTGACGTGGGTGAACTTCGGCTGGTTGAACACCAGGCGAGCAGCAGCGTTCTGGACTAGTTGCAGTGGCTTGATGGCACAGGCCGGAAGGCCTGCCAGCAAGGAATTGCAGTAGTCCAGACGTGAGATCACCAGGGCCTGGACCAGGAGTTGAGTGGCCTCTTGGGTGAGGAATGGTCTGATCCTCTGGATGTTGTGGAGGGAGAAACGGCAGGTCCGAGAGATCGCTGCAATATGGCTGGAGAAGCACAGCTGGTTGTCCAGGGTTACCCCAAGACTCCTGGCAGACTGGGACGGAGACACTATGGAGCCTTCCATGGTAATTGACGCATCAATCATCGGGGAGCCCTTCGCTGGGAGGAGGAGCAGCTCTGTCTTCCCCAGGTTCAGCTTCAGGTGGTGGGTGGACATCCATGCGGAGATGTCAGCCAGGCATGCAGAGATCCGTGCCGGGACCTGGGTATCAGATGGAGGAAGGAGAGAAACAGTTGAGTGTCATCAGCATAACAGTGATAGGAAAAACCATGAGCAGAAATAACAGAGCCAAGTGACTTGGTGTACAGAGAAAATAGGACAGGGCCTAGCACCGAGCCCTGCGGGACACCGGTAGAGAGGGTGCGGGAGAGGAGAGGGATCCTCTCCAGGCCACCTGGTAGGACTGGTCAGCCAGGTAGGACTCAAACCATGTCAGCACAGATCCAGAGATTCCCATCTCGACGAGAGATGAGAGCAGGATCTGGTGGTCCACGGTGTCGAATGCCGCCGACAGGTCAAGGAGGAGGAGGACGGAGCTAAGGGATCGGGACTTAGCGATGTGAAGAGCCTCAGTGACCGCAAGGAGAGCAGTCTCTGTGGAGTGGCCTGCTCTGAACCCAGATTGGTTGGGATCAAGCAGGTCGTTCTGTAAGAGATGAGCAGACAGTTGATTATAGACAGCCCGCTCTAACGTTTTGGAGAGGAAAGGGAGGAGAGAGACAGGTCGGTAGTTAGAGATGACAGCAGGATTCAGAGAGGGTTTTTGAGGAGGGGGACAACCTGAGCGCATTTGAGGGAGGAGGGACAGAGCCAGAGGAAAGAGAGGAGTTAATGACATTAGAGACAAAGGGAAGGATGTCCATAGCAATGGACTGGAAGAGATGGGATCAAGAGGGCAGGTGGTGGGACGGTGGGAGAGAACAAGTTGAAGGATGTCAGAGTCAGGGAGGGGTGAGAAGGAGGACAGAGAGGTGGGAGGTTTAGGTAGCGGGATGGGAGAGGGAGAGGTAGGGGGAAAGGAGTTGCGAATGACCTCAACCTTCTCGTGAAAGAAGGATGAGAAGTCATCGGCGGTTATAGAGTAGGGGGTGGGGGAGGAGGAGGGGTGAGGAGAGAGGAAAACGTAGCATAGAGTTTACGTGGGTTGGAAACAGAGGATTGAATCTTAGAAAGGAAGAATGCAGACTTAGCAGAGGAGAGGTTAGCGGAGAAGGAAGCCAGGAGTGTGTGGAAGTCAGACAGAGCTACAGGGGATTTGGATTTTCTCCATTTCCTTTCTGCCGCACGCAGCTTCAGTCGGTTAGCCCGAATGGAATCGGTTAGCCAGGGGGCGGGGGGGCGGAGACGAGCGGGTTTAGCGGATAGGACAGTAGCTGACAGGGCAGCGGGTGAGAGAGAGCGGAGGTTGCGACGGACAAGGACAGTGGGAGCAGGTGAAGATGGTTTAGGGACAGAGGGGAGGGGGAGGGAGAAAGACAGAAAGGAATGGTCAGACACATGTAGAGGCGATACCGTAATGTTGGGTGAGGCGCAGTTCCTGGTGAAGACCAGGTCCAGTTGGTTACCGGCCTTGTGGGTGGATGGGGATTCAGCCATGGTGAAGTCAAAGGACTGAAGGAGGGGGAGGAATGCAGAGGCCTGGGAGGTCTCCAGCTGCAGGTTGAAGTCCCCGAGGAGTAAGACGGGAGTGCCGTCCTCAGGGAAGGCACTGAGTAGGGCATCCATCTCGTCTAGGAAACTCCCCAGTGGACCTGGAGGGCGATAAAGAACAATGATGTGCAGTTTACATGGAACAGTGACAGTGACAGCATGAAATTCAAAGGAGGAGGGTGAGAAGTGAGGAAGAGGAACAATACCAAATCTCCACAGGGGGGAAATGAGTATACCTGTCACTCCACCTCTACCTGAGGGCCGTGGAGTGTGGGAGAAGGTGTAGGTGGCAGAGAGAGCAGTAGGGGTGGCCGTGTTTTGCGGAGTGATCCAGGTCTCCGTAAGCGCCAGGAACTGCAGGGAGAGTAGTGAGGCCTGGGCCGAGATGAAATCGGTCTTCCGGACAGCGGACTGGCAGTTCCATAGTCCGCCTGCTACCACCACGTCAACACCGGGAGATCTAGGAGGGTGGATGAGGTTGGACAGATTACGGGTGTGGGTAGAATCTCTCCTTCTAGGCAATCTAGAAGAGGAGACATGGACTGGGATAGGGAGGAAGCATGTAGTGTTAGATGCAGAGGAAGTAGAACAGGGAGATACAAAACTATGATACTTACCGTGCGGCGAGCACTCCCTAGCTGGCCCCCCTCGGTGGACTCCTGCAGGTAGACTCCTTTGTCTTTGTCCGCCGAGTCTTCATCCGGGGAGGCTAGGACGGGGAGGCTGCTGCGAAAAGCTGCCGCTATCCACAACTATGGCTGCTGATATAGCCGAGTGATGCTAGGCACTAAGTGGCAAGTGCCACCTGCCAACAATGCACAGTAATTAACAACTGTTAGCTTTCTAAGGCTACTAAAGGAACACTCAACAACAAACACGGGCTGATACAATAAAACCGATTGAAAACAGCTGAGTCGCAATCAGCTTTGAAATACAATTACAACGCAGCGATATAATCTAATAACTGCTGGACATCAGCGACACTATAGCCAGCTAGTTACAATAACAAAGCACTTCCCTTACTTCCCAGCAGGGACAAGAAGAGGAACCACTTGTGTGATCAGCCGGGTTCTCCGAGGTTACCGTAGTGACCCAATGTTGAATCTGCAGCTGCAGCCTCCTTGGAGACAAAGATCTGATGATTTTTGAAAGGAAATAGATGCTGTGACCTTGCATGAAAACAATTAACTTCAGACTGGATAAGGCTTCATGTTGGTATTTCATCAAAAAGCCCCTTTCTATGGTACTATAAAATTACTCTCCCTCTCACATACATGCAATGCCCACATTCACACGCACATGCACACACACAATCACACACACACACACACACACACACACGCTCACACACTCACACGTGCAAACAAACACACACACACTCGCACACTTACACATGCGCACACACGCACACTCACACGTGCACACACACACACACACTCGCACACTTACACATTGTTTTAAGCATATAGCAGACGCTCTTATCCAGAGCAACTTACAAGATGTGCATTAATACATGGTAAGAACAATAGTTCTTACCATGTACTATGTATCATAGTTTGCACAAGAGATCAGTGCAGTAATACAGCAATAGATATCATTGTTGGCAGCTGCATACCATACCTGTATATATCTATGTTAACCTTAGCTAAGCAAAACTATCAATATCTATCTAGCTAGCTAGCTAGCAACCTGGTATCACGGCCAAATAAAGCTCGCTAACAGTAGCTAACAATATAGATAGCTAGCATCATTTGTTCGACGTGGTATAAAATGAACCAGCTTCAGAAAGATTGGCTGAAGGTACCAGAGTTTCCCTGCTTTCATGAAACCTTTACCGACCTTGTTCAATACATTGACGCCTGCTAGTATACAGAAGTGTAAGGACACCATGTCGCATAGGTTGCGCAGAAGTATAAATTGCTGAGTGCTTGTGACATGTTGCATTGCGCGAACCGTGAAGATATCACACAAATTACGCAGAAGCATGTAGAGGCCTTTACACATGCGTGCATGCTCACATACACACACACACACACACACACAAACACAATCACTCTCTCACACTCATACACACACACACAGCAGCTAGTTTTCACAGAATATAAACTGCTTTTGATTTTGGAACATATTTATTTGATGAGTTTTTCTCCCAATTTCATTTCACCACTTTTTTATTGAGGCTATAAAAGCTGTAATTACTAAGAGTGCTGAGAGGTGATTATGAGAGAGGGGCAAAATAAAACCACTCAGGGTTAGGGTTACACACACACAGAGACACACACACACAGAGACACACACACAGACACACAGAGACACACACACAGAGACACACACACAGAGACACACACACAGAGACACACACAGAGAGACACACACACACAGACACACACACACAGAGACACACACACACAGACACACACACACAGAGACACACACACACACACACACACACACACAGACACACACACACACACACAGAGACACACACACACAGAGACACACACACACACACACAGAGACACACACACAGAGACACACACACACAGACACACACAGAGACACACACACAGAGAGACACACAGAGACACACACACACACACACAGAGACTGCATTTACACTGCATTTCAGCCCTGCCACAAAAATAATAGCTGACATCATGTTAGTGATTCTCTCGTTAACACAGGTGAGAGTGTTGATGAGGACAAGGCTGGAGATCACTCTGTCATGCTGATTGAGTTAGAATAACAGACTGGGAGCTTTAAAAGGAGGGTGGTGCTTGAAATCATTGTTCTTCCTCTGTTAACCATGGTTACCTGCAAGGAAACACGTGCAGTCATCATTGCTTTGCACCAAAAGGGCTTCACAGGCAAGGATATTGCTGCTAGTAAGATTGCACCTAAATCAACCATTTATCGGATCATCAAGAACTTCAAGGAGAGAGGTTCAATTGTTGTGAAGAAGGCTTCAGGGCGCCCAAGAAAGTCCAGCAAGCGCCAGGACCGTCTCCTAAAGTTGATTCAGCTGCGGGATTGGGGCACCACCAGTGCAGAGCTTGCTCAGGAATGGCAGCAGGCAGGTGTGAGTGCATCTGCACGCACAGTGAGGCGAAGACTTTTGGAGGATGGCCTGGTGTCAAGAAGGGCAGCAAAGAAGCCACTTCTCTCCAGGAAAAACATCAGGGACAGACTGATATTCTGCAAAAGGTACAGGGATTGGACTGCTGAGGACTGGGGTAAAGTCATTTCCTCTGATGAATCCCCTTTCCGATTATTTGGGGCATCTGGAAAAAAGCTTGTCCGGAGAAGAAAAGGTGAGCGCTACCATCAGTCCTGTGTCATGCCAACAGTAAAGCATCTTGAGACCATTCATGTGTGGGGTTGCTTCTCAGCCAAGGGAGTGGGCTCACTCACAATTTTGCCTAAGAACACAGCCATGAATAAAGAATGGTACTGCATGAGGTCTTGAAAAAGAAGGGTCAACACTGCAAATATTGACTCTTTGCATAAACTTAATGTAATTGTCAATAAAAGCCTTTGACACTTGTGAAATGCTTGTAATTATACTTCAGTATACCATAGTAACATCTGACAAAAAGATCTAAAAACACTGAAGCAACAAACTTTGTGAAAACCAATACTTGTGTCATTCTCAAATCTTTTGGCCACGGCTGTACACATCTGATAACTGTCAATTTTCAGAAGAAGCAAAAGATCAAAAGGTTCCTTATCAAAAACAAGTTACCTGGATTGCTGAGTGATAAAATACATTTATTCCAAAGATATAGCAAATAAACACTCAAGTGTGCATAAACGTACATAGGAAATGAATGCGGGTCATTTTTGACCCATGTTATGCATTAGAGGGGTAGTAATACAAAAACCATTTTTATTCAAAAAGTAAGAAAGGAAATATCAAAATAAAGATTTGTGATTATCAAAAACAAGTTAATTGAGGAATACCTGGATTGCTGAATGATGAAATTCATTTTTTGCAAAGATATAGAAAATAAACTCTTATGGGTTATGCATCAAAGGGTTAAGTGTGCTCTTTCTGTGGAATTTCTTTCTGTGGACTCTCAAGGTCCACCAGTCTGAAAGGCTGAATGTTACAGTCTGTTCCTTTATTATTGTAATTGCTGTTTTCTCTCTGCTGTCCAATGAAAACACTTTATTCAGTTTGTACTCTGGCCTAACCTTTCTGTGGAAGTAAGGAAGAAATGATGAGGTATTAGGATGACCTTCGAGCACCACTCTGAATCATTATGTTATCTTATATTATTATATCAGTATTATCGCATTCTGTGAGATACATTTCATTACACAACAATGATGCAATTGGGGTGAATCTTCTTTTCATTGGGCTAATGCTGAAATGGACATGTGTTCATTTTGGGGTATAGAACAGCACATAATCATAACATGGGCACATAGTTTCTCTCTCAAGTTCTCTTACTGTTGCCCGATGGTGAGTGTCATCCAATTGCTGCTTAATCAAATGTAATAAATTGCTTCATCTGAATTTTAATCTTGTGATTCTGTACAAACACTTGAACACAGGAAAATGTCTTCAAGGGTTTATCCTTAGACCTTTCACATGATATTAATAGTTTAGCTGAATTGGGACTTTCGTTTTTTCTTTCTCTAATACCCCATATTTCTTGATTGCTGTCGACAATGGTTTTGGTGGTTGGGGGATGAGGGGGTGGCTTACCTAAAGAAAGTGACAAAGATTGCACAAGGTCCATGAAGTTACTGTGCTGGGAGAAAGCAATCTGGGAGTGGGGGGAGGAAGAGAGCGAGAGAGAGAGAGAGAGAGCTTTTTATTAGCCTGTGAGTGGGTGGAAAGTTCAAAGGTCATTGAGATCACACACTGAGGTTTACAATCAAATGAAATGAGCATAATTACCATGCAGCCAAAGTAATTTGATTTGATTTCAACAAAAATAATGAAGATAACACCACTGCTTATTGTTCCCTCCCCTGCCCAATAGACACAGCCTGCTTCACTTACTTCACTACTCAACCCTGGACCTGGACCTGGAGGGCTGCAGAGTCTACTGAGCTACTCAACCCTGGTTCTAGAGAGCCAAGCCCTTGCAGAGTTACTCAACCCTGGATAGTCAAGCTACTGGATAGCAGCAGACTCAGACCAGGTGTGGACAGCTCTGAGAGAATTCAGTTAACATATTATAGAGCACGAGGTACATTCAGCACTGCTCAATTACAGAACATGGAGTCCATGCAGGGCTGCTTTGCCTGGGATTGAGAAATGTGTACCAGCACAACCTGGTCACATGCTTCAGTGACTGCTAATAAGACCTTGTAGTGCGCGATCATCGCCAGGCAGTGAAGGCACAGCTCTTAAAGGGTAGAAACAAGGACGACCTTTCACCAGGTTATCACGCCTCTGATCTGCGTAAACACGGAGGTGTGGAGAGAGCGTGTCGCTGTGGGGGGCAGAAGGGGAAATCCATTAACGCATGTCTGAGTGTGCTGCTGCCCAATCGATCGCCCCAAGCCTCATTCTGGTGGAGGAGAAAGGCCCCACAGGGAATAAACAAGGGAGGCAGGGGGGGGGATTATTGACACAACAGACAAGTGGAATGCTGGGATATCAAAAGGGTAAGGAGTGCATTAGTTAGATAGTTTCAGGCACACCGCTTTCAAAATGCCCAGTGCTGAAACATTCTGTCCATTCATATTTGTGTTTGGGAGAGAGAGCGGAGAGAAGTATATATTTCAAATTGGACTACAAATGATTAACATCCATTTACACAACACAGAAGTTCACACACAAAGCACAGGGCGAACATGCAATGTTGAAAATGTTTCTCATCCGTCTCATCCGATCAAATCAAAATGAGTGGTTCAGCATTGCGCAGAAACAGACTGATTGATCACGATGCAATCATACCCTCACCACACCTACAGATAATATAATCTATAGCAGGGGTCCCCAATTACCGGGCCGCGGACCAGTACCGGGCCGTGGATCATTTGGTACTGGGCTGCACAGAAAGAATAAAAACGTTTACATTTTTATTTTATTTCCATTTTATTGACTATGGCAGTCTGCAGGGTGTTTTATTTTGAAAAATGACCACTTCCGTCTGTGCCTCTTTTCCGCACTTGTCTCAGTCGCAGTTTTTTTCCATGCACCAATAAATTAAGCCCACAAGCTAACCCTAGCAAAAATGAGTAAAAAACAAACATTGCTGGAGAGCTTCTTTGAAAAGGGGGAAAGACCCAATGATGACACAGCAGAAGACTCCAAGACTGCCAAAAAAAAGAAAGCTGCATTTAAAAGAAGTTGAGTTGAGTTGAGTCACATTTACATTATAAATGTAATAATTAAATTAATAATTAAATGATATAATATGCACTTTATTCTCCCCCCGGTCTGTGGAAAAATTGTCTTGCATGAAACTGGTCCGTGGTGCAAAAAAGGTTGGGGACCACTGATCTATAGTATATATATTATTATATATATATATAATATTTTAAACACGCCTATCTTCAAAATAAAGTCACTTTGCCCCAATGGTTTCCCACTGTTAAAATAGAGGTTAAAAATATGTTTTTTTACTGAAATTCAATCAAATTAACCAATGAGGGCCTTTTCATGCTAAATCTGTTTGGGGAGCAGCTTCAGAAAGATATTCGGAAGATATTACACCATGGGGAAATTCATTGTTGCTACTTCAAAATTATTATTATTATTATTATTATCATTATTAACTGTCCTGGTAATGAATGAATGAATTAAATAAATAAATATATAAAATAATAATGAGGGTTTGTTACAAATGTAGTGTTATCTAACATGGTTTCAGGTGACAGCAGTATATTGTGAAGGATTGAATTGCTACAAGTCGTTCAGTTTATTTTACTTGATAAAATTTTTACCTGCAAGCAAGATCTTTTATTAATGACAGATCTGTGGATCCGTGAGCGTTGGTTGATTTTGAGATGCAGGATATAACTGACAGCTATAGACTATTTGCAATATAATTATTTTCTCTATGCAGTAGCTATCATCGATTTACAGAACTATTTTTTAAATCTTTCTGTAGATCTAAACACAGGGGTTCCTGCTCAAGTTCAATTTCACTTGGTAGCAAAAATTATGACTTGAATTTTACTTTATCTTTTGATGGTGCCCTATCATTGCAGTATTATCATGAAACTCAAGTTAAATTATTTATCAGTATTATATTGATTATATGCCTGCTTTCTGGAATGCTATATGCAAACAAAACAAGCAACCAGGTCAAAAATGATGATTAGGTTAAAAAAAGAAGAGAACATGCATCTTTCCATTATGTGGTGTTAGAGAGATGTCTGAGCAAGTGAGCAACCACTCAGGGCAGTGCAGTATATACAAATGTGTTTCAATATATGTGTATGGTGTTACTGTAAATGCTACATAAAAATAATTTTCTGCATATCATATGCCCCAAATATTAGAGACAAAGGTGGGAAACAACAACAATAGTTAATTGCTTTATCCCTAAAAGGCAGAATTAAACAAGTATATATGAACAATGATATTGTAGCGATGCTAGGAGGGTCGCTCATTTAAATGTGCGCGCAGAGCATCATGGGAGCACACAGTTCTGTGTTTGTGTGTTAACTGTCTAAATGTTCTAATAACCTGTTATGTGTGTGAAATAGTTAAGTTGTGTTTGTGTTAGCTAGCTGGTCGCGTGCTGTTAATGTCTGACCTACCACGACCAGAACGCCCAGTATGTTTGGTTCAGTCTCCCGGGCTGCAGGGCAAAAGTGTTAATCAAGCCATGTGTGAAAAGAACTGTTAGTACCTGATTGTGACGACATCTACGGAAGGCGTTAATGGTCCAAACGTGTCCTTCTAAGGCAGGGGTGTCCAAACTACGGCCCGCGGGCCAACTGCGGCCCGCGGTCCATTTTTAATTGGCCCGCGGCCGCATTCCAATATAAGGAATATGGCCCGCGCATGAAACTTGCACTTGACTGAGTTGTAATTCTGTTTCACCACTAGTGGAGGCACCCGTATTCATTGAAAACTCCGCGAAATAAACGAACTGCTCTCAGGTTTTTTCGCGTCACCCCCGTCGACAATAATTATTATCGCGTAGCACCCCCTAATAGTGGCCCAGCCTTTCGTATATTTTTCTGTATTTGGCCCTCAGTGGAAAAAGTTTGGACACCCCTGTTCTAAGGATGCGTTTGGATCTGCAAAGGGTTCTTTTTGGGCATCATCCGTAGTTGTGCGGTGTATGGAACACTGATGCTTGCTACCGGTATTATCCATAGCTGTGCGGTGTATGGAGCATGGGTAATTATCGCTTCTTTAATAAAGTGGATACTCGCGTAGTCAGTTTTGCATTACTACTGGACTCAGACTCTTTTCTTGATGCATCACCCAACGCACGCTCGCTACAATATTATTTAGTGCAAATGTTTTTATTGGTTTCATGAAAACAGATTTTAAAGTTGGAGACAGGCCAATCTCCTGCCCAGGTACCTCAGGTTTCAGGTCCTTTCCTGTTTTCAGTTCATATAAGCATAATGCAGATCCTTACGAGGATATGGTTGGTTTGACTGAGTCTGATTTAAAGTCTTGTCAGATTGAATTGCATTTTCCCTTATTTAATAAAAGTATGTAAAATCTAGGCCAGTGTTTTTAGTAGTGGTTGTCAGTCCCAGGGATGTTGCTCAGAGAATGGTTGGAGTGCTCACGCCCACAAGCCCTGACAGCAGGAGCCTGCTGCAGAGCACACACGCTCACGATAGCAGAGGCGAAGAGGTGTGATCAAACAACAGTGATAACCCACAGACAGATTCAAGCCTTGATGGGAAACCGCATGGCTACAAACAGTATCAAATAAGCAATTTGCTCTTGAGGGAATAAAACAAACAAACATACAAACACCCTTCTAGTGTTCGTGAAGGAAGAGAGCGGAAAATGTCCCTCTTTGGCCCCCTAGTGGTAACCAAAAATAAACATTAAGAACACATCTGCTCTGTCTGTTTTGGCAAACCTGAAAAGGACAAATGCGAGGGGGGCATAACTCCAGCACTGTGACATGTGGGACACCCATGTATGATAAGGTGGCATGCACTGAAAAACTTGGCTGACTTTGGGGGAAAAACAAGGGAGTAAAATGGGGTTTTACATTGAACACTCTTATTAACAAACCCAGGCAAATCACATAGATGCTGGACCCCCAGGTAACCTGGTTTATTCCTGGTCAGGGACGCAGGGGGGCTGGAGCCTATCCCAGCATGCATTGGGCAAGAGGCAGGAATACACCCTGGACAGGTCGCCAATCCATCGCAGGACACATTCGCTCACACACTCACAATCATACTAAAATTTAGACTCTAACGTGCATGTCTTTGGACTGTGGGAAGAAACCGGAGTACCCGGAGGAAACCCACGCGGACACGGGGAGAACATGCAAACTCCGCACAGAAAGGCCCCCGGCCGGGATTCAAACCCAACAGTGGTATCCACTGCACCACCGTGCCGCCTAAGTGGAATTCAATTCAATTCAATTCAATTCAAAAACTTTATTTATCCCCGAAGGAAAATTATGAAGGCAGCATAGTAAACATAAAACCATTGACAACAACAACAACAACAACAATCCAATAAACGAATAGTGGACAAGGCAAACAGCACAGACATCTGTTCAAAAACGCTCAATATCGGTGTCTCTAAGTGCTGAATTGAATAGAAAGAAAGAATGAAAGAAAGAAATATAATAATAGTACTAAAATGATGTAAGTGAGTAGGGGAGGGTAAGGGGGAGCGAGTTATGAAGTCCAGTCGTAAGCGGGGGAGGGCTGAGGTGAGGCTGGAGTTGAGTAGGCGGACGGCCTCTGGCACAAAGGTTGCCCTCCTCCTGTTAGTCCTGCACCCTGGGCAGCATAGACGCCGGTCTGAGGGAAGCCACTCAAAGGCTGGGAAGAGAATGTGTGTGGGGTCTTGGAGGATCAAGTTGGCTTTGCTGACAGTTTGCCGTTCATGCCGAGTATGGGCAGGGATCTTGAGGGGTGGCCAGTAATGGTGGAGCATGTGCTCTGCACACTCTGGAGGCGCTTCTTCTGAATGGTGAGGGAGTGGAACCAACAGGTGAAGGAGAAGTTATTAAACTTTCTATGAATGAGTTATAGAATGTGATGAGGGTGGTGCGGTTGACCCCAAAGGAGCTGAGCTTCCTCAAGAAGTACTGGCGTTGCTGACATTTCTTCAGAATGTCCTCTGTGTTGGTGTCAAACCCCAGTCTGTCATCAAAGACGGTACCCAGGTATTTATGTTGCTGGCTCCCCGTGGGATATGATTGTATTTGTTCAGCGAGGGTGGTGGGATATTGTATCTGGAACAGTGTCCTGGCCTGGTGTGAGTCTGCCCCCTGCTGGACAGCCTGTGCGCTGCAGTCCTACTCTCCCTGTGGCCAGATTACATTACAGCGCCTGGTTCACTGTCTCCACACGCCACACACTCAGTTTGTGTACAAGGAGAGAAAGCCACAATGCAACACAGCTCCTGCTAAGTAGCATGTCACAGAGGGAGAGATTTAAAATCAATCACATTCAAAAGGACTATAACAAAGTATCAAGGAAAAACAGAGGGCAGTTTTATAAAGCAATACAAACTAGTGAATTTTTTTAAAGAGCACAATGATAGAAAATGACAACACATGAATAAAAAAAGAGATGGCAGAGGACAGGTGTGGAATACGATACTGTACATTTATTATTATTATTATTATTATTATTATTATTATTATTATTATTGATTTATGGCAGACCTCCAACTGTTTGGCAGACCTGTGTCATAAGAACAAGGGCATGGGAACAGAAGAACTTGATTTATGTGGCAGACCTCCCAACTGTCACAGCCAAATATACAGGGTGTGTGTCATAAGAACAAGGGCATGGGAACAGAAGAACTGATAAAGTGATAGTGTTCCAAACAGTCACACACAACCATGGATTTGTTTCTCTGTTTGTGTATATTTCCCGATTTTGGATCATTCTTGATGAAACTGCCTGATCACCCCTAGATTTAAAATTTCAGTCAATTAATTTGGAGTTGTTTAGCCTTTCACCTCAAACTAATGGTGGACATCGCGATCCAGTAGTATGCGCTTCCAATGACAGTTGCCTTTTGTTGCTGATGTCTTTCCCTCAGAGTTCCTGCTGAACATGCCAAGGGACTTCAAATTTGAGCATCATGTTTGGTTTGCACCAGGCATAGCGTTTTGTATTCAGGCCAAAGTTCCAGTTCCATTTTTCTTTCATCAGTTCACAGAATCTTTTGCCACATGGTCTCAGAGTTTGCCACATGCTCCCTTGTACACTCCAGGTGTGCTGCCATGTGCATTTGACCTTCAATCAACATTGACTCAAAGTTACATAGAATTGTTTTTATCTTTAGAGCAATTCCAGCATTATGGATGCACTCAAAATGGGAAACTAAACTTCACTCTGAAAAAGCAGTGAACATATGTAAGACAATGTTGCTGAATATTTTTCTTGTACACATTAGGAGGATCATTGTCCTTCAAGATCACACTGTTGAGTCTTGTAGTTTTTTAGAAAAAAAGCAAACATCCTTGCATTATGTCTGTGACAGAAATGGACAGAAATGAGTGAGTGAACATACCATGAAGAGTCTGAATTGTCATGTCTACATATACAATGTTAAATGTCAGTTCATAGGAAATGGTTTGGAGTATACCAGAACCACACTTAATAAAACACTGCAATTTCACAAGTTAAGTAGTAGTGAAAATACTGGTATGGATGTGACAGCATCCAAAATTTCCATTCATTAATGAAAGAATTCTTGCCCAAAAATCATCGTAAATCATTTTATAAAGCTAAGAGTAGCGCATGTCCATATATTATAAGTGTAATGCTGGAAAGTGAAAGTTAAAATAGTATGGCTTGGAATCTGCTGAATAGGATACTCAACACTGCTTGTGCAAACAGATATCGCAGTGTGTGAATAGCGGTATGCATATCATAATCGTGAGTGCAGTAAGCAAGAGGCAGAAATATTACCTTTAAACCAATCATTGGTCTCAGCATGTACATTTATCCTATTATCGCGGGAGCAACTAAAACTTAAGAAATCAGTTGTCTTGTGTCTTGTGTCATTTGTTTTCTTTTGTTCTTTCAGCGCATCTTGTTTTTTAACAGTGTGATTTGTGGACTTTTTCTTAGATTTTTATTTTTTCTTGCCCATTGTCCACCATTTTGTGTGATTTTCTTTTGATTTGGTAAATAGTTTTTTGACTCACGGTTTGCTGTGCTCGTGCAGAGGTACGATGTTAAATTATTCCATGGTGTGTCATGTTAACCTTGTGTGTATGTGTGGTGTCTCCCTCATTGTCAATCTTCCCTTGTGTTTCATACTGATGTCATACACCTGTTTTCAATTTGGCCATTTGAACACTCATTAGGAAACCAAAGTGCTGATTGGCCAAAGAGTTAAAGGCTCAGGTATAAAACCCCAGCGCTCATGGCAGTCGACAGTGTTCCTGACCTGGGGTGAGGGTGAGGGTGAGGGTGAGGGTGAGGATGAGGGTGAGGGTGAGGGTGAGGGTGAGGGTGAGGGTGAGGGTGAGGGTGAGGGTGAGAGGTGAGGGTGAGGTGAGGGAGGTGAGGGGCGAGGGCGAGGGTGAGGGGTGAGGGTGAGGGTGAGGATGAGGGTGAGGATGAGGGTGAGGGTGAGGGAGGGTGAGGTGAGGGTGAGGGTGAGGGTGAGGGTGAGGGTGAGACAGAGACAAAGGAGGCAGTGACTCACCGGAGTGCTGGAAGAGCCGTGGGGGATGCAGCAGCGTTCTGGGTGCAGGAGATGTGGGCAGCAGCGTTCCTACTCCTCCCCCTCCTCTTCCTCCTCTACCTCTTCCTCCTGCTCTCAATGCCCTGCTGGTCTGTTCTAAAGTGAATGAAGAAGCCTCCACCCCCAGCAAAACATTCCTGCAACATTGTAGCAACATCGCACTGCTACAAAGTCAGGGTAACAAAGCAAATGTCTTGTATATGCTGGAAGGGGGGCTGGGGTAATTTATTAAATCTGTCAGATCAGTAATTCACTCAAACCTTTCCAACCAGCATCTCAGCTGTTATATTACAGAGTTCTGCTTCTGTCAAGTTTAATGTTGTTCTTTTCTATTTGTTTCTGATTTTTTTATGTTTCTGTAGCGAATCACACCCTCTTTATTTTGATTAACCCTCCCCACACGGGTCCATCGCTCGTCTCTATGAGGCAAGACAATTCTCCATGAGCAGCGACCTCCACTTTCCTCCGTAATGGAAATGTTAAGTTTGAATGATCATTACATTTATTCACTGGGGTGTTTTGAGGTGTTGCAGTTAGAAATTGTAGATGTGTGCTTGTGATGTGCAGCACAATGAGACCGGATCATTCACAGAAGCTGGGTAAACACAACATTTTATTTTCATCTTTCGTCTTTGAACATTGAAGAAACAAAAAGGGAGGGCACGAGAAGACAGCACTTGAGCCTTGTTCATATTTTATTAACAAACTCTATCTTCGGTTAATTTCCATGAATTTGATTTTTATACATTGTTCCTACTGTCAAGACCAAACACTTGGAGAACATACATTTGTACTGCTGGAATTAGAATAATATGTTTTTATATTCCATTTTAAATTTTTACGGTTTTCATAAAATGTATTTGGGAACAATGTTCCAAACGAACACAACTAACAGAAGCCTAACTGACTGATTTCACACAATACTTAAGCAACTGGCCCCAGAAGCTAAAGTGCATTACATTCCCAATAGGATTTGGCTAGCTGTCATACAGTTGTACATACAGACATTTTGTCGAAGATAATGGGCTGACACACATCATGCAGTGACTTTTACTCTGTATAAAGAATACAACAATAGCAACTCTCATTCAGCATAAAATTTGTTTTGCCAAAGGTTTAACAACTCTAGTTGTAAATTATTCCAAAAAGGCAGGCACAAGTTTTAGTTATTTGTTTAATGGAATAAGCTGTGAGTTTGTATACAAGTGAGACTCAATCTTCAGTAAAGAGGAAAGATCTGGATACAGGTGAGACTCAATCTTCAGTAAAGAGGAAAGATCTGGATGCAGGTGAGACTCAAACTTCAGTAAAGAGGAAAGATCTGGATGCAGGTGAGACTCAAACTTCAGTAAAGAGTAAAGATCTGGATCCGAGTCCAGTAGATCCAGCAGGGAAGCTGGACTTCTAATGGGGTTAGTCTCCTGGAGATCAAATAGCAAACATGTGTGTGTGTTAGTCCTCTATACTTGTGTCTCAACACAACATCACAGGAATTACTAAAGGATGACTGATGTACAGATTGTATATAGATGTGTATTAGAGTGTGTGTTGCTATAGTATTACTGATGTACAGAGTGTATATAGATGTGTATCAGTGTGTGTCTGTGTGTGTGTTGCTATAGTATTACTGATGTAGAGTGTATATAGATGTTTCAGGGTGTTGTTTTGGGGTGTTGCCCCAGACTCATCCCCACATTTGCTGCAGATGAAGTTGAGCTTCTCTGTCTCATGCAGAACAACCCAACTTTGCTCCTTTCCAGATTGTATTGCCCCCTTGCCCCCACACTCCCTAGCCTCCTCCTCCATGCCAACAATTGTCCCATCGAGCCAGAACCAGAAGTGCAGCTTGCAGGAGTAGTTCAGGCCCAGCCACACATGAGGTGTGGAGGCGTTCTGAGCCCTCCTGTTCACCCAGCGCTGGACCTGTTTTGTGGGCGCAGAGACCTGGGGCCTCATTTATAAAAAGTTGCGTAGAAACCATCCTATATTTGATCTAAGATCATTTCTGAAATGTGCGTAAGTGTGATTCAGAGAAACTGAACGTACGCACAAAAAAACGTGCGTACGTCAGTCCCCCAGATGTGAAATCTATAAATCGCAAATGATCATGAAATTGTGCGTAGCTGAATGGTTTTAGATCTCCGCCTTGTAAACACCCCCTAATTAATATCATTAGCATATAAAGGAGCTTGAATCAAAACCCAAATCCTCTACTTGATAATGGCGAGCTGCAAGAAAAATAATTTTAGCGTGGCGGAAATCAAGGTCCTGTTGGCGGAGGTGCAGATGGTTGCAGGGACGCTGTTTGGGAGCCTTTCCAGTGGCTTTACCAGTAAAACCAAGTACGTGGCCTGGCAGTCTGTAGCCCAGGCTGTGAACGGGGGGGGGCAGCAAAGGTCCCTGAAGGACGTAAAGAAAAAGTGGTCTGATTTAAAACTGAGGTCAAAATCTCTAATAACTCGTTCCCTTCTTATTGCGCGGTTGGCGATATCTTCGAGAAGTGACAATGCTGCCATTCTTCCTCTTGCAAACCACTGCATTATTGGACATTTTATAGCCTACAGATTGACCGAAATGTTTTACACGCGTGGAACCATAATATGTATTAAATAAGGGTGTTTCAAGGATGTGTCAATTATGCTAATGGTGGTAGTTTTGGAAAACCAATGTATGTTTTTGTTTTGTTTTCCACAAGTAGCCTAGCTTATGTTGTTTTAATTTATTAATACATTTATTGTGCAAATCATTACGTATAGCTTAAGCAATGTGTTCAATCTGGTAATACTACTACTACTACTACTACTACGAATAATAATAATAATAATGACGAAACAATTAGGCAGCAGACGACATGTTGGCGCTGTTAGATTTCCGAATACATTGTACATTACATTTACATTTTAAGCATTTAGCAGACGCTCTTATCCAGAGCAACTGACAATATGTAGCCTACATTAATACATGGTAGGAACAATCATAGTGCGCACAAGAGATCAATGCAGTAATACAGCGATAGACAACATTGCAGGCAGCTGCGTACCATACCTGTAACACTGGGAAGGAAAAGGTTAGTAAATTATTATTATTTTTTAAATGGAGTAAGCAGGGGTATATAGTGTTGAGCAAGTAGGCAGTGGTGATGACAATTGGCTAGATGTACAGAATTCAGTGGTAGTGGAGTCTGAAAAGGTGGGTTTTGAGTCTCTCGCGGAAGATCGCAAGTAATTCCGCGGTCCTGACCGATTGCGGAAGGTCGTTCCACCAGCGAGGGGTCAGGACAGAGAAGAAACGAGACCGCGAATACCTGCAGTACTCCAACATTGCCACAAGGAAACGTGCGTACGCCAAGTTGAAACCTGACGTGGACCTGAGTACTTTTCCACGTCAAAGACCGTTTTTATAAATCTGAACTTTGGCGTGGATTTGAGCGTACGCACGTTCTAAGATCAAATTTGTGCATAAGTACGTTTTATAAATGAGGCCCCAGGTCTCTATAGTGCTGTCTGCAGAAGCTCAGGGCCTCATCCCAGCTCTTATTCTCATGGACCAGGATCAGATTATCTGGAAAGAGAGCTAGAAGAAAAAAATACAATAAAATATAATTATATAAAATAAAAATGATAGAATCACACACCTTCACTGAGGAGTTTTTCCACAGATACTGGTTTAAACCTGTTTTTACAGTCTTACGTTTTGTAATTATGCACTCAAAAATTCTTGAGATTTAAAAAAAAGTTATACTTCATTAAAAAAATATTTAAAAACAAGATATTTTGTAAGTCAATAAACTATAAAACTATAAATCTGGTGCCTATTTAACATTTTTGAGTGTATTGAGAAATATTGACCAATAAAGTTTTATTAATAAATAATATACCTTGTGTTACTTACCTGTCTGCGTGCTGTTTGGGTCATCCTGGGAGTGGACTCCTAACATAAAAATGAAAGGGAATCTTAGTGGAGGGTGGCTGGGGTTTGTCCCGCACCTGACACCGACAATCACATCACTGTTAAATTACATATTGTAGCATTTTCAGTGGCACTTTCCTCCTCCAATGGGCAGAAAGAATCTCTCCCCATCTCCTGATCTGCAGACCAGCTATAGGAGCTTAGTCAGCCCAAAGGCCCCTTCAGAGTTACAGGCTCCACTTGAAGAACGTGACGTGCTCTGTCTGACCACTTCCAGGACTCTCTGAAAAGGCCGATCCACACCTGTCCGGCCAGGTTCCATATCTCCTGGTTCTCTTTCTGGTTCCTCACACTGGCCAGGTCTGTGTGCTGCTCTCTGCAGTAGCTCTGAGCCTCTCTCCAGGTCTTCCACTTTGGAATCAGGATGTATCTCTGAGCGGCGTCTCCTGTAAAGACACAGCAGCCTCAGGCTATCTCTCTGTGTTCATAAAACTGTGTATGAGTGTGTGTGTGTGTGTGTGTGTGCGCATCTTTGTGTGGGTATACATACCAGATGATATTTTCTAGGCATGCAGAATTGTA
This sequence comes from Aldrovandia affinis, assembly GCA_029706075.1. Taxonomy (NCBI): domain Eukaryota; kingdom Metazoa; phylum Chordata; class Actinopteri; order Notacanthiformes; family Halosauridae; genus Aldrovandia; species Aldrovandia affinis. The sequence goes on along the minus strand of JAINUG010000437.1, from coordinate 13,807 downwards.
TTCACGTGTAATAAACATAATAGAATATTGGAGGTTATTCATTATATATCTCTAAAATAATCATCTCTAAAATGTATATTGGTGCAATATTTAGATATTTTTTAAATATATTTTTGACAGATGTTTCTTTACCATAGGAAAAAGTGTGACTTTGGTGTGTGTGTCTCATAAGCAACAACATGTTGAGGTGTGATTCTCAGTGTCACAGAAGTGAATTGTGCCACTTGGAGACATTAGGAGACTCTTTGAGCGATCACATTAGTATGTGTTTTGTGAGGAAAATAACAATCCATAATGGTTTGTGTGATAGAAACAGATTTTATATTCATCAAAATGTTTTAGTATGTTTCCCAGTATCACAGAAGTGAATAGAAATCATCGGGCCAATTTGGCCACCTTGGATAGGTTTTGGGAGACCACTGGTGTCACCACTCACTTAAAGGCCTCTAATTCATGGGCTTGGGTCTAAAAGTCTGTTATTTGGCAAAGACTCGACAAGGCATGCATAAAATCCACAGGTACAGTGGGTTCGGAAAGTATTCAGACCCCCTTAAATTTTTCACTCTTTGTCATATTGCAGCCATTTGCTAAAATCAATTAATTTCATTTTTTTCCTCGTTCATGCACACACAGCACCCAATATTGTCAGAAAAACACAGACTTGTAGAAATTTTTGCAGATTTATTACAAAATAAACACTGAAATATCACATGGCCATAAGTATTCAGACCCTTTGCTGTGACACTTGTATATTTAACTCAGGTGCTGTCCAATTCTTCTGATCATCCTTGAGATGGGCCTACACCTTCATTGGAGTCCAGACCATCTCTACATCGGTGTAATTGTGTAAGATATGCCTTAAAATATATTTATGCACGTATGTAGGCGCACTGGTTTCTGTCATGTTAAATATTAAACGTTCACTACAATACCATGTAGGCCAGATAACTGGCCGGTGTATCGTGGGGCAATGCCCTGTGCGATTGCAGAGGTTGGATGATTGCACGGGAGAGGTGAGACCTTACAGCGAGGAATAATAACAACAACAAAAAATATGAAGCGATGGCTGGTGATACTGTTGAGCTGTGGGATGGGGGATTATATCCGTATTTCATATCCCTAAATGTTTGTGATTTATTTAAAATGCAGTCAAAATAACAGTGAGAGAATTATGAAGCTACGTTAATTGACGAGGGGGCGATGATATTCATGATATTTTTATTTTATTTTTATAATGTTTATTTCAAGTTCTAATAAATAATGTGTATGCTATATTTATTTATGAATATATATATTTAAAATTCTGACTAGCTGTCTGTAGATGCAGGTATTCCTGAAAATAAAGCTGTCATGACATGAACCGGGGTACTTTGCAACAACATTTGTGATTTGTTTTGCAATGCACAGCGACTAGCACCTTGGAAAGCGCAATACAAAACAGGCAAAATTGTGAAATACCTCGGCAATATGAGCGATCATAAAATACTCACAAAAATTGTTGCTTTCTTCAGAGATCGTAACATTATAATACAAATACTACTACAATATAAAATGAAATAATAGGCTAATATAAGCTACAGGCTTGTGTCCTGACAGTACATGGTGGGCATGCCCAAGATGGGAAAGTTTAGGATTCAACTCCCAGAGCCAGTGAGACATACAGATTAAACCAACCATAATATCAGAGCTTTACTTACAACTGGATTTTAAATCCCATTTTAAGAATAACCATGTTCTCATGTGCCTATGTTTTAGCTTACATTGTATTTATCCACTGTCATATTTACTTGTTTCTTCAGTTTTGGAAAATAAGATTAAATGTTTGAGAAATTACAGAAATAGATCTTATATTAGCATTCATCCTGTTCAATAACACCAATAATCAATACATGCAAAATGAAAGACTTTTGCCCTTACTTAAGGGTTATTCCTACTTAAATAAAGGCAAAATGATAAATGATGTCACTACACCATTCAAAGACATGCAAGTAAACAGTGAAATTCTTATAAAGGGCTGTCTCAGAATCAGACTGTTGTGTGTAATGAGTTATAATGAGAGGAGTTCTCACCATCGTAGCAGATGGACACGCAATCTGCTTCACAGAGCACATCCGACCATGTCCCCGCGTGGCTCATCCTTACGCAGTGCTCTCTGCTGTCATAATTGTCTGGTTGCCCATTTCTCCAGTTACTAAACTCAGTCGCCCCCTCACTGTAGGAACCGTTGTCTACCAGAGACCACTGCCAGTTATCCCTGTCATCATACAGTCCTATCCAGGCCTCTCCATCAAAACCACTGTCTACCGCTTCCTTCAGTGCCATCATTTCCTCTGCGTCATCTATGGTGGCCAGGTCAATGTAGTTCTCTCTGCAGTAAGTCTGTGCTCACGCACACACACATACACACACACACACACACACACACATACACATACACACACACACACCCATACACACCCATGCACACATACACACACATACACACACACACACGGACGCACTTGCACGCATACACACACACACCCGTGCACACATACATATATACACACACGCACATGCGTGTATGCACACACACACACACACACACATACACATACACACATGTGCACACATACATACACACACCACACGTGTATGCACACACACAAACACACACACACACACACACACATATATCCATGCAGACACACACACACACACACACACACACACACACACACACACATACACACACACACACACACACACACACACATACACACACACACACCCATACACACCCATGCACACATACACACACATACACACACACACACGGACGCACTTGCACGCATACACACACACACCCGTGCACACATACATATATACACACACGCACATGCGTGTATGCACACACACACGTACACACACATACACATACACACATGTGCACACATACATACACACACCACACGTGTATGCACACACACAAACACACACACACACACACACACATATCCATGCAGACACACACACACACACACACACACACACACACACACACACACACACACACACACACACACACACACATATTGCTATCTGCTTCAAGACATAACAGTAAACACAAGACATAGCAGTAGGTCTGTTTTGAGCATGTTGCTGCATAGACAGATGTGTCTACATCAGTCATAATATCTTTTGTGGGGCATCCATTTGGCTAGAGCAATTTCAAGATATATGGAGGGAGGTAATATTTATTTTGCCCCTGGATCATGCCTGCCAGTGGGCCAGTGACAGTTAACAGGTTAATAATAGGAAAATTCTGGTGCTGCTCGTTTAATACTTTAAAAACAAGTAAAAGGATTCTAAAGTTGATTCTAAAACGTACAGGTAACGAGTGGAGAGATTGGAGTACTGGGGTAATATGTGCTCTCTTCTTTGTTTTTTTTGTTTTTGAGCAAAGTCACCCGACTCATGGCTGTAATTAAAATAAAGAGTGCTTCCACCAAGTACTAACTCAGTGTTGTGTAGACTTATCAATCCAAGTTATTCAACTTTTTTATTTTGAATTAATGTTCAGAATTTTTGAGAATTTTTTGTCACTTGAGCCGCCACCTTACCGTGGTGGAGGGGTTTGCGTGTCCCAATGATCCCAGGAGCTAAGTTGTCAGGGGCTTCATGCCCCTGGTAGGGTCACCCAAGGCAAACAGGTCCTGGGTGAGGGACCAGACAAAGCGTGGCTCACAAGACCCCCCATGATGACAAACAAAATTGGAAATACGTTTCCCTCGCCCGGACGCGGGTCACCGGGGCCCCCCCCTGGAGCCAGGCCCGGGGTAGGGCTCGAGGCGAGCGCCTGGTGGCCGAGCCTACACCTATGGGGCTCGGCCGGGCACAGCCCGAAGAGGCAACGTGGGACCCCCTTCCCATGGGCTCACCACCCATGGGAGGGGCCCAAGGGGTCGGGTGCAGTGTGAGATGGGCGGCGGCCGAAGGCAGGGGCCTTGGCGGTCCGATCCTCGGCTGCAGAAGCTAGCTCTAGGGACGTGGAATGTCACCTCTCTGGCGGGAAGGAGCCTGAGCTGGTGCGGGAGGTCGAGAGGTTCCGGCTAGATATAGTCGGCCTCGCCTCGACGCACGGCATGGGCTCTGGAACCAGTCTCCTTGAGAGGGGTTGGACTCTCTTCCACTCTGGAGTTGCCCCTGGTGGGAGGCGCCGAGCAGGGGTGGGAATACTTATTGCCCCCCGGCTCGGTGCCTGTACGTTGGGGTTCACCCCGGTAGACGAGAGGGTAGCCTCCCTCCGCCTTCGGGTGGGGGGACGGGTCCTGACTGTTGTTTGTGCTTATGCTCCAAACAGCAGCTCAGAATACCCACCCTTTTTGGAGTCCTTGGAGGGGGTGTTTGAGAACACTCCTTCCGGGGACTCCCTCGTTTTGCTGGGAGACTTCAATGCTCACGTGGGCAACGATAGTGAGACCTGGAGGGGCGTGATTGGGAGGAACGGCCCCCCCGATCTGAACCAGAATGGTGCTTTGTTGTTGGACTTCTGTGCTTGTCACAGATTGTCCATAACGAACACCATGTTCAAGCACAAGCGTGTCCATATATGCACCTGGCACCAGGACACCCTGGGCCGCAGTTCAATGATCGACTTTGTGGTCGTGTCGTCGGACTTGCGGCCGCATGTCTTGGACACTCGGGTGAAGAGAGGGCGGAGCTGTCAACTGATCACCACCTGGTGGTGAGTTGGCTCCGATGGTGGGGGAGGATGCCGGTCAGGCCTGGCAGGCCCAAACGTATTGTGAGGGTCTGCTGGGAACGTCTGGCAGAGTCTCCTGTCAGAAGGAGCTTCAACTCCCACCTCCGGGAGAGCTTCAACCATGTCCCCCGCCTCTATTGTCCGAGTGGGCCATGTTCCGTGCCTCTATTGTCGAGGCGGCTGACCGGAGCTGTGGCCGCAAGGTCGTCGGTGCCTGTCGCGGCGGTAATCCCGAACCCGCTGGTGGACACCGGCAGTGAAGGATGCCGTCAAGCTGAAGAAGGAGTCCTATCGGACCTTTTTGGCCTGTGGGACTCCGGAGGCAGCAGATAGGTATCGGCGAGCCAAGCGGAGCGCGGCTTCGGCGGTCGCTGAGGCAAAAACTCGGGCATGGGAGGAGCTCGGTGAGGCCATGGAGAACGACTTCCGAATGGCTTCGAGGAGGTTCTGGACCACCATCCGGCGTCTCAGGATGGGGAAGCAGTGCACTGTCAACACTGTGTACAGTGGGGATGGGGCGCTGCTGACCTCGACTCGGGACGTTGTGGGTCGGTGGAGGGAATACTTCGAAGACCTCCTCAATCCCACCGACATGCCTTCCAGCGAGGAAGCAGGGTCTGGGGACTCAGGGGTGGGCTCTCCTATCTCTGGGGCTGAGGTCGCCACGGTGGTTAAAAAGCTCCGTGGTGGCAGGGCCTCGGGGGTGGATGAGATCCGCCCGGAGTCCCTCAAGGCTCTGGATGTTGTGGGGCTGTCTTGGTTGACACGACTCTGCAGCATCGCGTGGACATCGGGGGCAGTGCCTCTAGACTGGCAGACCGGGGTGGTGGTCCCCCTCTTCAAGAAAGGGGACCGGAGGGTGTGTTCCAACTACAGGGGGATCACACTCCTCAGCCTCCCTGGTAAGGTCTATTCAGGGGTTCTGGAGAGGAGGGTCCGTCGGATGGTTGAACCTCGGATTCAGGAGGAGCAATGTGGTTTTCGTCCTGGTCGCGGAACTGTGGACCAGCTCTACACCCTCCGCGGGGTCCTGGAGGGTGCATGGGAGTTTGCCCAACCAGTCTACACATGTTTTGTGGACTTGGAGAAGGCTTTCGACCGTGTCCCTCGGGGAGTCTTGTGGGGGGTGCTCCGGGAGTATGGGGTACCGGACCCCTTGATACGGGCTATTCGGTCCCTGTACGACCGGTGCCAGAGCTTGGTCCGCATGGCTGGCAGTAAGTCGGACTTGTTCCCGGTGAGGGTTGGACTCCGCCAGGGCTGCCCTTTGTCACCGGTTCTGTTCATAACTTTTATGGACAGAATATCTAGGCGCAGCCGGGCGTTGAGGGGGTCCGGTTCGGTGGCCTGAGGATTGGGTCACTGCTGTTTGCAGATGATGTGGTCCTGTTGGCTTCATCGAGCCGTGACCTCCAGCTCTCGCTGGAGCGGTTCGCAGCCGAGTGTGAAGCGGCTGGTATGAGAATCAGCACCTCCAAATCCGAGACCATGGTTCTCAGCCGGAAAAAGGTGGAGTGCACTCTCCGGGTCGGGGAGGAGATCCTGCCCCAAGTGGAGGAGTTTAAATACCTCGGGGTCTTGTTCACGAGTGAGGGAAGGATGGAGCGGGAGATCGACAGGCGGATTGGTGCGGCGTCGGCAGTGATGCAGACGCTGCATCGGTCTGCCGTGGTAAAGAGGGAGCTGAGCCTAAAGGCAAAGCTCTCGATTTACCGGTCGATCTATGTTCCTACCCTCACCTATGGTCACGAGTTGTGGGAAGTGACCGAAAGAACGAGATCGCGAATACAAGCGGCTGAAATGAGTTTCCTCCGCAGGGTGTCTGGGCTCTCCCTTAGAGATAGGGTGAGGAGCTCGGTCATCCGGGAGGGGCTCAGAGTAGAGCCGCTGCTCCTCCGCGTCGAGAGGAGCCAGATGAGGTGGCTTGGGCATCTGGTTAGGATGCCTCCTGGACGCCTCCCGGGTGAGGTGTTCCGGGCACGTCCCACCGGGAGGAGGCCCCGGGGAAGACCCAGGACACGCTGGAGAGACTATGTCTCTCGGCTGGCCTGGGAACGCCTCGGGATTCCCCCGGAAGAGCTGGACGAAGTGGCCGGGGAGAGGGAAGTCTGGGTCTCCCTGCTTAGGACACTGCCCCCGCGACCCGACCCGGAGAAGCGGTAGAAAATGGATGGATGGATGGACTTGGAAGATGTAGGATAAAATGTATAAATACAGATGGTTTCATGTTTTAATTTCTGGCTGTAAGGCCACAAAAGGTGACATTTTTGAGACGGGTGTAGACTTTAAAGGGGAATGGTATAATTAAGTATTAAGTGGTGTGATGTGTAATCTGTATATATAACATTTCATAAATATGGAGACATACACACACATGCATACACACACACACACACACACACACACACACACACACACACACACACAATGTCACTGTACTTTCAGATGTAATAACTGACCTGAGATCAACAGGACTATAACCACGCACTGCTCCATTACTGCAGATTGTCAGCCTGCGGACACACAAATACAGATATTTGTAAAAAATAAAAAATAATTGATACATTTATTTAATACTTTTACTGCATTTAGAAGTATTGATTGTTCCCATGGTCTGGACAAATTGTATAACTACACTGCATTGTAATCATGCAGTATTTATATGCACTTTGGGCCGCGAAACCTCTTATGTAGCGATCTCCCTGGTGCTTTAAAAGTGACCAAAATAGCTAGCTAGATAGCCATAGGTCCCTTCTCATAAACCATGGCCATATAATCTTCCAAAACGGCGAGAAACTATTTAAAAACATCGCTAAAACGGACATTTTGGCGTAAGTATCGTTTTCAGCCTGGACCCCGAGGTCCAAACGACCATCTAGCGGTCTTCATAGTACTTTAAAAGTGACAAAAAATAGCTAGCTAGATAGCCATAGGTCCCTTCTCATAAACCATGGCCATATTATCTTACAAAACGGGCGAGAAAGTAGCCTATTTTAAAACAACGCGGAAAACGGACATTTTAGCCAGATCAGAAAGCATGCATTTGGCTCCCTCCTGTGGACAAATTGTATAACTACACTGCATTGTAATCATGCAGTATGTATATGCACCTTGGGCCGCGAAACCTCTTATGTAGCGATCTCCCTGGTGCTTTAAAAGTGACAAAAATAGCTAGCTAGATAGCCATAGGTCCCTTCTCATAAATCATGGCCATATAACCTTCCAAAACGGCGAGAAACTATTTAAAAACATCGCTAAAACTGACATTTTGGCGTATGTATCGTTTTCAGCCTGGACCCCGTGGTGTCCAAACGACCATCTAGCGGTCTTCATAGTACTTTAAAAGTGACAAAAAATAGCTAGCTAGATAGCCATAGGTCCCTTCTCATAAACCATGGCCATATTATCTTACAAAACGGGCGAGAAAGTAGCCTATTTTAAAACAACGCGGAAAACGGACATTTTAGTCAGATCAGAAAGCATGCATTTGGCTCCCTCCTGTGGACAAATTGTATAACTACACTGCATTGTAATCATGCAGTATGTATATGCACCTTGGGCCGCGAAACCTCTTATGTAGCGATCTCCTGGTGCTTTAAAAGTGACAAAAAATAGCTAGCTAGATAGCCATAGGTCCCTTCTCATAAACCATGGCCATATAACCTTCCAGAACGGCGAGAAACTATTTAAAAACATCGCTAAAACTGACATTTTGGCGTATGTATCGTTTTCAGCCTGGACCCCGTGGTGTCCAAACGACCATCTAGCGGTCTTCATAGTACTTTAAAAGTGACAAAAAATAGCTAGCTAGACAGCCATAGGTCCCTTCTCATAAACCATGCCCATATTATCTTACAAAACGGGCGAGAAAGTAGCCTATTTTAAAACAACGCGGAAAAATGACATTTTAGCCAGATCAGAAAGCATGCATTTGGCTCCCTCCTGTGGACAAATTGTATAACTACACTGCATTGTAATCATGCAGTATTTATATGCACCTTGGGCCGCGAAACCTCTTATGTAGCGATCTCCCTGGTGCTTTAAAAGTGACAAAAATAGCTAGCTAGATAGCCATAGGTCCCTTCTCATAAACCATGGCCATATCATCTTCCAAAACGGCGAGAAACTATTTAAAAACATCGCTAAAACGGACATTTTGGCGTAAATATCGTTTTCAGCCTGGACCCCGTGGTGTCCAAACGACCATCTAGCGGTCTTCATAGTACTTTAAAAGTGACAAAAAATAGCTAGCTAGATAGCCATAGGTCCCTTCTCATAAACCATGCCCATATTATCTTACAAAACGGGCGAGAAAGTAGCCTATTTTAAAACAACGTGGAAAACGGACATTTTAGCCAGATCAGAAAGCATGCATTTGGTTCCCTCCTGTGGACAAATTGTATAACTACACTGCATTGTAATCATGCAGTATTTATATGCACCTTGGGCCGCGAAACCTCTTATGTAGCGATCTCCCTGGTGCTTTAAAAGTCACAAAAAATAGCTAGCTAGATAGCCATAGGTCCCTTCTCATAAACCATGGCCATATAACCTTCCAAAACGGCGAGAAACTATTTAAAAACATCGCTAAAACTGACATTTTGGCGTATGTATCGTTTTCAGCCTGGACCCCGTGGTGTCCAAACGACCATCTAGCGGTCTTCATAGTACTTTAAAAGTGACAAAAAATAGCTAGCTAGATAGCCATAGGTCCCTTCTCATAAACCATGCCCATATTATCTTACAAAACGGGCGAGAAAGTAGCCTATTTTAAAACAACGTGGAAAACGGACATTTTAGTCAGATCAGAAAGCATGCATTTGGCTCCCTCCTGTGGACAAATTGTATAACTACACTGCATTGTAATCATGCAGTATTTATATGCACCTTGGGCCGCGAAACCTCTTATGTAGCGATCTCCCTGGTGCTTTAAAAGTGACAAAAATAGCTAGCTAGATAGCCATAGGTCCCTTCTCATAAATCATGGCCATATAACCTTCCAAAACGGCGAGAAACTATTTAAAAACATCGCTAAAACTGACATTTTGGCGTATGTATCGTTTTCAGCCTGGACCCCGTGGTGTCCAAACGACCATCTAGCGGTCTTCATAGTACTTTAAAAGTGACAAAAAATAGCTAGCTAGATAGCCATAGGTCCCTTCTCATAAACCATGCCCATATTATCTTACAAAACGGGCGAGAAAGTAGCCTATTTTAAAACAACGTGGAAAACGGACATTTTAGCCAGATCAGAAAGCATGCATTTGGTTCCCTCCTGTGGACAAATTGTATAACTACACTGCATTGTAATCATGCAGTATTTATATGCACCTTGGGCCGCGAAACCTCTTATGTAGCGATCTCCCTGTTGCTTTAAAAGTCACAAAAAATAGCTAGCTAGATAGCCATAGGTCCCTTCTCATAAACCATGGCCATATAACCTTCCAAAACGGCGAGAAACTATTTAAAAACATCGCTAAAACTGACATTTTGGCGTATGTATCGTTTTCAGCCTGGACCCCGTGGTGTCCAAACGACCATCTAGCGGTCTTCATAGTACTTTAAAAGTGACAAAAAATAGCTAGCTAGATAGCCATAGGTCCCTTCTCATAAACCATGCCCATATTATCTTACAAAACGGGCGAGAAAGTAGCCTATTTTAAAACAACGCGGAAAACTGTCAAAAATGCTTAAAATGTAAAACGGACATTTTAGCCAGATCAGAAAGCATATCATGCATTTGGCTCCCTCCTGTGGACAAATTGAATAACTGCACTGCATTGTAATCATGCAGTATTTATATGCACCTTGGGCCGCGAAACCTCTTATGTAGCGATCTCCCTGGTGCTTTAAAAGTGACAAAAATAGCTAGCTAGATAGCCATAGGTCCCTTCTCATAAACTATTACAATATGGTCCTCCAAAACGGCGAGTAAGTATTTAAAAACATCGCTAAAAACTGACATTTTGGCGTAAATATCGTTTTCAGCCTGGACCCCGTGGTGTCCAAACGGCCATCTAGCGGTCTTCATAGTACTTTGAAAGTGACAAAAAATAGCTAGCCAGATAGCCATTATATATATTTTTAATTTATTTTCATTCATAGTCCATTCATTCTATGGCATGATGATGATGACGATGATGATTTATTTGTAGCTTGTGTATTGTGTCTTTTATGTTTTAATGTGTGTTCATCGTGAACAAAACAAATTCCCTAAGGGGCAATAAAGGTTTCATTCAAAGCTAACATTTCACCATTCATTTTGGATGGAGGCTCGCTTCCAAGAATCTAAATTTTAATAGAAATTGTGGCCCACGAAACTCTGCTTTTTCATCAGTGCACTGGTCCGTTTAAAAGTCTGATGTGGTCTAATGTGATGAGGAACTGTGTAAGGGTGTAAAAACATTGTAGAAGAGCACAAAAATATGTCTTACGAAAAACCCTCTGTGGCAAACACAGGGGCCCCCTCCTTCCACAGCCCCCCTGTGACACTACTCCGCCCCCAGCAGGTTTAACACAGCCCCCCTGCCACAGCCCCCCTGTAACACTACTGCGCCCCCAGCAGGTTTAACACAGGGCCCCCCTGCCACAGCCCCCCTGTGACACTACTGCGCCCCCAGCAGGTTTAACGCAGGGCCCCCCCCCTGCCACAGCCCCCCTGTGACACTACTGCGCCCCCAGCAGGTTTAACACAGGGCCCCCCTGCCACAGCCCCCCTGTGACACTACTGCGCCCCCAGCAGGTTTAACACAGGGCCCCCCCCCTGCCACAGCCCCCCTGTGACACTACTCCGCCCCCAGCAGGTTTAACACAGCCCCCTGCCACAGCCCCCTGTGACACTACTCCGCCCCAGCAGGTTTAACACAGCCCCCCTGCCACAGCCCCCTGTGACACTACTGCGCCCCCAGCAGATTTAACACAGGGCCCCCCCCCTGCCACAGCCCCCCTGTGACACTACTGCGCCCCCAGCAGATTTAACACAGGGGCAGTCTGATACAAACCAAGGGGATTAAATGAAGAATGAAGTTAACACAGTGTACTATTATTTCATTCAGTTTGCATTGCCATTGCAATAGAAGTGAAGACTGGAAACACTGGAATATCGTGAACGCAATCTGGTAATATCTTGTGCTTTGAGTAAATCACAGCTGCACAGAGCTGATAAACATCATCTTTCAGCTGATATTCGTTTGTAATATCCTTTGATTCTGGCTTTATATTACTCACATGGATAAGTGCACACGCGTGCCCAGTCACACAGTCACACACACACACACACACGTAACGTACTTCCTGATCACAGCACAAATAAAGAGGATATTTATGGCAGAGGATCAAAATAACCATATTTATTTAATACAAACATTAATTTAAAACAATCATGTTTATCACGAGGTGAGGGTTACAGTCGAGAGGGAGTTGTGCAGATGAAGGTGTGTCCAGCTGTAGGGGAGTGACAGGGAGTGACGCAGAGAGTTCTCCTGTGTGCATCTGCCCCTGTATGACGTCTGTGTGAAATCTGAGTAGCAAGCAGCATACGGGGAAAGTGGGTGATTGGTTTAAATGGTTTGTGTGTTTCCTGGGCCATGTATTTGAATGTCATTGGTGTTATGTGTGTGTGTTGGTGTTGTGTGTGTGTGTGTGTGTGTGTGTGTGTGTGTGTGTGTGTGTGTGTGTGTGTGTATATATATATGTGTGTGTGTGTGTGTGTGAGCGTATGTGTGTTTGTGTGTGTGTGTGTTTGTGTGAGTTTGTGTGTGTGTGTGTGTGTGTGTGTGTGTGTGTGAGTTTGTGTGTTTGTATGTGTATGTGCTTGCATTGGTGTTGTGTGTGTGTGTGAGTGTGTGAGTGTGTGTGTGTGTGTATATATTGTGGCAGCCGGATGGGCTGCACTAGGAAATGGCTGCCTGGCCTACAACACATGGCAGCCATTTTCACTACATTTCCCAGCATGCCACCGCAACACCTGAACGAAGTCAGGCATGGGGAGCAAACGACCAGCTGAAGGCCATTGCAAGGCCTATTTAAAGGACTCGATCCCATTGTTCTTGGAAAGGAGTAGGAACGAGTTGTGAAAGGAGTTGCTGTGCGAGTTTGGTGAGTAAATACCTGTGAAGTCATTGACCAGCCAGGATTTACAAGGAGCGGTGAGAGAGAGTTTTTTGAAAGAGAGTGTTGGGGAATTGTTTGTTGGAAATTGGATTGGATTGATTGGGATTGGATTACGGACTGGACAACGGAACTTGGACCTGGATTGCGGATTTGGAACGGACATCGACGAAGTGACAAGAATTGTGGACTTTGTGTTCGTATTCCCCAAAAGACCCCACCCTGCGTTTTGTGTTGTTTGTTTAATAAATCATAATTTCTGCTGATATTACTGCCTCCTCAGTGTTCTTACACTTGCCTATGCCCTCTGAAAGGTCAGTGAGTGTCGCCCAACCCTTGGGGACGCCACATATGGTGGAGAATGCGGGCAGAGGGCAGCACAGATAGGCAAGAGGAGGTAGTGCAGCAAGGGTTTTGTTTGGTTTGTGCAACAGACTCCACGATGGAAGAGATGCAGAGACTGAAGAGACGGGCAGCCATGGTGGAGGACCGATGGCGTGTCACCCTCCGTGAGGTCCAACAGCTGAAGCAGAGTGCCCAGCTTGAGCTGTGCAAGGCAAAGTTGGAGGTGAGCACCTCAGAGGAGCGCCACCTGATGGCAATGATGAAGTTGCGAGAGGAGCACCACATGGACTCCCTGGGAGTGGTGAGAATCATGGCTGGGGAGATGGAAAAGGAGAAGGCATCCCTTGGCGATGAGATGAGGCGTGTAGAGTCCCACAACCTGGCGCTCAAAGAACAGGTGAGAAACCTAACAAAGATGTGTGAGAATGAGCAGCGACATTGTCTGGACATGCAGGAGTCCCAGGACCAGGCCACAGATGAGTATGCCAGGGCCTTGGGGGATGCACAGACCAGGCTCGCCCAGAAGGAGGCAGAGCTAAGGAAAGCAGCGGAGAACCATGCGTCCGAGGCGGAGCAACTCCGGTGCCAAGTGGAGCAGGAAATGGCGCT